>CCYA01000248.1:22950-39482 GCA_900000165.1 Ceraceosorus bombacis
GGCTGATCTGTTGCTGTTGTGCGGGCAAGCAAGTCATCGTGGCATCGTGCCATGGCCGGGGACGGGGATAGGCATGCAGCGGGTCCCGTCAACTCCGCTCTGCCGCGTCGGTTCTCCTTGGGCACAAGCGGCCAGCTAGGAAGCTTGCTTGCTGCATGCACAGCAGCACCGAGCGAGCCAAGAAGATTCGTGGATGTCGGTCGGGATGCACCTTCCTTCGTCTCCGGGATCGTCGGGCTGTGCATCAAATAGCAACACGCGTCACGCACGACGGTAATGCAGACAGACCCAAGAGCGATGAATGCAGTCAACAGTTCAGCCCTTCGACTTGGCTTGAGGCATGCATCGCCATTCGTGACTCAGCTTGGCCACTGTCGGTGCCCCCGTGCCGTGCCGTTACGGGCGCAGTCAGACCGGTCAGTCAATCGATCGATCCCAATCAAGCAGCGCCGGAGCGCCCATCAGTCTCACGCAGAACAAACAAGAGCAGCAGTCGCGGTACCGCGATTGTCTGCCCGGCTTGGCCGCGCGATCGAGTCATACGGTGTCGGGCACCCGTTCCGCACGTTGCCTTGGGGTCCGAGCTGTCGTGATTGCGTGCCGACCGCGTCGATCGTGTCTGCGCTCTGCGTGATGTTGTGTGGCGCACATCTCTCACCGCCCTTTCACAGCAGAGGCGCGACTCGTAGAGTCTGCATGGCCATGGCGAGCGACAAACAATCATGAATCACGAATCCAGGGCTGCAAGTGATGTGTATAGATAGCGTCCTGTGCCTGCATGCTGACGACGTTGATAGAGGGTGACTGCGCGGCAGCCGCGAGTAGTCACGAGTGTGTCTCGGTACCGATGCACACTCTGACTCTGATGACTCTGACTCTGACTCTGACTCTGACTCGCGCGCGCCAGCCGCGCTCGCTGCTTCGCATCGCATCGGAAAGGCAAGTCTGGTCGGGATCGACGTAGGATGCATGGCATGCAGCTTTCGTTTCAAAGGGTCGGTACCGTCGTGAGTACAGCAGATGGCCTGCCTAGCTGATCTAGGAACGCGCAGATTCGATGCGCCTGCCCTCCAACCATCCCATCCTCCCGCGCGCGGCCCACTCACTGTGACTGCATGCTTTCTTGGCTTCCGCGGCATCAAGCCACACCGCGCTTCGCGTGCGCGTCCGCGGGCGCGTCCGCGGGCCTGCCACGCGTGCGCACATCAGCCACTCGATGGCAATCAAATCGCAACCATGCACGCAGACGCAGACGCAGACGCAGACGCAGACGCAGACGCACCGCCATGCAATAAGCGCTGTGAGCTTGATGGAGTTTGAGAGTGATGCGCGCCCGCGCGCGGAACCGATGCTGCGTGGCGGCTAATCGGCCCGACGCGCTCACAGGGTGACCGACGAAGCAGCCAGCATCCACGTCCCACGATTCGCATTCACGATTTCACGATGGACCAAGCACGTAAAGGGAAAGCGCTTGCTTGCGTGGATCATCGTTATCCGCAATGGCGCGTGGACCAATGCACGAGACAGTCGCCTTTGAGAGAACATCCCGCACGGCCCTCTAGTTCCTCTCTCACGCTTCTTCTGCAGGGCAGCGCGAACAGACGGTCCAAACGCGCGACGGGCGACGCGCGACTTGCGCACCGCCAGTCTGAGTCGGTGGTGATCGAGCTCTCGACACAGGTGGGCGTCTGCCGGGTCAAACAAAAAGAACCTGCTCTCGCTCTAGACCATGCATCACCGATCGAATGACGTGCGAGCGTGCTTTTTCCTGACGCAAAGTCCTGTCCAAGTAAGGGTCCAGAATGACATTCTGATTTCCCGCAGACGTCCTTTGAGCTCGTTTGAGCTTGCTTGGCTCGCGCGGCCCAAAGGCGTGGCGTGGACCGGTCCTGTACGTCAGGCCATTGCTTTCGAAAGCTCGTCCGACGACCATCTTGCATCGTGAATGGGCGACTGGTACGTCGGCCTTTTCGCGCTCCACTACGACGATCAGTACTCGCTCGCTCACTCGAAAAAACTTCCCATGGTAGACCGACTAGCGTATGTTTGCCAGACGCAAACTTTTGAGAATGTGAAAGTGGAAGAGATCAGATCAGGCTCTGTACCTCAACGTCGCCCCATCATAAGAATGGGAAAAAAGGGCGAATCATCAGCATAGGGTAAGCAATAGTCTACCTGCTTTACGGTGCTGCCCGCGGCCACTTAGAAGATCTGTACCTTTCATCTTCAAGGCGCAACTTCGATGCCACGACATCGCAAGAGGATGCACACAGCGAGTCGGCATCCCGTCACTCACCGATTCAAGGTAGCAGAGACAATTGGGAAAGAGAGAGAGAGAAAAAGGGGGGAAAAGGGAGCTGCCGCTGCTCGATACTCGAGATGCAAAAACGCTCTCGAAACTTTGGGCGAACTCTTGAGAATCACCATGCTGCTTCAGCCAAGGACCGCTCGCGAGCATACGCCTTCGAGATCGTGAGATGAATGTATTGCGAGCAGGAATTAGATTCCTTCTATAACCGGCCGCAAGGCGGGCGCGCGCGCGTCCGACGCCTCAAGATGGGTACGCCAAACTCTACTTCTTGCCCTTGTCGTCGCCCTCGGGTTCCTTGGGAGGGGTAAGCTTGAAAGCGTTTGGAGTGTAATCCTGACCCTCTCCGATCTGCTCCCACGGACTCGTTCCCGAAAAGTCTCTAAACGCCTGCGTCAATTGCAGCGGTTCCGTTACGATCCTCTTTCTCTCCTCGTCCCATCTGACTTCAGAGTAGCCAGACAATGGGAAATCCTTTCTGAGTGGGTGGCCCTCGAAACCGTAATCCGTCAAGATCCTTCTCAGATCGGGGTGGCCCACGAAAAAGACGCCGTACATATCGTAAACTTCCCGCTCGTACCAATTGGCGCTGTTGAAGAGAGCAGTGGCAGATGGGACCGGAGTGACTTCATCCGCGTACGTCTTGACCCGGATGCGAGCATTGTGTCGCACCGACAAGAGGTGATAGACCACCTCGAAGCGCTGACTGCGGGTAGGATAGTCCGCTCCCGAAACATCCATGAGCGCCTTGAACTGCGTTTGCGTGTGGTCACGAAGGAACTGCAGAGTGGGAATGACAGAGGCTGGCGCTACATACAGCGTCAACTCGTCCTTTACCACCGAGAATTGTTGAATGTACTTGGGAAGACCTGCGCAGCAGCATACATGCGCCATGAGAGGTGAAGTTCAGCCCAGGCGCAACAGAAAGGCGAGCTGCGCGAGGTCAAGGGGTTGCACTCACAAGATACGAGATAGGTGCCGTAATCGTGGAGTGCCGGAGTGATGGTCTTGAACTTGTCCATCGGATTGGATCCCGCCGACTCGGCAAAGGGCGAGTCAGGGTTGACTGACGTGTCGATGAGAGGATGGCGACCGACATCAGCGAAGGATTCGGGCGCAACTTGCAAAAGCTGCATCTCTCTCAAGACGTGAATGCGAGCGTGGCGTGTGCCTCCCCGGCCCAGCTCCTGAGCCTCGCCCTCCTTGCCCTCCGGCGAGCCCAGCAGACAAGTCTCAGAAGCATCGTCTACAACGCTGCTAGACTGCATAAACTGCGCTGCAAAGGTCCAAGATGTGCATGCACCCCGAGCTCTGCCATCGCGACCTCCTTCTGACGATATACAGTAGCGGAGCGGCGCAACAGCTGACGTCGCGAGGTGACGTCGGCGAGCTTCCCTGGCACACTGTTGACACCTTCTATCGATCCAAGCAGCTGTATGCGCCTGACGCCAAGTAGCCGCATGCCTCACTCACCTTTATCTCCCGCAACACCCTGCAGCGCAGCTCTGGGCTTGGCGCTGGACAATGCTCTGACCTGGAGGGTGGGTGCAGCGGCTTTGGACAAGCTGTGCGCTGCTCCCTTGCTTGCTTGACCGCTGACCGCACGGAGCGCTTGACTTGCGCTTCTGGAGATGGACAGCGACATGATGAGCCACGAGGCGGGGTTTGTGGATGGGAGGGGAGGGATGTGTGGGCGCGAGGGTGCGAGGGTGCGAGGGTGCCTTTGTGGCACTGCCTGATCGAGAGCGGAGATGTGCAGGGATAGAGTGTGTGGAGGAGCGTGGATGGCGATGCGCGGCAATTGTGAATCGTGAATCGTGAATCGTGAGTCGCGATCCATCCGACGACGACGATAATCGCCCGTGCGACGTTGCAGCGTGCCGCGTGAGCGTTTGGTGGCGCAGGGCCATTTTTGCTTCCACGTGGACATCCCGCGCGCGCTTCTCGGCGCGCAGATCCTTCATTCACGTGATTGGTAATCAAGAATTGTGCGCCACACACGTGACTCGTTGGACGGCCGGCGGCGCCCATGATGCTTGCTTGCATGCTTGCTTGCTGTCAAGCTGTCCAACACACGCAGCACCCAGCACCCAACACCCAACACCCAACCATCTGATTCGTCATCTACTCAACACGAGTTTGAGTCACAGTATCGAGGTGACTGAAGAAGGGTTCGGTATCCCCGCAGCCGGCGAAGAAGCGATTTGGAAAGCCATCGTCCTTGGGCAAGAGGCTGACGGCTGACGCGCTTGCCCGAGAGATGTCTAGCTCAGAAGATTGTAAGGAGGAGGAGCGGAGGGCATCAGGTAAGCTCAATGCCAATGCCAATGCCAATGCCCAAAGTTTGAAAGGTGGCGGAAAGAAGGCCAATGATCTGCATGCGGCACCGCGTGATGCCACCATCGCAGGTCCGCCAGAGCAGGAGGCGGCGTCGTCGCACGAGTCGCACGACATTGCCGCACCTCGAGCGCCCAAAGCAGACGGCAAGGAGGGAGAGAGGTGGGAGAGAGGCAGGGGCCGGGGCAGGGGCAGAGGCAGAGGCAGAGGCAGAGGCAGAGGCGCTAGTCGGGGCTCGGAGACTGCGACTGCGACTGCGACTGCGACTGCGACTGCGACTGCGACTGCGACTGCGACTGCGAAAGGACGCGGTGGAGGGGTAGGAGCTGCATCAGGCAATACGAAGCCGGGCAGCGATGCAGCATCATTCGTTGTCGACTCGAGCGTTGCAGATCACGTGAATGCGAATCGAGTTGCAGATCCGCAGTCAGGATCAGCAGCAGCACAGCTCAGCATGCCCAGCTCGGCCCCCTCTGCGCCCAAATCTCCCAAGGTGTCCCCAGCATACACCAATCCCACGCGGCATACTACAGGAGGTCCTGCTCGCTCCAAGCCGAGCGAGTCGGAGCTAGAAGCTAGGTTGGCCAAGGCTAGAGCGGCTAATGAGAACATCATGGCTAGACGAGCACAAGTGGAGGAAGACTTGCAGAGATATGGAGAGAGGACCAAGGAAGAAGAGGCGAAGAGGAGGGAAGCAATGCAAAAAGAGGCGCAAGTGAAAAGGGAGAAAAAGGAGAGGATGAGAAAGGAAAGAGAGAGAGATGTGAGTTGGCTCTGTGGTAGCGGTGGCCCGCTAAGCCATCGAATGACGTCACGTGTACGCCTGTGAGAATGCCTCGTGCAATGTCAACACGAGATGCTGATCAAAGTTTCTTTGTGTTATCGCCTCGCAGGCCGCTATAGCGCAAGAGAGAGCAGCGAATGCGGCGCGAAAGTTGCAGCACTCTTCCACCAGGGCTTGGGACGCGGAAAAGGAAGATCAAGTGCACAAGCCTTGGGAGAGGAATGTACGACCGGACGCTGTACAAGGTGGCGCTCGAGCAAGAGGTGCGAGACCAGAAAGAGGCGCCTAGACGGTCGCCGACCGCACGTCTAACGACGTTGAGCCGAGTCATTCGCAAGATGCGATTGCCAAATGGCGCTGCGACGCAGCGCGGTGCCGCCACGTTGCGTGGGGATCATGTTGCTTGTTAGCTACATCTCCTCCGCCCAGCCGGTGGCGAGCGAGACAATGGAGCGATCAGTTGACCATCTATACCCCTCAATGATACTTCTACCACACCCGATCATCATAGCGCTCTGCTCTGCACTCCATGGCGGTCCAGAACAAGAACCGCATGAGCACGCGTGCAGCGCCCCTTCTTCCTCCACGCTCAGTCACCAAGCGAAGCGACCGCGATCGTGGGTCACAGACAAGCAGTGTTCCGCTGGCTGACGCTGGGCTGTGACCGCCAATCATAAGTGCTTCCTTGCCCATTTCGCTTGGCTGATGAGGCACCCGTCGCTGCAGTTATCTGTCGTCGCTCTTGATTGGCTGGCCGTTTGGGCTGGGCAATGGTAAGCTACAAGGTGACCAAGGTTGGCGAGCGCATGTATGCGCTGTTTGGCCGCATGGAAGGTCATCTCGACTCAACGACTAGCCTTGGCCGTCTGCCATGCACGACAGGCCCGGATTTCCTCCGGTCAACCTTTGTTGCGTGGTGGCCTGCTACAAAGCATCCTCAGGACGAGCTCACTCAAGAATCATTATTTCGAACTACAATTGACGAGCTTCATTGACATTTGCTGCAAGCTGCACGAGAAATGGGTGGAAGTGAGCGTAGATTGCTTATGTTGTCCCAATCATCTCGCTCATGTATGTCTGTGCGCGTCGCGCGCTTCGTCACGTGCTCACATTTGCCCCGTTGTTTTACGCAGGTGACTTTGACCGCAAACTCGAGACCATGACCTGCATCAGGACGCACGACTTGTATGCGTGGACGACGGCAAGATGACGGAAGTTCACGTGATTCCTCCATCATCTCTGCGATCCCAAAGACTTGACTACGCAATCGAGCACCTTTGCACCAGCAAGGGCCGCCTCCGCCAACTCCGAGGCCAAGACAATCGAACGAAGCGCAGCAATGACCGCGCCAATCGAGTTCATCGCAGACGCCGGGGCGTGCTTGGCCTCGACCAACGTCGTCAGCGGCGCCGGTCGGGTCAAGTGGATGGTTCGCGAAGTGTCTCAAGCTGCCGCGGACAATGGCTGGCGCATCTTCAGTGACATTGACACGCAAGAGTACCTGGCCGACTCGGAGAATATGCAAATCGTCGACTTTAATCTGGTCTGCGAGCGCGAGCCGGCGCTGATTGGCATCTGGGACTTGCCAGTCGGCTCGGACTTGCAGATCGTCGATGAGGGTGATGGTATCAGCATCGTGCACACCGACACTGGCATCGCCATACCGCGCGAGCAAATGTTCGTGCCGGAGCAGTGGCGCAAGTGAACACCGTCTCGTCTCGTCTCCTCTCGTCCCTGCCCCTTCGCCTGCAACCCGCACTCCCGATCAGGTCAGGTCAGGTCTGGTCAGGTCAGGTCGCCCAGGAGGCAGTGGTGCATCAGCTCCGCTACGGCCTGCTCAGCGGGTCGTCAGCAGCATTGAAAGTGCTGCTCCCTACTAATCACATCACATCACATCACATCATTCTCTAGCATCGAGTGGACAGCGCTCATCATGTCAGTCAAAGCAGCAGCAAGGAAACACCTCGGCTGCGACACAAATGCTTGTCCCACATGCATAGCAGAGCACTGCATCCAGCGCGTTTCAGCACGCGCAAGTTTGAATCTGCTTCGACAGTCGACATGAACATCTCATCGCAGGTGATGCGTCCCATCGAACTCTCTTGGAGTCGTGCAGCCTTCGATGGTATTACCGCAAATGTGACTTTGCTGGACCCAAGTTGGGCATGATGCACGCCTTCGCCACACTTGCCTTGAACGATCTCGTGCGATTCATCTCCAGCGGCGCTTTGTCTGCCCTTTCGCTGGAATTTTCTCTCCGCTGTCCAGAGAGAGAAAGGAGATGCTGGCTTGGCCACTTTGTCGAGTCCGAAAGCAGAGCAATCCGCCTTGTATGTGACCACAGCATGCGGCATAGTGCCAATGGACCCCGACTGTGAGGCATGGGAGCGGTATTCGAAGAGAATCGTGTAAACAACGTGCTCACAGAGCAACGATTTCCAAGCCGATCTCGCCGCACAGACCTCTCCTCTGCACCAGAGATGGCTGGCTGATACAGAAAAAGATCGGTGTACCGCAAGCCCAGACAGTGGCTTGATGTCCACTGCTGCTCTTTGATTCGCTGGCTGAAAGCACAAGAGGTAAATGAATGTCGCAAGGCGGCGGGCGTCATTTGTCAGAATATGCGTACACCGGTAGCTGGCAATCTTTTGAAAGAATGCACAATCAGGTTGCTCATGGGTCGGATGCAGCACAACGACTCAAGGCTGTTTACTTGTACCCATTTTGATACGCCATGGAAGCTCGTGTAATTGAAAAGTACAAGTATGAAAAGAGGGGCCGAAAGAGAGTCGGAAACGCCCTCCAGGGTGAGGAGGCGAAGCGGGCGAAGAGGGAGAGTCGGACTACAGATGAGTGAAGTGTATCAGGCGAGAGTCGAACATTACAAAAGCTCAACATAGAAAGTTGATGGAGCAACATGGCAGGGCGTCCGAACACCACAAGCTCTAGCTCGATGACAGGACGAAGCTTACGGTTCTCGCGATCGTAATGCTCAACTTGTCTCCAGCCAAAGGCAGGAGAGTAGAGTCACATGGGAGAAGTGGGCTAAACGAGGGATGTTGTGCGTTCAAGCCCAACGATCAGCTTCACGGGTCCACCTGTTGTGGCTAGCTTGAATCTCCGCAAGAGGCGCGCTGGGGCTCGAACGGGTGTCTATCGTGGAGTGAAGATCCGAAAGTGGCACGTCTCTAGAACGAAAAGCGTGATGATCGTCAGGATCGCTCCGAAAGACCTCGGTATTGACGTTGAGTCGGACGCCTCCTGCTTCAGCAGCCTCTCCCTGCCTGAGTCGGTTGGACGAAAGGGGCGATGGTGCAGAAATCTGTTCGAGTGCGAATCCCCCCTCGCCCTCTTGCTCCATGTCATTACCCATCTTCGATGCACCATTTGCCTGTTGATGCGGGCTATGCACTTGCCATGCGCCATGCGGCTGAGATCCAGATCGATTGCGCTTTTCCGTATGGATTTGCTCCAAAGGCGGGGCATTTCGGAAATTGTTTGCAGCGGCTTCGGGATGCTGGACAAAAGAACGATCGAAAGAGGGACTTCCAAATTGTTTGCCCTTGCTCTCGCTACGATTACTGAAAAGGCCGATAGAACGTGAGTTGGTTCCATTGCTGCTGCTGCCCAAGTGTTGATTGTTGCTCGTCCGGCCCAATTGCGAATCTTGACGAAGGTCAAGGAAGACGCGGCAATATGCAATGGGTGCGACAACAGCTGTCCAAACCCCTCCGAACAATGACACCTTGTCTGGAACTGTCAGCGTCCAGATACCGACGATCCAGTAGGACGCGGTGACGACAGAGTACCAGAGAACGGTAGGCTGAAGGAGCTTCTTGCGCATCGCTCCCACCGGCTTACGACGCAGACCGATGATGGTGAAGACCAGAACCATTGTGTCGAAAACGGCGGGTACCCAATATGTCACTACTTGTAGCGGGTCCAAGGTCAAGAGGCAGCTGTGCAATCCAATCGGATTGGGCGTGGCGATGAGCTGCGTGTAGCCAACCCCTACCATGCAGCCTACTGTGGCCATCAGACTGATGACAAGCATCAATAGCACAACTTTGTTCCAGTCTTTGGTTTGAAGCAAGCACATGGGCGGCAAGAACATTGCGTCAGCCGTGTCGTCCTTCGTTCTCTTTGGCATTGCCGTCAAGACGTTGTGCCAATTAGCCCAACTCACCCCAAATGGCCATGGTGCGCAGAATAAAAATACTGCCACCGGCAGCGTGGGTGACAGCCTGCGGAATGTAGAGTGATAACACGCCGTTTCGACAGTGAGGACTTGCACCAAGCGAGTACGTGATGCAGGCGCAGAGGACGAGGGAGCAAGCCCTGCAGTGCGATGTGCAAGAGATGTTCACGGCGTGCGGACAAGGGGGGGGAAATGGTAGGATGCGTCAAGCATTTGGTCAGCACCGATGCAAAAAAAGAGAATTGTGGCTGTGCCATTGGAGAATAACAGGCAGGCAATGAGCAAAGAAGAACAGAACACTCACCGACAAACAAAGTAGAGGGCGTTGCTCCACCTCCAATTCGCGCGAAGAAGTCTGATCTCATTTGCCCAGTTGGCGACCCACTCGACGGAGACGACACCGATGGCAAAACCCGCATAGACCGCAAAGGTGATGATAGCATCGATGATCTCGTACTGCACCGGATTGACAGGAACGAGCAGCGCAAGCGCTTCTGGAGGTAAACTGGCCATCGTGATTTGTGGTTGTGCCGTGTGTCGGGTGTGCGCAGCTGTACTTGGCTTATTGCGTTCCGCAACTCGGCACGCGACTGCACCGAGAGATCTGAGAAGGAAGAGAGTCACGAAGGAGACCGAGGGTGCATAGGCTTCACGATGGGGGTTATAAAGGCGACCGAGAGCAGTGCATCGCTCACACACCAGGACAGGGAAAGGGTGGGAAAGGCCGAGGGGCGAGAAGGCAAAGTTGTTTGGGCCGCGACGTGGCGATTGTTGCCGCCGAAGAGAACATCCGCTTGTCGCTCCATGCTTCTAGCCCAGCAACATTGAAGCGGTGGAGGGACTGGGAGTGGGTGGTGCGCGTTCCTGCAGACGCACATAACCTTCGCAAAGGCGCGCACACCAATCGTGAATGGACGGTGCAGAACGGGCGACCCGCAACCCAGATGATAATGCACTAAGGCGTCAATTTATGCTGCATCCACATGGTTTTGCTGTGCAGCTCACGACAACAAGAAGTGCTGAGGTGGGACGTCACCATACCTGGAAACCGCTTGGTCTTGAAGGCACGAATGCGGGGCGGCAACCGTGCTCTGGCTTCCGCGTGGTCGATTACGCGGCTGCCAACACCGCTGACACGCCTTTCAAGGGGTTGTTGATGTGTGCGAATCCCTCTTCTTGGTGCCGCCATTGCTGCTGCTTGCCAAGCGAACGTGGGCAGTACGAGCTGTCATGCGGCGTTTGCCTTTTCCAAAGTGTCCAACATGGCCGGACGGGTTACCCAGCCGTTTGTGCAAACAACCTCGCTTAACTATTGCGCCAGTCTCAGTGCCTACGATACTGATCGCCCGCCCGCGCGACAGAAGAGGCGAATCGCGGACGCTGCGTAGAGGCCCCGAGCTGCGCGGTCCCGCGGCGCTAGTCAGCGTGGACCATGTGGACGCGCGATGCTGACGCATTCATGCGTCCTTGATTCAAAGCATGAAACTGCCACTCGGTCTTCGCCCCGAGCGATCGATCGGCAAGTAGGACCCCAGCATGCCGGCGCGCTATACAGAGATCCTTCTCAGCATGTACATAGCCGTCGTGTCTTCTCTTGCGCGCACTGGCCTTCACCTTGCATTCACATTCACGATGGACGCTTTGGTCTTCCCACACGCGTCGGCGCAATGCTGCCGAGCTGTTGGATGTCAGCTTTGCAGTCGGCCTTTCGACGACGCCCTGCAGACTGACTTGCTGCATGGACATGGACCTGCTGGAGTATGGACGACGAAACATCTTCGCCGTTCATCAGAATGTGACTGCGCTCGAGTGCCCTTGTTCGCAGCAATTTTGCTTTAGGCCTGTGCCTTCTCGCGACGTGCCGCCAAGTCGTCATCAAATGCGCGCAATGCTCTTCGACAGCCAAGTTCATCGGCGTTCATAGCGTAGCAGCAGAGTCTGCTGATCGAGCAATGCCACAGTGACTTGACCCGGGCTGTCTCAGATGAATCCAATCGTGAATGTCACCAAAACATATGAGCAACGCATGACATCGAACGCTCCGCTGATTTGCTCGCCCGAAAATTGCACATACGGTTCGAGCGTTTGCGCCGAGAAACGCCGAGGCGCCGTTGCAGCTGCAGCTCCCACGCGCATAACACCACCGAGCAACCTCTGCAGCAGCTGCAGCTTGCAGCCTCCAGCAGCCATCGAGCCACCTCTGGTGCAGCTGTAGCCTCACACCGAGCAGCGAAAAGACTCTTTATGCAAAAAGCCAATTAAAAACGAAACATGCGCCCGACCCAGAATCGTGAATTGTAACAGCTGCATGAGGGAGATAAGTCACCCCGATGCACTCACACACACTACTCTGCAGACCAGTCGCGTTTAATATGAATGAACTGGGACATCATGAGGTCAAAAGTCGTGAGTGGAGCTTTTTTGGGAACCACAAGGTACAGTACGTAGACTCATGCATGCATGCAAAAGTTGATCCTTTGCATACGCTAGCGCGCCGCATTCTGACAGAGTCTAGGCGCATGAACAGCAAAGAGTTGAACGAGTCTTGCATGATCAAGGTGTACGGTGCATTTACTTGGCAAAAGTCACAACAAGTGATACCTTATAAGATCCCTGTTGGCATTACAAGCTCCGAATGATTCACCGCGACTCTGTGAATTCGCGATTCTGATTTGCGACAGAAAGCGTCATCTCAACGTCTCAAGTCTCGACAGCGGAGGTGCTCGATCAGGGTCTTTATTCGCTTGCACTTGTGTGGATTTGTCCCGGCACGCACGCCCAGCTAGCTGCACAATCAGCGTGCCTTTCATGTCCTTCTCAAATGAGTAAGCTCAGCTACGCGCGTTGGTGGGCGCTCGCTCGACCGCTCATACATACAAAGCGTGTCGGCTACGTATGAAACGACACCTGTCGTTCAGACCTTATAATCCACAAGCGCTGCTCTGTGCGCCCAGGTCCCTCAACTAACCTGGACACTGACATCACTGATATTGTCGACGTAGCTTCATGATGGAGGTCAGAGTTGCTCCAAATGCGAGCGCAAGCCCAAATGCGAGCGCAAGCGCAGCCGCTACGTCAAGCAGGTCGCGAATCTCACCAGCCCCAAAGAACCTGACCCACTTCTTTCAAACGGCGGCGCGACTGGCGCCAGAGACCCCCTTCTGCAGATGGCCAACTAGCAGAGCGCTAGATCCTTCGGAAGCCACTTTCGCGGACGTTACATACGGACAAATCGCGCAGCTCGCTCACCATGTTGGCACTTACATCTCCAAGAAATACAATCCGCGCGTCGTTGCGATCATCGCTCCGAACTCACCAGCGGTCGTCGTGGTGAGTCGCAGAGTGAAAGCAAAAAATGCCTCACGACCCTTCTTCTGTGCGGCTATTTTCACACAGCGCGTACCCGTCTCGTCCTGACGAACATCCCACGCAAACCTTTGTCTCCTGACCGTGGCTGACGTCTCTCCTGCACGATATTCAACACCAGAGCTTTGCTAGCGTGACGTTTGCGGGTGCGATATTTGCCCCTGTACCGCACAACACTACTCACGAAGTTATGGCAGGTATGATAGAGGTGATACAAGCAGACCTCATCATCGTTTCTTCTGATGTCCGACCACGCTTGTCCGAGGCTCTCAAGGAGACGGCCGTGTCCTTCAGCGAGCTGTACACTCAAGCACTTCAGACGGTGAGTATCTGCTGCGCTAGCGACTCACGTCTATCGCCCGAAGGTGTCGTCGTTTCTTTGCCTCCCGCATGTGATTGGCATTCCGCCCCCCATAGCTCCCTCCCCCCTCCTGTGATTGCTTATTGTAGTGTCCTCGCTGAATTCCCCAAACGTCTCTTCCCTTCCTCAACATGGATGTACCTGTTGTAGCCAATCTCGGACGCACCGTCCAGCTGGTTCTCCCAGCTCGCGACTCGAGCGGCGGACGATCTGATGAAAAGGCGAAGAGAGGACGCCGAGCAGCGTGAACAAGAAGCCAGGGCGCCGGGAGAAGGAGCCAGTATGGACTCCACCGCCGTATACCTTTTCACTTCTGCGGCTGTGACTGCTCGGTCTTTGAAATGTGCTTCTATTCCTCACGGCGCTTTGACGGACTCCACAGCTGCTCAAGCAGAAGCTTTCGAGCTGGGCACTCAGCCTGGCCGGCACAGCATTGTTGCTTGGGCTCCCTTGTCCCACGCCATGGGGTGCGTAGCATGCAGATTCGCTTCGAGGACTGCTCACACACCACGCAACAAGAGATTGACTCGCGTCTCGTCCTAATGTTCGTACGATTTACAGATTATGCTCGACACTGCTATCTTGGACCGGCGCATCGCTTGGCTCTTACGTCTTTGCCGCACCTGCAGATGGGATAGCTAACATGCCAGATCTCTCGCTCAGCGACGCGATCGCGCTCAGACTCCGTCAATCGCAAGCGTCGCTTTTGGAAGCTACTCCCATGATCGTGGATGATGTGGCGGCTGACGCGAGCCTCACCGCTTTCTTATCCCAGCGTAGAGTCAAAATTCTTTCTGCTGGCGCCCCTCTCGGCGTGCATCACATTGCTTGGGCAATGCACCACCGCATTCACCTCATTGATGGTCCAGGGTCGACAGAGGCTTCTGGATATTGGGGGAGCGGTCGAAATCTGGCCGAAGCTGCCCAGGAATTTCCTCGAATCGCCCGTCAGCTTCAAAGCGACATTGCGAGCGTATCGCAAGAAAGCCTTCGCGTGATTCGAGCTGTGAAAATCCGAAAGGGTCTTTCCGCTCATCTCGACGAAAGTAGTGGAGAGCTCGTACTCATTGGCTCCAGTCGTTCTCTCGGCGCCACTGGCTACCTCAATCGCCCTACGAGCAGCCTGCGCTTGGTGCGCGCGCCTTCCGATGGGAACGCTGGCTTGGTCGAGTACCGCACGGGTGACATTTGCTGCAGAGTTGCGTGGGAGGCAGACGGAGAAGAGCGATTCGCGTATGTTTGTCGCAACGACGATTTGATTGTGTTGCAAGGTGGCGAGAAAGTCTCTGCGATTGATTGGGAACACATCTTGAGCGCACAAAGAGGCGTCAGACGAGCGTGCGTCGTAGGAGATGCCATGCCTCGAGAAGAGGACGGGTACGCTGCAGGTGGACCGAGCTCAGCCTTGTTCGCAATCATGGAGATGGAGGATCAAACGTGTCTCGTTGCTGCTCATGGTAGAGCGATCCAAGCACTGCTGGCGGCTAATCAAAAGTTCTCTCCCGAAGCTCGCATCCCACCTGCGAACATCATCATTCTTCCCTCTGGCGAGAGTGTTCCGCTGACGCCTAAGCGAAGCATTTGGCGAAAAATGGTATGGAAGACGTTCGCTGGTCAGCTTCAAGTCCGTGCCAAGGCATCCCTACCCCTAGCCACTGAATCGAGGCATCGAAAGTCGGAGGAACAGGACTACGTCCGCCGGACGCTTCACCGGATTGCTAGCACCACTTTTGGATTAGATCCAGAGCTGGATTCACCCAGCTCTGCCTCTAATCTCGCGACCACGCAATTGTCAGCGCTAGGACTCAATTCTTTGAGTGCTCGCAAAATGGCCGCTTTAGTGTTGGAGCAGTTGGAGATCACCGTGCAACCGGGGACCATCTACGCCTGTCGGACTCTAGAAGAGCTATGTGGTGTGATCGAAAAGATGATCAAGAAGCCGACCCATACCCATTCGTCTGTGCGCACCTCTGCGAAGATCTCTGACGGGGAAAGCGTCCAGCGCGTGATGATCTGCGGCATGTCCTGTCGACTGCCCGGAGGCATCGACACGATTGACCAGCTCTGGGATCGTCTTCTGAACGGCAGGACAAGCTCAGAAGCCGAAAAGCGACCACAGGAACGATGGAGCAACACTTCTTTGGATTGTGTTGAGCTGTCCTCCAAGCTTCATCGTGCACATTGGTTGAGAAATGAGCTTTGCACTCACTTTGATTCTTGGCACTTTGGCATGCCTGCAGCAGAGACTGACCGAACGCCACCCGCAAATCGTCTACTGCTTCGTTGCGCTTTGGAGGCACTAGAAAATGCAAACATGAAGCCAGAAGATCTTCGAGGAGCCGATGTAGGCGTCTGGATGAGCGCTCAAGAACCCAGCGGCTTCAAGTCTCTGCTTGGCGAAATGACAGGAAAAGCCGAGTCCGTGTGGGATCGAAATTACGCTGCAAATATGGCAGACTCGGCGTGTGCTGGTCACATTAGCCATTTTTTCGATCTTCGTGGTCCTGCTGTGATGACCCAAACCGCATGTTCAAGCTCTGCTGTAGCTTTACACCAAGGTAAGATGGCTAAGTCGGTCGGCTTCACGATGAAAATCACCTGACCATCTTGTTCAAAACATTGCAAGCGCGCAATGCGATTTTGCAGGGCGAATGTGACGTAGCTCTTGTCGGCGCAGCCGCAATCGATGTGTGGCCAGGAGGACTGCTGGCCTTGGAACAATGTGGTCTACTCTCGAAAGCAGGAGCTTGTCGCTCCTTTTCACAGCGAGCGGACGGCTTCAGTCCCTCCGAAGGAGTCGGCATGATCGTCTTAGTCGCCCAGAAGTATGCTCGAGAACATGACTTGCACATCCTCGGCTCGATCGCTGCTTCAGCTGTCCGACACGATGGATCTACTGCTGGCATGGGAACACCCAGTGTTGAATGCCAGGTGAGTCCAAGCCTCATCCCGTGTGCATGAGATCGGATTTGCTGTGAGGCCTAGCGAGTAAACATTATTTGACTCAAAATGCAGGAGCAACTCACCCGGATGAATCTCCGGAGCATGGACGTGCACCCCGAGGACGTTACTGCGGTTGAGAGTGAGTCTCCACGATCTTTGTCCAGCTCGATTTTGCCTGCATGTTGCTTTTCTAAACAAGCCCCCCCCCCCCCCCCCCCCCCCCCCCCCCCCCCCC
>CCYA01000248.1:39649-52931 GCA_900000165.1 Ceraceosorus bombacis
GTTGCAATTTGCTGAGGACCGATGCAGCATGATTTGTCACTCGCTAAGATGGAAAACATCTTGAGTCCAGAGCTTCATAGCCTTTCAGAAGTCTTCTCTCATGGCAATCGTGCCCACCCACTACTCCTGGGAGCGTCCAAGTCAAGACTTGGTCACACTCAGGAAGCTGCGGGGATATTTGGTGGGTGATAGAGCAGGACGCCTTGGCGCGCGACAAAGTTTATAGCGCTAGACGATGCTGACGCATCGTGGCATGTACACAGGTGTCATGCACGCCCTTTTGAGCTTGCAACATGGTGCTTGGCCAGCCCTTGGTCACGCTGATCCACTCGTTCAGCTTCAAACTCAGAATCTGACATTCGCCCAACATCGTGCTGTTCCTCTACCTCGATCAGCACAGCACATTGTCTTGGTCAACTCTTTTGGACTGACCGGGACAAATGCACAGCTGGCCATCCAGGGTAGCGCTGCTGCTGCGGAACAAAATCTGGAGCGGTCTCGTCATCGTCATGCGGACCCGCACGAGGGCTTGAGCTCGCAAAAAGCTCTTTTCGTGCTTTCTGCCAAAAGCCATAATGCTCTTAGAAGCACTGTACGAGCGTGGACAGAAGTAAAAGTCTTAGATGGCATCAGGCGGGCCGATTCATCTCCCGCTTCGTTCCAAGACGTGTGCTTCACTCTTCAAACTCGACGAGATCATCATCATCGACGTTTCGCTGTGGCATGCGCCACATTCGCAGAAGCCATCGACGCAGCCTCTCGTGCTGTATCTCAAGAAACTCCCACTCCTGCGCTTTCGACAACAGATAGGTTAAGCTTGTGCATGCTGCCGATGTCCGAGCTCACTGTGGATCCAAACCAATACGTGCTACAGCTGCTTGCCGACGCGGAGAGGTGGTGCCAACTCTTGCCTCACAGCTCCATCCTGTTGCACGGTGAGGGTTTCGGAGGGGTAGCAGCCGCGGTACATGCCGGTCTCATCAGTCGCGCGGCAGCTCAAGAGCTGGTCGAGCTTGTTTGGGCCGAGTGCCAAGGTCATCAAGCGCAGGATTTGTGCACGTTGAAAGTGGTTGGAGATTTCGATATCTCCACGCTCAAACTGTGGTGTTCCCTTGCCGGCAGCCGGATCATTTCCCAAAGCACTAATTACATTTTAGTTCGAGGGAGCACGCGGTCCATCGAAAAGATGAAACAGAAGCTGCCGACCGACGCCTTTAGGATCGTAGATCATTTTTGGCCAGAAGTCGGCATCTGCCTGCCCTCGTCCTCGCTCTCGATGTGGCAAAACAAGCATGCGCAAGATCTTGTTCCTGCTGCCGGAAGAGATCGTCTTACCTTTGCATCTGCTACAACCCATCCAATCGCCGAGGGTCAGCGTCTAGGAGCGCAATACTGGCAAAGGCATTTTGCTGGTCAAGTTTGGCATCCAGTCAAAACGTCGAGTCATCAGAATGCTCACAAAACGATGGTCGTGCTTGGTCATCACGATTCCCGGAAGGAAGCGAGCTCCAATTCTGCGCCAAGACGTACTTCTCCAATCCCTGCTCTGACTTCTCAGGATGAGGAACTGGACACTCTGGCTGAAGTCTACATGGCCGGTCATGACATCAATTGGCAGATGCTCGCTTCAGCACAATGTTCGTGTGCCTTCAACCTTCCTAACAGTCGCTTCGACAATCGTTCCCACTGGCCCAGGCCCCGCGCTGCTTCTCATGCTGGAGACTTGACTTGCTAGTCTTTCGACCTGTGAATGGTGTAACGCTATGCCAACCTCTTGTATGCCGGGTTCGGTTGCGTATTAGAGCTTTTGCATAAAATGATAGATGTGATCGGCTGAGTGAACAGCAGCGAAGATGCGGTGATGAGCGTCAACGTGAGAGAGAGGGCAAGAGGTCCGCAAAAGGTTCACTCACCCAACTCGTCTGGATGGCTGCCGATGACCTGTGACCGACAAAGAAGCAGAAAGATTGAGTCGCGATGATGACTCGGGCTCAAGCCATGCAGCCTACAAAGATCCACAAGAGCAGAAGACGACTGACCAAGTGATCCGCGTCGATAGTCTGCAGATAAACGTCAATAGCGCTCGGTTGATTGGCAGCGAGGCAAGCTAGGGCATGCGGGAAGATGTCCGATTGTGTGGCGCTGATCAGCAACAGTGGGCATGGAAAAGCTCGGAAACGGTCAGAAAGGACAGGGAAGGCCTTGTTCCAATTCTCGTAGACGTCCTGTGTGCGCGTCCGATCAGTTCAGATCGCACCGCGTTGGAGAGGAGCTCTGTCAGTGCTGCGCCGAGGTCCAAGAATTTGTGTCTCTGACGTCTGATCACTGTTCCAACAGCTGTGAAGCTTTTCTATATATATCTCTCACCATCTCTGTCTCTCTGCTTGTCTTGCTCTGCAAAGACCCATCGCCTTGCTGAGTGAAAGCGAAGCGAATGAGAATCTCGAGCTGCGAATCCTTCCAATGCCTGAAGAGCGGCATAGATTTGTATGCTTTTCGAGCGATGTCGGTAGAGGGAAAGTTATCCCTTCTTCGAGCCGTTGAGCTCTTCAGCGCTTTGACGTAACGCGGCTCGGCACTTGCTGCCGGGCTGCTCGCGGCTGCCAGCGCTGTAGGATCGATCGCAACGACGCCGAGGACTTTGACGTTGCTGTTGGTCAACTTGATAGCGGATTCCAACCTAATACCAAGACAGGCCGAGACGCGTATACATTCAGCGCGGTCTGGTATGCCTGGGAAGCAAAGCATGGGGCAACGTACACCGCTGTGCTTCCGGCAGAGTGCCCCACCAAAATGAAGTCGCATGTTTCAGACGACCTCGATGCAATATCATGCACCACATCGATGATGTCTGCTTGCCAGATTTCGTGTGTCTCTGTTGAGTGATCCGAGCGCAGCAGTGAGCTCCTTGATTGGGTTCTTGTGAATGCAAGATTGTGAAGCAGGCTGAACCTGCGGCCCTGCTTCTGGTAGCCAAGGGGCCCCCTCTACTCACGTCCCTCTTCTATTGATCGACCATCCTGACGATTGAGCCGATTGCTCTCACCCATACGAGACATGTCGAAACAAACACACGCAATATCGTTTTGCCCTTGCGCATTCGGTGTCGCCATCACGTTCTCAGACAGACGATTGATGACGTGTAGCCACAGCTCCTTTGGCAGACCTGTACCATGGATGAACAGCACAATTATTTGACGCCCTCCTCGCGAAGAGATACTTGGAATCAACCTCGTAAGAAGATGAATGGATCGCTCTCGAGAGTTGGTGATGACTGTTTCTTTGACGCCATCTTGGACGCCATCTCGAAATGGGCGGTTGATGGTCGGCTTGGCTGCAGACCATGGAGCGTTGTGGCCAGGCAGAGAGTCAGATGCGTCGTCCAGAAGCACAATGGACTTTCCCACGCTTTCGCGTCCACTCTGCAGCAACAGCAAGTCCAAGTGAGCAGCAATAGCGGCAGATGGGCAGAGAGCGACGCGGCTAAGGCAAGCCAGTCCAGCTTCCTCACCTGAAATAAACTTTGGAAGCACAATGGGCTTTGCTCCAGCCCTCTTCTCACGTTCACGATGGGACGCAAAGCTCCTTGTCTGAACCACTCGTAGAGATCCTCCTTGGCTTTGGTATGAGATTCCATCATTTCGCCCGTCACCAAGAGACCCTGCACTGTTGAGCTAGTCTCGATCACGCGATACATGTTTGTGAGTCCGCGAGTCTCAGTAGACTTGTAAGCTGTTCATCACCACCGATGTGCACGGCAAGGACTCGCTCGTGGAATCAGATGCGGTCCGCTGCATGCCATGATGTGCGAATGCGATTCGGCTCTGCTCACCCGTCATGAACCCACTGAGCGCCACGCGTGCGCCTGGCGACAGTGCCAACAGTGCTTGATCAAGCACGCGTCCTCCAGCCTGTGCAGTGAAAGGAAAAAAAAACCCCGACGGATGAGCCTGCCATTCGAAACAAAAGCAAAAAGGTCTCGGAGCGAGCGTGAGGGGATGAATCACATTATCGAGAATAATGTCAAGACCTGGATTGAAGGCGCGCCGAAGGTCGGCATTAGTGACGGTCTTGTAGTCCAGCGCGACATCCACTCCAAGCACATCCTTTAGCCACTTGATTTTGGCGTCGGAGCCCGCGGTGGCGACCACATGAGCGCCTTTGAGCTTGGCTATCTGAACAGCAATCGTTCCTACGCCGCCTGCAGCGTTGGTGATGAGAACTCGATGGCCTCTTTGTATGCGGCCAAAATCTACGAGACCCAAGTATGCCGTGAGGCCCGTGTGGGACAAGATGCTGCTCCACACCGCAAGTGCCTCCTCGTAATTCTGCACCTGGCGCTGTATTCTCGTATCGCACAGCAGTAGACGTTGGCCGTCGGCTGCGACTTGGAAAATGGCATGACTTTGCCAGCCTACCAAGCCGTACACGTGATCTCCGGCACGAAATTTCGGGCAGCGGGACTCTGTGACCAGAGCCACACCCGCTGAGCGTATCACATCACCGACGCGCACAGCATCGGCGTACGCCACGGCAGCAGTGGTTAGCCAAGCACGAAGCGCCGGTTCGATATTGAGACAGAGTATGCGACATCGGATCTCTCCCTTTTTCAACGTTGGCAAGGCATCGACATCGAATGATTCCAAGGTGAAGAGCGAGGCGAGTTGATTTCCGCTGTCGCCATCACTTTGACCGTTCCTCGCTTCACGCTTGGCCAGCGTGATACGCTGTCCGCCAACGATGGGCTGCATGCGGCTTTGGGGGGTGACGCCAGAGTGGCGCCTGCTGTGGGAACAGTGCACAGATTGTATGTAGTCAATGCAAGATCGATCGCGTTCCAGGCCCAGCGTTTGCATGATCAGTCAGTACTCAGACTCACACTCTGTTGTTTGCGAGGATTTGGAAAGGATGACCGCGGAATGATCCACAATGAAGAAGAAACGTCGATATTAGGAATGTGAAAGGTAAGGGGAACGGGCGACGAGCACATAGGTGAGCATACGTCCGAGTCAGATTGCTGGATTAATTCTATTCGTGATTCATGCTGCGCGCTCAAAGATTGTGATTGTGAGTGTTGATTGCAGTCGAGTGGAGGGGCAAAGCCTCGTGTGGAGACGCCAAGGCTTGTTGCGGTCTAAGCTTGTTTGATTTGCGCCCAGCATTTACGAGTGTGCAGCAGGTTGATTGACGTTTGCCGTTACGGTAATTGCCTCTGCCGATCACGATCGAATGTGTGCGCATCGATCAACTCGCAACTTATACCACTCTTGACTCATTTATAATGTGAATAAATGTGTCGCCGATGCAGCTTGTCTCCCCTGCGTACCGTACATGTATGAGCCAAGTCATGCATGAGCCATGCGGATGCTGCAGCGACAATGCACCAATCTTCATGCATCCATGCATGCATGCATGCATGCGAGCACTATACAGTACTCGCTGCATGGTGTCGCCCGCTATACCTCAGCCATGCATCTGCATCGACCGACGCGCGCACTCGACTCGACTGACCGAAGATTCGTTGATTGATTCACATTTGATGCGAAGCAAGCTCGGTGCATGATGTGACTGACCCACCTGCATGTGCTATGACTGCATGACTGCATGACGCGGCAGCATTCGCGATTCGCGATCTTCAAATCATTCTGGCTGCTATTCTGCTCGGTGCGATAGGCGAGGTTGCGCTGGCGAGGGAAAGGGTCTGCGTCGATGAAGGCAAGCTTTGGTACAAGTTGTGAGTGGTTTGAGTGTAAGTGTGAGTGTGAGTGTGTGTCAACGTTACCACCTTTTGATTGCATTTCTCTCACAACTCACGACTGTCCAGGGCCGTCAGACTAAAGCTTGGGCGCATGGCTCTCGAGACGTGTGCGGTGAGAAGATGGTCGAGCCAGCGCCAGCGCCAGCGCCAGCGAACACACGACATGACCGCGCTCATAAATAGCCCTCCGCCTGCGCAGATCAATAGCTGAAACTTACCACAAGTCCTCCACGTTGCATCGCATGGCAAAGAAGCACTCGTCATTGTGATTGTATTCACCATTCTTTCTACATCCCTTGCTAGCCCTCGCCTCTTGCCCCTGCCCCTTTTCCCCTCACACTCCTCTTTCCAACATGGCAAACCCTTTCTTGAGCCTATACAAGTTCTGCTATCAGGTCTACTATTTCATCAGCGTTGGCTTCGTTCGGTTGCCTGCTGACCTCATTGCCAATGCCGGCCGCTCTGGCGAGCGCAGGTACGCATTTCAAGAGGCTATCCTGCTTTCCCTCTCAAAGCATGTCCTTCACGTCTTGGTCTCCGTCAACGGCGGTGTTCGTGGGCAATACTTGTCCGAGCAGACAGACGCGGAGCGTACGAAACGTTTTCAGTCCATCGGATCCATGCCCGACGTCATTGCAGGTGTGGAAGAGCAGCGTCTCAAGGGTCACATTGCATTCGCACTTCGCGTGCTTGCCAAAGCTACCCAAGCACCTCGCAATGCAGGTGAGGTGGCGCAATCTCAAACGCACGCTAATTCCAAATCTTCCAGAGATCTCCTCGCCAAACCTGTGCCCGTCGGAATCTTTTGGACGGGTGAGCGCGCGTCCAAGCTGAAACAGTCGCCTGCTCAACCTGGAGAGAAAGTGGTGCTGTGGCTCCACGGGTGAGCTTTACCTAGCTTTGCGCACATGACTCAGATTTTTCGAAGGCCTTGCGCTGAAGTGTCTCGTTGTGCTTGTCCTGATCTTCCCAACGCGCTCAAACCGTTTCAGAGGTTACTATTTCCTTGGCACAGCAGAGACGAACAGCAAGACTGCCTACTCCACTTTGACTTTGGATTATCTCGATGCAAGCCGGCGGGCGGGCGCCGCTGCAAGTGCGGGATCGAGCATCTTGGCAATCGAGTACCGCAAATCCGACAGAGCGCCCTGGCCGGCTCCTTTGATCGACGCGCTCGCAGGTTGGAACTATCTCACTGAAGAGCTGGACTTTAAACCTGAAAACGTCATTCTCATGGGGGAATCTGCGGGTGCTCATCTGGCTCTCGCCTTGACGCGGTACCTCAAAGAGAATCTGAATGTTCTGCCTGGTGCGAACATCCTTGCGTGTGTGAGTTGTCTCATCCATTTCCATGTCTGCTCTCATTCTGCGATGACTTGAACCGTGTTGACGTGAATAGTCTTTTTCTCGCTGCAGCCATACCTAGACTTGACTGGGGCTTTGGCAAAGTGCGTTTCAAGATCGCCCGGGTTCGATCGCCTTCATGCATCATGCATCGCTATCGTGACATCTTGCTAAGCTCTTTGTGCCCATTGCCCCCTCCTGCAGAGATCCAAAGGGATCTGCCGCGAACAATGCTGCCGTGGACTGGTTGAGTCCTGTGGCAGATGCTTACGCTAGAGCCAAATTGGTTCCGGAGTACCTGGGAAGCTCGGAGAGGAAACAGCTTTTGCAGAGCACCTATCTTAGCCCGTCCTATCCCTCCTCATCAATCTATGGCGCAGAAGGGGAGCAAGTTTCCGAAGCATCCGTCTATGAAAATTGGTGTCGCACCTTTGTTTTCGTCGGGTGCGTCGCTGCGAGCAAAATTCAGTAGCGAGAACATGCCAATGAGGGTGGGGGCGCCAGCAGCTGACCAAATGCCCCTTCCGTTCCGTACATTTTGGTGTTGCTGTTGCGCAAACGGGACGCGCGCGCTTTTCTTCTTTGCAGCACCAACGACATTCTCTTTGACCACTCTGACATTCACGAGAGGCGCATGCGACTGGGCAATGATGGCAAAGTGTCGGACAAGAAGTTCTACGAGCGATTCAACGTTGCCGGAGCTCCACACGCTTTCCATATGCTTCCGCCCCCCTCTTTTGCCTCTCAGCGCAAAGAGGCTGCTGATCGCGCCGTGCGATGGATCTCTTTGGTCTGAGCTATGCACTCCACGCTCTCCCGTTCGACAGCCGACGAGTTTGCCAAATCCATGCCAACTGCACGCACGCACGCGCCTTTGCCTCTACTTTTTTTCTTTTCCCTCTCGCTTTTTCTGACTGCCCCCCCTACGATGGCATCGCATCGCATCGCATCGCATCGCATTGCATCCTTCTTTTTTTTTTTTGGGGGGGGGGGAGGCTTCTGCTTTTGACTCCCTCTGCTTTGACGTTGCATTCTCAAGAAGATTGTTCAGGCATGTAGCCTTGCTCTCTTACCCCTGCACGTGCGATCCCACGATTCGCTGAAGATATGCATGATTCCCCACCTCAAAATTCGAATCGCTTCTCCTCCATTTTCGTACCACTCTACAAACGAGTAGCGGTGGCCTTTGCGCACGCGCGTGGTCGCAAACCTTCTGTTGCATGGTGATGATCATGGTGTTGAGTCAAGTGATGATATATGTAGTGAGTGGATTGTACATGCACGTGCGAGCGCGCGTGCCGCGGCGTCACACCTTCTGGGGTCGCCGTGGAGCGCAATGATCGGCGAATAGACTCAAGAAATGCTACTCCAGCAAACATAGTCCTGTGAAGCTACCGGCATCTTTGAGCAAGCATCTACGATCCGTACCATTGGTACGGTGACTCCAAATCGAGCCGCCAAGGTCGGCGACGTAGATACGAGCGTCAGGGTGGTGAGGTGTGGATGAGATGGCTAGGCCTATCGCTTCGTGAAAGCCCAGCGAAACGAGTAGAGGAGCAAAAGAGGCGGGTGTCAAGCGCTGTACCTGCAATGCAGCCTGCGCAGAGGGCTCATGACCGCCCCCCTCCTCGTCGCACCGACCCACCCAGAACCTCAGGACGGAATTTCCAAACGGAACTTCTCCGCGCGTGGTGCAATAGAGCCACTGCCCGTCAGGGCTGAGGTGCAGGTCGATCGGTTCGGGCAATGCGTCGGCGATCAAGTGCACAGATTCGGAATCCGGTGTCAAGTGTGATGCTTCTTCTTGCGATTGCGAAGCGATGGTGGGGAGCGGAGCACAGAAGATCCTTCCTGACATGCTCTTTGCGTAGCCTTTTTGCGTCCAGTACAAGAGGTCCCTCTGCGCGTCTATCGCTATTCCCACGCACCAATCCCGCTGATCTGCAAGAGGTTTGGGGATATGCGCGGGATGAGAGCGGTAGATCGTCTGTAAAGAGCTTCCATCCGGCTTGATGCTCTGGATCCGGCCACCTTCTCGATCGCACCAGTAGATCCTATCCGTCTTCTCCTCGTAACAGACTTGCTTCGGCGTGTGCGTCTGTCCAGGTCTGACTACGTATTCTGGCTGCGCCGAGCAGCTCACATGGCGTGCTTCTGATGCACCCACGCGCTCCCCTTCCGGTTCGTGTCGGATTGAGAGCGGCACTCGGAGTATCCATCCGTTATCGGAGGACGGCGTGCCCATACAAGTAACGTATGCGCACCCTCTCAAGGCATCAAAAGTCACGCCATCCGGACCACGCAGGGATCCTGAAGGGCCGAAGCTCGATAGATCGCACACATCGTGTGTTTGACCCGTGCGCGCATCGATGCAAAGCAATTTTGCTCGAAGCAATTCCAATGCTAAGATGTAGGGCGTGCGCGTCTGGCCAAGCCCACGTGAGACTCTCTGAGCATCGAGCACTGCATGCTCTTCGCCTGATCTGATCTGCAACATCTTGTACAGATCGAGGCCGTCAGGCACTTGCTCTGGATGTGCTTCCTCTATATCCCTTGGCGCCTTGCTACATGCAAAGCGAAAATCTCGAACAGCCGTGCGCAGCCTTTCGAGGGGGCTTTGTGCGTCCACCACTCTTTTGTAAGTGTGAGGGGATAACATCGCGTCAGATGGGTAAGGCGAAGCGCGTCGTGGCTGAAGAGATGCGCGGCCAAAGAGCACCCAACAAATGAAAGGGCGCCCATCGGAGAGGCAGACCCATGAAAGGCCGGATGGATGCGGGCGAGAATTCAGAACTCACCTTCGCCAGCTTGTCAATCCTAAAGCCGCGATGAGCGAGTCGAGAGCGGCGAGGGAAGAGTTTGAGTATGCATCGGCCGATGATGGGCCATCTGCACTGGCCGGAAGGAGAATCTCGAGGGCAGCACTGTCAAGGATATCGTTATCGCGAGTGGGAAGAAGGTGCAAGAGCATCGGGAGCGCCTGCGTCTGCGCCTGTTCATTCGTCGGTTCACGTGATACCTTGTCCAACTGCGCAGGTGCAGGCGCAGGCGCAGGCGAAGGTAGGATGATCGCCTTTGCTTGCGACGCCGACGGCGAGCTGGCGCTCAGATCCAGCAAAAGGGCGGAAGTGGAGGCGGAGGCGGAGGCGGAGGCGGAAGCAGCAGAATCGTGACTCAGACCGACATGCTCGGCAGAGGGCATGGTGTGGAGCGTGTTGCGGGCTCGATAGCGTGGCACCGTAGCCAGCCTGTCGAGTAGGCCAAGTTGAATTTGTGACGACAACGACTTTGCTTGCTCTTGCTCTTGCTCTTGCTCTTGCTCTTGCTCTTGCTCTTGCTCTTGCTCTTGCTCTTGCTCTTGCTCCACAGACTCATCAGACTCTTCATCGCCATCGCCATCGCCAGCACCGCCATCGCGATCGCGATCGCAAATCAGGTTCACGTCGGCGCCAAAGGCTAGCCAGAACAGTGCTGCATCTTGCGCCCAACGGCTACTACCCAGAATGGTAATGGTCGGCGTGGAAGGCACGGGTGCGGGTGCCGCAAGGGAGAGAGGAGCAAGCCGCGGAAGTGTAGCCATGTTTTGACTGAAGCGTGGTCAAAGGGGAGGGGGAAGGAGGACGGGAACGGGGAACGGGGAACGGGGAACGGGCAGAGTAATCGGTGTCCGTTGGCTACTCGATCGTCACTCGTGACTCACCACTGACTTGCATGGCTTGACTTGCTGACTGCCCGGTCGATCGCTTGATTGAACATTCTGTTTCAAGATTCACATTCACATTGCTTGCTTTCTGATTCTGATGGAAATTCGGGTCGTTCTTCTGTCGCGCACGCTGCTCCACTCATCAGCCTCAACTGCCGTCTTGCCGCTTTAATTAGCAGCTTCAGCTCTCGCATTTGCCGCTCGCTCGACGGCGCCAGCATGCATATATATGCTGTACCTGCAGTCAAGAGTCTGCTGCTGCTGCATGCTGATTGCCACCTCATCACGCCCTCTGCACACGTCGACTAGCTGCAGTCTGAGTAGCTTTTCATGCGCATCAAGGTGCATGCATATATGCATCATGGTCTGAGCATAGTGCGGCGCAGGGTCGCGCTATACGCATGCATGGGACGCATCCACCGAATCCCCGGGTGCATAGGCAAATCAGGCGCCGCGGTGATCAACTCGACGCATTCGCATTCGTGATGGCAGATGCAACCACCATGTGCAGCGAGCGGATGTTGGCGAATTCCTTCCAAGCTGATCAAAATGGCAGTCACAGTGACAATCACAATCGCAGTATGACGGGGTGGATAGCGAATACACGAATCGCACGAATCGCACGACTCCCTCCATCACTGCTGTGGCCTCGACATTGCAGTCACAGTCACGAGTCTCCTGCGCGTCTTCCCCCCAACGCTCCTCTCGTGACTCACGACTCACATTCACATTGTCATGACGATCTCGCCTGGCCTGGCCGGCAGCAGGCACCAGGTGCCAAGCATGCCCTCCTCATCCAATCACAATGCCGCTGTGGCTTGCAAAGATCCTGTGGTCATTGTCAGTGCGGGCTACCGATTGCCTGGTGGCATCGACAACGACGAAGACCTTTGGAAAGCGCTACTTGCACCTCGCACCACTGCCAACAAGCTGCTCACCACCCCGCCTGCGGATCGGTGGCCTGCCGCTGATGCGTTCGCTCCCCATCACAGTAATGCTCGCACTCTTGTACATCTCATGCAATCCCCCTTGTTGCAAGAATCAAGCCCTCGCGGTGGTTGGATTGTGGATGGCGTCCATTCCTTTGACCCGACAGCTTTCGGGATTCCTGTGAGGGAAGCACCCAAAGTGAGACCATCTGCGCGCCTTCTCCTCGAGTGTGCGCGCGATGCCATTTATCGCGCCGGTCTAGCCACATCTAGCTTTCGCGCTTCCTCGACAGGCGTCTATGTTGGCACTAAGCCCGAGGATAATTGGAATGATCTGCTCAACGCATCCAATGCTCCCATCACGGAGGTCAACGACCGCTTCATTGCTGGCGCTACCAGCTTCGGCACTGCTTCTGCTCGTCTGAGCTCTTGGCTCGGATGCGAAGGTCCATGCATGACCATCGACACCGCCTGTTCCAGCAGCACCGTCGCTCTCCATCTCGCCACTCAATCTCTGCTTACAGGAGAGAGCGAACAGTGCCTTGTTGGCGGAGTCACAGTTCATGCTCACCCATCCAGCTTTCATGCTCTCTCTGCCTCGCGCATGCGATCCACATCCAACCAAAATGTTGGGTGCGAGGTCTTTGCCGATTCAGCCTGCGGCTACGTCCCCTCCGAAGGCGCTGTCGTCATGCTCATCATGCGCGAGAGCGCCGCGTTGCGACGCAACCTGCCTATTGCAGCCAGAGTGATGGGCACTGCGACGAAACACTTGGGCCACTCCTCTGCTGGCTTCCTCGCACCGAATGCGCAGGCCGAGGCTGACGTCATGCGACTCGCCCTTCGAGCGGCAAACATGGATGCGCAGGATGTCGATGTCCTCGAGCTGCACGGAACGGGCACGCAAGTTGGTGATGTGACCGAAGCTTCGGCCATTCAGCAGGTGTTCGATTCTGATTCTGCTTCGTCTGACTCAGACTCGCAGCATGCATCGACGCGCGTCACCGTCACCTCCCTCAAGACGGCTTTGGGACACACCGAAGAGGTCTCTGGACTGGTTGGCATCATCAAAATGCTGATTTGCCTCCAGCGCAATCTGATTCCCCCCTTCCTCTTGTACGGCGATCCAAATCACAAAATAGATTGGCTACGAGCCGCGCTCAAGTTGAACAGCACCGCAGCGATTCTGCGCCCTCCTGCCGCGACCCGTAGCACCACCACCACCGCCATGATCAACAGTTTCGGCGCGTTTGGCGTGGTCTCAAGCAGCGTCATACAGTCTGCAGCTCAGCATCTGAGCACACGCGCAAGCTCCCTCCCAACTCTCTGCTTGAGTGTGTCAGCTCGCACAGCGACGCAATTGGCATCTTTGATCTCCCACTATGCCGACGCTGTCGAGCGGTGCACCGCACCGCACGATCTCGCCTCGCTCGCTCGTCGGGCAGCCGCGCTCATCTCTAGCGAAGACGCCTTCCGTTTCTCCATCCCTGTAGCAGGTGATCGTGGCCAATTGATCAGTACTCTGCGGTCGACTGCAGCGCAAGCTAC
>CCYA01000248.1:103396-113973 GCA_900000165.1 Ceraceosorus bombacis
GGCTGCCTTCGCAAAGCCAAAATAGCTCAACGCTTCACCCAGCTGTAGTGAGCAAGGAGATTTCCAATCAGTTTCGTCAACATCTCCACTAGCGGCAACGATCCCACCTCCGTAACAGGCAAAAGCAAAACTCACGTGTATGCCTTTCTGGCCTTGGCCAAACCAGTCTTCTTCCTTTCCACAACACGAGGATCCCTGCGGATGATGCCATCTGAAAGCGGAGCGATTGAGCGCAAGAGCAATTGTCAGTTGCTGCTCGACGAGGACGAGAATGCGCAAATTGACGCCACGTGCGCCGTCGCCAGCTCGAATGCGGCTGGACGCAGGCTGGAGAGCTGGCGCGACTAGGGGTACGTTGCTGCTAAGACGCTCAACTCACCTTTGTGAAGCAGCTTGGCCAGATCTTTCACCTTTGTGGCATCTCCCGTCAATCGCGCTTGTTCCTTGTACCACTCTAGTAAGCAATTGGCGATTCCATGAGCTACTGCGCCTGCCTGCCCGGACGATCCACCTCCCCTGCTGATAGCAAAGACATTGAAGGCTCCCAGCGCAGAGGCCAATCGCAAGGGGTAGAGGACGGATTCTCTGTGAATCGGATTGGTGAATATGTGGGATAGCGGTCGATTGTTGATTTGAATCGAGAGCGGGTCCAACGCAGGCTTTGGCGGAGTGGCAGATTGCGCAGAGCCGCTTGCACCAGCAGTCTCTGTCTCCGCCTCTGTCTTGACCGGAATGATCCAGACTCTTGCGCTTGCATCCTTTCTTCTTCCTCGAGCGTAAGCCCTACCCAGTTCGTCCACGTGACTTGAAGCCCGTGTGACCCCCCGCTCATCAAACGCCTCCGCGACAGCAGCCGCCTGGTCCTTCCTGACAAACTTCTGCAGCGTCTTGCCCACCTTGTCGGCCAAGTACTGATGTTCGTGTCCATGCTGACCACTGGCAAAGTGAGACTGCAAGAGCTGAGACCATCTGCCCAGGGTAGCCAGGAGGTCGGTGAGATTCCTATACTCTGAAGCTTTGAGCGGACGAGTGAGCGCATTGCTCAGATCCGTCCTGGTCAACCATCTCGTTCCAGAAGATGGTGGAGGATTCGAATGAGGCTCTACGAGAAAAGTTTGCTGCAAAGCTCTCTTGGATTGTCGAATGAGGTCTTCGAGATTGAGCACCGCATCGATGTACTGCGGTCGACCTGTAAAGTGGGAAGGAGAGACGGGTTTGAGTCTGGCGGGTGGCAAGGTAGCTTCGCGAGGTCCTGGGCGGGCCAGAGAAGCAGGAATGTGTGTGATCTGCCCATCTTCAGACGCTCCCGTTGTGGCGGTGGAGGATGAGGCTGTTGATGCTGCTCGACGAGCGTATGCTACGCTCCGACCTAGCGCGCAAGGACGAGCGACACCCGCTTGTCTGAACACCTGCAGCACCCGAGCGGAATTGCTCATGTTGGCAGAGCACATCGATCGGCAAAGAGGCGATCGGCGTGCGAGCGGTGACAGCGGAATGACGAAGTGAGACTGGCAGGTGAGGGAAAATGTTCAGCCCACAACTCCTCACTCTTTCCCCGTGGAAGGCGCGTCGCGATGTATCGTGAACGTTTGGGAGAAGGTTGAGCGCAGGAGACCGCGCGCCAAGGGTGGCCATCTCGTGCGAGAACCAAATCTTCGTGCGTGCTATCGGAATCACGTGATTGTACTTTTTTTTCCCCCGCCGCCCCGCTGCTTTCGGGCGGTGCAAGCGCTCATGAGACTATTCTGACTCGCGAATAACTTCAGGAGAGGATCACGAACGACCATTTGATAAGGAGCTGCGTCCAAGTCCCTCACTCACACTCGTCAGTGACCCAACAATTCACCACCGCACAACAGCATACAGGCATCTTCTCACCATTTGCAAGCATGACTCTCGCGTGCGCAAGCGTCGAAGCTGGCGACTCGAGCAGCAGAAGCATCAGCATCAGCAACCATCCGCTTCCACCACCACCTGTCCACGTGACTCGACAGTCCATCCCGCCTTCCAGAGCTGACTACACGCCGCCATCGGAGCAGGATGAGATGGATTTGCATTGGATGAGGGAGGCTCTGATCATGGCAGATGAAGCCTTCGATGCGCAGGAAGTGCCCATTGGAAGCATCTTTGTCAGAGAGGGGAAAGTGATTGCGAGAGCTAGGAATCGGACGAACGAGTTGATGAATGTGAGTGCAATAGCAGCCAAGGCAGCAACGCATGACTGGCGACAATACTCAAAATACATTCATGCCGTGCTTGAGCTTCGCTGATCTTCTCCCTGTCTCAACTGGTCATGACAGGCCACCCGGCACGCCGAACTCGAGGCCATCGACTACATTCTCTCACTCTACCCGCCTTCTTCTCCTTCCTTTGCAACGCACCCTCATCGCTCCCTCACTGATAATCCGTTCAAAGAGACGACGCTATACGTGACCGTAGAGCCTTGCATCATGTGTTCAAGTGCGCTCAGACAGGTCGGCATCAAGCGAGTCGTCTTTGGAGCTGGCAATGAGCGATTTGGAGGATGCGGAAGCGTAGTTGGCTGTCACAAGGAGTTAGTTTCAGGAGCCAACTTACACGTCGATAGCGCGGTGACGATCACATGCTAATGACTTTGCGCCCTCGCATCAGCCCTGCACTAGTCAACTCACCGCCATTCGTGGCCGTTGGAGGCTACTACCGCGAAGAAGCCATCATGCTATTGAGGAAATTTTACCTCACCGAGAACGTCAATGGTGAGTCGTGCTGTCATTCGTTGCGCTTGCGCTAAGCGCTGAAGAAATGTATGCGCTGCGTTTGCAGCGCCGAATCCTAAATCGAAAGCCAACCGGATCCTCAAGACGAAATTCCAACGTAAGTCCAGTGCAACAACTTGGCCTTGTCCGTTGCACGAACAAGCAGCTCACATCGACGCTGCGCATTGCCGCCCTCTGTCGTACAGCTCCTGGCGTGTCGATGCACGGTCCTCAAGGTCCTCCAACCAGGCGTGGCATCCAGCGTAATCTGGTGGCTACCAGGTCAGTCTATAACAGCAGCAATGCGAGCTCCACGAGCGAGGATCTCAGGGCGTCAGTGCTTGCGGACGGGGAAGACTCGTCTGTGCACGAGCAGCAGGAGCGTGATGCCGGTTTGATCGATGAAATGCGCACGCGAGAGAAGATCAATGGAACGGATCACACTGTAGCGGATAGGTGAGCGCAAGCGAGCCACAAGAGCATCGGTTCAAATGCGCGAAAGGTAGCAAGGCCAGGCCTGTCACCCTCGCCGGCCCTTCTCGAGACGATGAAACAACCACCATCGTCTTCTTCCGCCTACGTCTGCATTTATTGCATGGTCTTCCCAATCAAGTGGCCATATATCACCACCTTGAGCTCGGTCAGGAGCCACCACACCGAATCGAAAGGGCACCTCGCCGAGGAGGTGTGTGAGCACTATGTGCGCTGCCCACAGCCTGATTATTTCCTTCGGCTTGCCGTGGCCGCAGCTTCTTTCGGCTCAAATACCGCACTGGAAGAGCACGTATGCAGAGCGGCACTCATTCACGCAGATCCCAATAAACGGCCCGCTGCACCTATAGATCACCTCGGCTATTCATCGTTTTCTCAAATCAGCAGGAGGCCCGATGTTCGATTGCGTTCTGTGCGCATCGTCGAACCCGGTGTAAGTGTGTCCCGATGATTGCAACCCCATCTTGACCAATGGTACCGCGAAAGAGATCGCGATGAAACGATCGGATGGAGCAGGCTGATCTCGGCATGCGGAGGTGCAAGAAGCTAGCCCTGGTGATATAATTCACTTTGGCTTCCTCAGCGTTCCTCATTTGTGATCAGCACACACGCCTGCGAATTTTGGAAGTTCCATGGTCGCAGCTTGTTGAGAGGATAGGTTGCTCGCTATGAAGTGCGGTCACTGCCAGCTCTCACGTATGCGACCAAATTCCGCGTTCCAGAATCAGACCGTCCCCACCCCTGCTGCCGTGCACCATATCCTGCATCCTCGACCACAATCTTGACCGCCCTCGCTCTGCTGCCCAACTCATCCTTACGAAGGGGCCGGCGGAACCGATCGGCTGCGCCAGTGCTCGCCTCCTTTGCATGACTGCACCTCTTGCAGGGTGAATCTGCGGTGCTGTCTGCATAGCGACATTTCTTACGCCTGATGCGCGTCTCCAGCTTGCAAGGGTGATATGTCTGTCTTCCTCGACGACATACGTTGTTGGTACCTCTGGTTGGGAACATCATCAATCGCAAGGACGGATGCTTGCGAACGTCATCAATCGCAAGGATGGAGACACGTTTCGAACTCGCGAGAACGCGCATCCCTCATTGGGCATCAATGCCGATCGACAACCATGTTAAGCCACGTCGCGCTCCCGGAAGGAGGGCTGGAAAGCTCACGCCGCAAGCAGAGTCGGTCTCGGTGCAACAAAGTGGCTGTCCAACATTCACTGTTCGCTCGGGGACAGTCTGCACTGTGCGCTGCCAAAGGCACACAAGGCACACATTGGTGGTTGCGACTGCGTAGCCGCGGAGCCGGTACGACAGCTGCATGGTGATGGCGTTCGCGTAGTCGCCGCCCCTCGTCAGCGCGCCGCGGTGACGTAGGATTGCGCGGAGTTTGCGTGCCATCCTTTTCCAGCATGCGCCAGGCCGTTGCAAGGCCAAAGCGATATTTACGCCTACCGAAGTTGCGCGAAACCTTTAGCATCATCCAACACTTACGACCTGAAATCCGGGGCGATATACTGGACGATCCATCGAGTAAGCACGCATTACGTGTGTGAACACCGGTCCGCCGTCGCTATGCAACTTCCGCGCGCAGAAGCGCAACGGAAGAGAAAAACGCCGACTGCGATGCCACCCACGTAACTTACGATCACTGCCGTCGAGCAAGCGACCGTCGATGGAAAGCGTCTCATGTCTTCGTGCACCTTGGTTGACAGTCACTCCGACGCCAATGCGTTCGTACGTGCTCAAGGACACCTCGGTTCAGCAGGCCGGTCGCCCCTGTCGATATTTTTCTTCGGGCATCAGCCACGCGCGGCTGGTGGTGCAGTCGACCTGCGCCCGTCTTCTGCTTGCGATGCTCCCTGAGCATGCAACTAGCGACCACCGCAGCAGTGCTCAGCACGTCCAGGATGCGGACGAGGTATCCGCTGAAGTCGCAAGTGAAAAGGTACAAATACTTGCCCCGACCACCCTCCCTTTTGCTCGTTGTTCGTCATCAGCACCAAGTCGTGCACAACGCTCTCTAGACTCAATACATCGATAGTTCTCGGTCTCTACTCGCCCAACATGAAGCAAGTATCCTCATTCGCAGCCATTGCAGCTGCTCTGACACTCTCTTACGCCTCGTTGACCGAGGCGCTCCCCCAGCCCCAAGGCGCTGACCAGACCACTGCCGCCAGCGGCGCTGATGGCAAGAAGATCTGTGAGCGATACGGCAAGACTACGTGGGGCGACTACACTCTCAACAACAATTTGTGGGGTCAAGATCAAGGCTCAGGTCAACAGTGCACCACCGTTGGCGAACAGAAGAGCAATGCGTGGTCTACCAACTGGAAGTGGGACGGCGACAAGACCAAAGTCAAGTCGTACGCCAACTTGCAAATCATGCCTCAAGGTCTCAAGCTCGCGGACATAGTATCCTTGCAGACATCGTGGGAGTTTGAGACCAAAGCTACTGGCAACTACGACGTCGCCTACGACCTTTTCACCTCTCCCAAAGACGGTGGGCCAGATCAGCAAAATCAAAATGAGATCATGATCTGGCTCGAACGTGCTGGTGGGGCGAATCCCATTGCGTCGTGAGTGTTTGGATAGTCCGTACAAATCCCACACAGTACGACACTGACAGCTAACGCGCGTCATCACTTCTGCAGCGCATACACTGCCGATGGCGCCACTCCGGAAGGCAAGATCGAACTGGCGGGCCAGACGTGGAGCTACTACAAGGGCCAGAGCAACGGCATGACCACGTTCTCATTCCTCCCTCCCGCCAACGTCAAGAGCTTCAGCGGCGACGTCAACGACTTCATCAAGTGGCTGGTGGAACAGAAGCTGATGGATGGCAATCAGTACCTCACCAACTTTGCAGCGGGTATCGAGCCGTACGTCGGCGAGGGTACCTTCACCACGACCTCTTACAAGGCTAGCCTCAAGAGCAGCTCACAAACGCTGGGCGATGCTGATGCTGGTGTTGCCGGTGGCTCTACCAAGAAGGCCGCAAAGGCCCCTGGCAAGCCTAAGGGCACCGACACGACTACGACGCCCACCACGACGCCAACTGACACTACGAAAACGTCTACTGGAAACGCTGGAAGTGGCAACGCTGGTACTGGTGCGGGCAACACTGGCACTGTTACGGGCAACGCTGGCACTGGCACTGGCACTGGCACTGGCAACGCTGGCACTGGCACGGGCAACACTGGCACCGACACTAGCACCGGCAAGGGTGGCAGCACTAACACAAACACGAACGCCAACTCTGGCTCAAACTCGAACAACAACAGCCACAAGAACATCAACACCGATACCGCACCCAACAAGAAGGTCAAGCCCGACTCCACCACATCCGGCGCTCTTGGTGGCTCTAACAACCCCACGGACAAAGGTGAGACAAAGCCCAAGTCCACGACGACAGAGCCACAGTGCAAGCGGCGCGTGCACCACAAGAGAGCTCCCGAGCTCGCACGTCGATCGATGGAGCCTTGGCAAGCGACTACTGCGTCGAGGGGGCTCGTGCGTCGATCCGAGGCTGGTCCTAACCGATTGGACCGAGAGTCCGAGTGCTGATCAGAGCAACAGGTGCCCGAATGCGAACCTTTTCGGTGGTGCGATACGAGTCGCACAATTCAACGTTCCCAAGACCTTTTCGAAAACGACTTTGAAAAATCTGTACCTCGTATCTACTGAGTCGCTCGTTGACGTGAACCGAAACGATTCCCTCCCTTTCTGCATCTCAGAGAAGCTCTGGGATCAGCTCATGGGGTACCTCGACTCGATCAAGTTTGAGAAAGACCACTGATCGAAAGAAGACATCAACTCCATCATCGCTGGACGCCTCTGGATACAGGCTCTCGCGCTACTAGCTGGTCCTAGATCTTCGCACCTCTACTCCGCCTGTAGCAAGGAAGGAGCTTTTGAGAAGCCTTCCTCGGGAATTGACGTTTGTTCATCAGCTTGCGTATGACCGTGTGAGCTTCCTTGAGTCAAGTTCGTGAGTCGTCGACTTGCGCCGTCGATGTAGAAGGGACAAGCGTGGGCGGATTCAGGGCAGAACGATCTATGTCACTCATGACTCAAAGGTGGTGATTTGGGCGGGACCCCGAGCAGCGCATGCATCAAATGCACGTTGGGATCGAGTCACCTGCTTTCTGCACCTTCGAGTCACACGCGCGGGATTTTTGATGAGATTGTAATGCATCACGTGGGCGTGCGCGCGTCATCGCGGGCGAAACGCCCGCACTTTCTTTGTGGCAACCGCGCTTCACGACCCTCATTATGCACCACTACCACTACAGCGATGCGTCAGGAGACATTTTTCGGCTCTTGACTCGAACCATTCCAAGTCATGTCACAGTCCCTGAGATGCAGTGTGTGCGTGCGAGAGGGCAGATATTTAGCAAGCAAACTTATAAAGGGGGCTGCAATGGAAAGTGGCTTCGGTGGGAGGACGGGATACTTTCAGGATACTTTAACCTTTCTAAGGCAAGCCGAGCCTCAAGCGACGACCCAGAAGTAATCTCTCCGCTCAGCGTAACACCTCATGATCGAGCTCGTTGAAGCTTCCACCGCATTAGAATTGCGCGAAGGCGCGGTCGTGCTGCCCTTTGAAAGGAAGCACAAAGGGACATCGAGGTATGACGACTACATTGTACTCCTCGAGCCCCACGAGCTCGAGCATCTTCACTATCCACCAGTGCAAGACCTTCACGTGGACTCTCAAAACATTTTCTTGATCACCATGCCCGATTGGCAGGCGCACACAGTCATCTGGAATCACGCCGATTCGTGGCGAAAGGATCACGGCTTGGCGAGCAAAAGCTACCGCGCAGAGAATTCGGCCAAAGAAGCCTTGGGCCTCGTGGAGCTACTTGCTCATAAGGACACCATGGTGACCTTGCTCAAATCGGCATCACAAATTGGAGTGCGTGCGCTGGATCATCTCTTCCTTGCCTTGCATGCCACGCCGGAACGCTGTGCGGTGGTAGCAGAGCGAATGATCTTGGACTTTCCGCACTCTTTCAGGGGCTTCCTGAGAATGGCTACGGCGTTTGAAGCCTCGAATCCGAAAGTCGCATGTCTGGCCTTGGCGCAAGCGTGCAAGACGAATGCGGATCTAGTTCCCAAAGTTGCGAAAAGACTTGGCACTTTGCGTAATCAAGTGTCTTACGGACCCACGGTGACGCTTGAAGAGCTCGAGTCCATTCCGCTTTCTATTCGGGACCAACTGCTTGGAAGCTGGCCTGCGCAGCTCAATGAGGCCATGTCATCCACACTTTGGACGGCTTGCACACAGTCACGCAACCGTTCGCACTTTGGCACGTATGGCGTTCCGCGCTTCTTTTCCTGGGTCTACCCGGGACGCATAGCCGGCATGTCGACTCCACGCAACGCGCAAGATATCGACGCCCTGGTCGACATTGGTTTCGATCACGTCTTGTCGCTCGCAGCAGAGTCCCCACTAGATCCAGCCTGGTTTCGCTTCAAGGCGATCAAGCACGTCTTTGTGCCGCTGGAGAATTATGGACACCCGACGCTTGAAGAGATGGACAGCATCCTCGAGCTAATTGAGCAGAGCGGAACTTGGCTCATTCACTGTGGAGGAGGAGTGGGCCGCGCAGGCACGGTTCTTGCATGCCTGATCACGATGTTCGGTAGAGGAGACGAGGAGAAGATGGGCTTTCCTTTGCTGGATGCTGGCGATGCTATCTTGCTCCTTCGATCTATGAGGCCGAGATCACTGGAGAGCGAGAGTCAAGAACGCTTCGTGTCCGCCTATGTTTCGCATCGATGGAGGTCTGCTGGCAAAACGAGGTTGCCAGAACCCGTGTCATCACTCAGAATGGAGCGTTCTCTCAGTAGCAAAGCATCTCTGGACGATTTGTCTGTGCCGACAATCATCGTGATGGTCGGATTGCCCGGATCTGGAAAGAGCTGGCTAGCTGCAGCCATAGCGAAGCGGCGCGGAGATACGGAAATAATTAGCCAAGACACTGACGGCCGAGCAGCCTGCGAGCGATCGATGGGCATGAAGCAAAGAGACGGCGTACTCGTCATTCTTGACCGCTGCAATCCTCGGCAAGATGATCGCTCGTCGTGGCTTGCCCTGATGGTTTCTACGCGGAGGAAGATTGCAGTCTTTTTCGACGTTGACGCGGCTCTTTGCAAGCAGCGCATGGATAGGCGGCTAGGACACCCGATCATTCGCGCAGGCAGAGGGTACAACGCGCTGGATCAGATGCAACGCGACATGAGCCTACCCTCCTTATCAGAGGGCTTCGATGCGTTGTTGACCATCACCAGTATGCACGCAGCCAAAGAGGCGCTTCGAGTACTGAGTCCGAGCCCGAAGCTGCTGAAATTTCCTCGCACCCCGCACTTGTTCAACACTGGCGCTGCCACGCACGACGACCTTACGTGCGAAGACATCGGAAGCTCCATCACTGGTAACATCGTCGTGGAGGAAAAGATTGACGGAGCTAACTTGGGTCTGTCTCTCGATGCTGACGGCATCATCCGTTGCCAGAACCGAAGTCACTGGGTCAGCTCTGCGGATCACAAACAATTCAAGCCGTTGGACGCATGGATAGAAGCGCATCGCGATGCGGTGTACAAGTTACTTGCCAGAGACAGCCAATTTTTGGAACGATTCATCTTGTATGGAGAGTGGATGGTTGCCAAGCACTCCGTATACTACGACTGCCTGCCCTCGCACTTTGTCGCATTCGACCTCTACGACAGATTGACACAGCGCTTCTGTTCCAGGTCGGCGCTCGCAACAGCGTTGCGAGGAACAGCTATTGCACACGTGCCTCTTGTCTTGCAGACTTTGCACGTCACGCGAGAACATCTGCTGTCACTCTGTCAAGAGAAGAGCCTCTTCAGTACCGAAAGGCGAGAGGGCGTGTACCTGCGATTCGAGGACGACGGGCATCGATACACTATCAAGAGGGCAAAGGTGGTTCGATCGGACTTTATCGCGGGCAATGAGCACTGGTCCAAGAGCATCCTTACTCCGAACGTCATTGCCGATAGCCATGCGGTCGAAGCAGGCGATCGATGATGTGCTTTGTGGCAAGCCTTCTTACCCTTGAAACGAGGCTCCGGCACTCCTGAGCTTGCCGCCGTAGGTGTGCCGACTGTGCGGCGCACGATCACGCGGTCGCACTCAAATTCGGCGTCGAACGTGGAGGTCATGTTCCAACACAGCCAGCACATTGTATACCGGTATGGAGCCCTAAGGAAGCGACTGCTACCCTGCTTAATGGGCACCATTCATTTCGATTGATTGCGCATTCGATCAGCAAAAGCAGGCCCCATCAATCGTGAAACACAATCGTGAATTAAATCGCG
>CCYA01000248.1:116801-137334 GCA_900000165.1 Ceraceosorus bombacis
CCCTGGCTCTCAATCTCACCACGAAGGCATCAAGGCGAGAGACAACGTCAAGTACGATTAAGGCGGTGCGCGCAAGGATCCAAGGCATCGTACACAATGGCCACACGCTCGATAATTCGCGCTGTCCGAGTCCAATTCATACTGCAGCAATGCAATGAGAGTGAAAGAGGTCATTCGCGAACACAAGACTAGCGCGCCGCTCCTTGATCTGAGGCGTGAACGAACCCAAAGAGTCGACCATGGAGGTACCTGCGAGCTCGAACACGGAAGCAGCAGAACTACCTCGCGGCCGCTTACGCCTGCGCTCGTAACTATTGTGGAGGCTGCGGAGTCATCCTCGTGGCCGTTGATGCGACGTAGCTAGACTGAAGAATCTAAGTCCGGGTCGCAATTGAAGGGGAAAGAAGGGCCGTAGTCAAAATTATAACATTTTGAATCATCGGTCTGACGTAAGGAATCTTGATCCTTGGTTCAAACGCTTGAGTCAAGAAGTCAAGCACGCGAACTCACGACATTTACCACTGTTCTCATGGCCATGGAACTTAGATTCAGAATCTTGAATATGAGTCGAGCTTGAGTCACGAGTCTTGAATCTGGAGCATGACACTCAGACTCAAGAATATCAGAAGTATATAAGCAAGTTCAAGACTCGTATATCACGAATCTGACTCACCCGTCAAGCAGGGCCGTGTGAAATCACGTGACTGCAGTTGCTAAGGGAGCCTAGGGTCTGAATCCAAAAACATCAGAGTCGTGGGTCTCTTCAGTCACAGTCGTGAGTATAGCCCTGTGCGCGCGTCTGACAGGGCGCCTCTAAGTCCGCCCGCATATGAATCCCCCGCGCTCTTCCGAACTTCCATCACAAGGGCATCCATCCTTCATATAGCCTTCAGCAGATACCGCAATCACAGATCGTGAATCACAAATAGCGAAGTCGGCGGCTCATAGCCCTCAAATCGGCGAGTCAAGAGTTCGAGTCGCAGCCGTGTGTCAAATGCTTCCTGCAAGCGTCACCCCACGTTGACAGTTTGACAGCCACTTGGGAGGTCGAAGAGTCACATTTATCTTCCCCGCGTGCGTCTCGGCCCACTCTACAGCAGATCAACAGACACCTTAGCTTGGATTTTCCCAGCTCTGCGCGTGCATCCTCGCCGCATTTCGCGTCTGGGACTGCATAGATCGCCATACCTGCTGCCATCGCCGCTGAAGGTCCGGATGATTGTGAGTGTGCAACATCAAGATGCTCAGAGGCGCACAACGCCTTTATGTACTTCTCGCGCAGTCAGCAGTCCGCGACGTAAAGTGCTTTCATACACCGTCTCACCAATTGACTTTCAGGCGCATTGACGAAGCTTTCGCCACCCACATCCATGCCTATGAGTTCACACATGTGGAGAAACGATGAGTCGTCAAGATCGATGGATGTTAATCTTTAGCCACGAAGATGAAAGGTACCCCGTTGACACCCAAAGTAGCGACGGCAAAGTTGTGCCCTAATCCCAGGAAAAGTGGGTGAGATGCACTTTCCGTGGAAGGCTGACGCTGAGCGTCATAGAGTTGCTGGAGACGACGTGCCATCGCGGCTGGCTACCATCGCGCCCTCTGAGCGGTGTAGCATAATGTCGAGGCATCGCACGACTGAGAAGGAAGATCAGCACGCGCAAAGCAAACGACCGATTGTTTCTCGGGGCCCCAGAGGGATCATAGCCGAATACGTCAATCACGAATAGACGGGCTGCAAGGGAGCGCAGATGGTGACCTGTCTTCCAAGGTCCAAAGCGCTTCGGACGTTCGTGACGATGACACCTTTAAGCTAGACGGAAGGGCATGAACTTGTGACAAGCCTGGGCAGGGAATCGTCTCAAGCTTGCACGTCCGGTGTACTAAGCGAGTCATGAGTGTTGATGCCATTCGCAAGCTCCCCGTGTTCTTAGAGCGTACTTTGCTGTGGCTCTCTGCTGGAAGTTCCGACCGGCGAGCAGTATCCATCGTCATCGCGCTCTGCGACTCTCACTCAAAGCAAAGCAGTCTTCGCACGCTTCGTGTTTGTAGACAATTTACGTACCTTCACAACAGCGGACCAGGCAGGTGAGTTAGCGCTTGAGCGTCACTTCCCGATTGGAGCAGGTACACAAAAGAGCTCAAGTTCCCATCCAATCAGCCGGAAGTTTGCTCCAGCGACTGCATCGTCGAGCTTGCACTCACACTGTAGCCCTTAAGACTGGCAAGGCGCTAGTGGTCGTGGGCCCTGGTTCTAGACACTCGACGCCAGGACCTGTCCTACCAGCGACGCGAATCATACCTACGGACTCGCGCCATGGGAGTGCGCACTGTCCAGATCCCCAGCGCCAGCCAGACAGAAGTGCGCGGCCATGGTCCAGTCTGACATTCACGCTTCGCGACCACGCTATCCACGCACACAACGACAGGGGAACTGCCAGGAAGCAGTCCATGATAGCAAGGAAGAGTCTTTTTGAGTTTGAGTGTGGCGTCAATCGCGAATCACCTTGCGGCTTCCTGCCGCGTACGCGCGTCCTTTAGCGTCGGGATCGGAGGGACCGGTCCCTCGACGCGCGCGGTTCTAGGCCCCGCATCAAGACGGGAAGGGTCGCTACTCTGGCTCTGCGAACCGGCGGACACGATACTGATTGTGGCTTGCGCGCTCAGGTTAACGCCCAGGCAATCAGAATGCTGAGAGCGCATCGACTCCTTGCGCGTGGGGCTCCTTTCTTATGGGTATAAAACAGCTTGTATTGCCGCTCACAAGAAAGAGCACGCACAGCAAGCCCTCCTCCTTCACAATATGCTGAACCTATCTCGCTTCACCCCAAGACCTACGGGTCCAACAGCACCTCCTTCAAAGGATGCGACTCCAGCAGCACCTTCAAACGGTGCCAGTCCCACAGCACCTCCTTCGAACGTCGTGAGTCCAACAGCACCTCCTTCGAACGTCGTGAGTCCAACAGCACCTCCTTCAAACGATGCCAGCCCCACAACACCTCCTTCGAACGACGCGAGACAAAGCAAAGAAAAGGTCGACCCAAAAACGCAAGCTATCCGCGACGAAGCAGCCACACAGCTCGGGAAACAACTCGGTATCTTTACCGCTTATTGTCGTCGACTGGACCATTTGCTTGAACATACATCTGCGCCCTCGGATGTAGCTGACAATGCCGCATTTAAGAAGCTCCGAAATAATTGGGCACAAGAGATGGAAGCAGCTGGTAGGGCATGTAATGCCGTTCAAAAAAATTGGTCTGGTTGGAACGGGCACTGGGGAAACACTTTGTGGCTATGCATTGGAAAATGGTCCCGCCGCATGGTGCCACCCACGGACGGGTTCAACCTAGAAGACATTTGTAAGGACTGTGGAGACATCAACGATCAGAGTCCACCTCGCGACTACGTTGATGTGAAGGCGTTCCGATCCGAGCTGCGGCGCAGGCTTTCGAACGCGTACCCGGATCTGTACGCCAAAGATGGAGAGTCGAAGTCTCCCAAAAATGAGCACGAGCGGCTGAAGTCCGACATCACGTTCTTGCTTGCGATAGCAGGATTTGTGGAGGTCGAGGAGGATTTAGAGGAGGATACTAAGCGCAAATTTTTGCGGAGTGCGCGACCGTGGCTTGCTGCTCCAGTCGCTCAACTTATCCATCGAGTCATTGGGGGAGGCGAAGCTCAGATTCAGGGAGTGCAGCCGGCACAAGCTGCTCAAATACGACTGACGATGTCGGTCACCAACACAAAGGCACTTATGAAGCAAGGCACTGATTCGTCCGTCAGACGGACCCTCGCTTTCTTTCTTTTGGTGAGGAAACTCTACGAAAAGCATGTGAGAACTTTAGAATCACCCATGCAAGATGCAGTCGATCAGATAGACGACGAGATAGCGGACCTTATCCGAGGCGGCAATAAGCAGTGGCGTGTGCTGCTGCGTCGGCGCCAAGAGATCGTCTTGTGTCTCCGTGAATGGCCTACAAAAAGCATACCCCCGATGCCTTGCGCTGGCGATCGAAACGCCGAGATGGATGTCAACACGAGGGTCTCAGCGAGTTGGTACGCTCATCGCAATCTTCGACATATCCTATCGCCGATGCAGCTCAACAGTGTTGAACCCAAAGGGCTGCTCCTTTACTATCTACACGGCGCCTCCGGCGTGGGAAAGACGCAATTCTGCATCGACCTTGCTAACACTTTCGGGCTTCCGGGCTGTAGCCCTGACCTGAACGAGACAGACCTTCCCAGCTTCTTCAAGCAACCTTCCCAAGATCTGGAAAGCTGGTCGGATCCTCGAGTCAGTGCAGAACAACTCATCGGCACAATACCTTGGCTGATTGTGCAACATTGTTGTGCCAATCCTGTGCTCATATTTGAGCAGCCCCGAGTCCTATCAGGGGCCGCCTGGTCAAAGCACTTCGATGCCTTGGTTGCCTTCCTAGAGCCCGCCCAGCAGATTCAACAAATAAGCATTGCTGGGTCTGCAGTGAATTTTGACATCTCAGCCGTTACCGTCTTCTTCACAAGCACCGAAAGTCTCCAAAATGAAAGGCTCAAAAGCCGGCTAACACTTGTACATTTTCCTCCTTTGTCGCCGGAAGCCAAGGCGAAGGCACTCCATCGATTTTTGGAAGAAGAAAAGAAAAGGGTCACAAAGAAGCTCGACGAGACTTTACTGAACGGGGTGCATGCACGATTAAGAGGACTTGTCGAAAGTCTGTCCACCCGAGAGCTATGTAAGGAGGCAGGCCTTCGGAGGCTGCTTTGGGTCTTTCGTCACCCGTTGTGGGGCCACGCCTTGAAGGCAGAGCAGCAACGGGCCGGCAAGCACGATCGCGACAAAATCGACGAGATAGAGAAAGAGTTCCGCGATGCGGTCGTGGACACGATGACCACAGAATTCAATGAATCGGGCGAGGATGAGATGAAACAGTACTCGGTCAGAGTACATAAAGCCATTGCAAAGGGCATTGTCCAAAGCACATTGGACCAGAAGCGCTCTGCTAATGTAGCCGCTGCATTGCGCGCAAGAAGAGGTACCCAGCGGCTGCCAAAACTTGCATGGTTCAACGAGCAACGCCATCAGAAGCTGAACAAGCCTGTGGAAGAAGACGTCATCATGAGAGCTGTGATTCATTCGTCTACTATCATCTCGCTAGTCCATTCACTACACTCCCGTCACAAAGATTCTTCTGCCTAGCACGTCCGACTGCGTCGTAAGACACGAGCCTATTGCTGAGCAACCTACCGATTCACGAATGCAGCAATAGTCCATGAGCGCGAGGAAGCGCACTTTGCCTTGAAATCCGATGCGAGTTGCTGCTCAGACGCGAGGTGGACACAACGAGTCCCGGGGTCATGCCTTGCGGCCTCTCAAAAGCAGCATGATGGGCTCATCGAGCCTGTCCGTCAAAGCAAAGGGTCGTCACGCTCAACGTGGCCAATGCAAGGCGACTGCTGGCCTTCAGCTTCACTATCAACGTGATGGTCGCTGGGCAAGTCACGCGTGTAGCACTTCAGGCACCAGAGTCAGTCAGTGTGCGCAGCTTCGTCAAGGTGTGCTTCCTGCATTCATGCCATGCATCTTGTGTACACGCACGAGCTGAAGAGCTGTTTGAGGTGTCGGATGAATTCGGCTCGCTGAGTCGAGGTCAAAGACGAAGGCACTCATCGGGACTGCCGTGTACAGCGAACCGCTCTAGAAGATGCTCAAGTCAGCGTTCTCAGGAGCCCATGTACTTCACCCAGGCAACGCCTTACTGCGGAAGCGAGATCACTTAGCCTTCTCACGCACCTAAATGGCTCTGTCATGCCAGGAGCCACTCCTCCTTGAGAAGCGCGCCCCTCTCAGAGTACCATGATGTCAATGTCTTTCGCATAATGCCTACGCGTGCTATTTGTGACATTAATGAAGTGCTGGAGACGGTGTTGTTAAAAGTACACAGGTACGCCATAGACGACGACAGCAGCGCCGGTGAGATAGGGCAACTTGCAAGCATCCCGAGAAGCATTGACGGCTTGCGTGAGGGAGAGCTTTGAGTTGCCGGATGAGTTACAAGTGTCACTGGGAGGCTCGATCCCAGTCGAGAGGACGTCGGTAGAACGCATCAGGCCGCACTTGACAAAGACGCTCTCTGCGACTCCGTCCAATTCGCGGTCCGTCGCGTCCCAGAGGTTGGCGACCAGGGCCGGACAGCCAGCAAGCATGTAATTGTAGGGAGTTCCAGCTCGATCGTATTCACCTTGATCGCGAAGTACGCCCGAGGAACATCCCCACAGCATGGTCACTGCGCATCTCTTCAGTGACCGAATGGCTTGAGATCGAGCAAATTGTTCTGCTCCCGAATGCCCAAAGTAGAGAACCAGGTCCTTGGAAGCCAAGCTGGCAGAAAACGCATCAGCCACGGGCACATGGCCAGCATCGCCAGCCCATTTACGAGACTTGAGCCACGGCTCGAAACGTTCTTGAGTTCGAGTAAGCTCGCCAGAGGGATTCAGAAGGTAGTATGCCGATGGCTTTTGGCCGAAATTGAAAGAGCCGCCCTCGTCTTCCCTGCTTTGCGGCTGAGCGAGTCTGGAAAGCTCAATGCGGTCCTGCAAGAACGAGAGGGAGGGTATGCGGCTGACTGCTCGACCGCGGACGCACGGCATCGACTCCCATGGCAACGCGCATGTGTCCTTGTCCAGCACCAGGAATGTGTGCGCAGCGGGCAAAGTGTGGGCATCGACGCCACTTCCACGAGTTCTAGCGTTGACTTTGCCGCGAAAAGTCTCGAGGGCACCACGCAGCTGTATCACCGTGTGGTCAAAGTCCACCTCATCAACAGCGATCGGCACGCTGCTGAATTGGAAGGAGTCGATGACAAAGTGCAGCAGATCCTCGAGCTCTTCGTCGGTGCACGCGGGAGGAAGCGCGGACAAACAGTCGAGAATTGCTTCGGGGACCTGTACTCGCGCTGCCCTCTTGGAGCCGCTCGCGCCAAAACACGCGCGCCTGAAAATTCCATCCCAGGCGGTTTTGAGCGAAGCGAGTTCATCTGCCTGGGCAGTGCTCTCGAGGAAGATACTCTGTGATACACAAAAGGTCAGCGAAGTGCTCATGCTATCATGCATCGTTTCATGCAACACACCTTGAAAGGTCCCAGCCACCTCTGCTCGATTGCCTCGACCAAGTCCTTAATTCTGGTGTCTAGCTGCATGCGATTCTGCCACCATTGTCTCCTAGCGTCGACCCCTTGAAGATTCTTGGCCCCTTGCGTTGCTCTATTGCTGGTGTCCACAACATCTTTGAGCTCTGATAGCGCCGCAGCCATGCTGAGCTCTTCCTCCTCGCCTTCGCGTCGGCCGTGTCGGTCGATGGGCAGCCGAAATGCAACATCGTTGGCATGAGCTTGAGCAGCTGGCCCTCGCTGTCGCGAGACGACAAGGCTTGAGCCGTCGTGAGAGAGATTGATGGTGATCACTGTCCAGTGAGGCGGCAAGTCGATCCTCGTAGCGGCGTCTGCTTTCACGATCTGAGCCGCACAAGTGGCGTGGCGGTGTTTGACACTCTCCCAGTAGCTTTGCAGTTGTTGATCTGTCAAAACATTCTTGCGAGATGGGTTAATGGCGGCTTGCACTTCGCTGTCTGACTCATCGTCACTGCTCAAAGCTTGGTGGTCGTCCTCATCCATCAACGCAGCAGCTCGGCCAGCTCTTAGCGCGGGCCTGGTCCGCGGTGCGCGTTTGGCTGCGCTCGGGCCTGCAAAGCGAAGCCACTCCGGCGAGTTAGCGCCGACAACCGGCGGTTGCCGCTTGAGCTTCATTTCAATCGCTTCCGTGAGCTCCCGTTCAAGCGTCACAGCAGAGGCCGCATTCGTGGTCTGGGCAATTTTGCCGACACTTTCGTCACCTTCACCGCCGTGCAAAAGGACGGCCGCGAGACTATATAAGTCAGTGAGCAGGCTGAGCACCTTTCGCACGAGGAAGGCACGAGCCGTCGATGAGCTCAGCAAGCTCGCGCTTAGACTCGACGCTTGCTGCGAGAACAGTGCGGCTACACTCTTGGCTAACTGCGGTGGCTCGCGAGCATTCGCGTAGGCAGCATCTGTGAATGAGATGACAGTCTCAGAGATCAGGCTTAGAACTTGATCGCCTTGCAACTGCTGAAGTGCACGTCGGATAGCCACCTTGGCGTCCGCAAGGGCAACTTTGCTTTTGAGACTTGAGTCGCCATGTCGTTCGAGCTGGTGTAAACGATCAAGCTTGTCGCTCGCTTCTTGAAGACGGTCGAAATCGAGCAGTGCCTCCACGTGTTGAGCTAGCACATCCATCTTTAGTCGGATCAAGGGGAAATCCGTGAAGAGCTGAGCGGGAACGGCGGGGCTGCTGATCTTCTTTAAAGCTGCAGACTTGCTCTTTGTTGGAGCGGCTACTTGTCGCTTCGCTGCGGTTGAACGGCGCTGCTGATCCGCTTGCGGTGCTGGTCCAACGACACGAAGCTTTTTGACCAGTTCAACGAGTGCTTCGGATTCCGTCGACACTTTTGCAATTTCTGAAAGGACTATATTTCTTCCATTTTCGCCGCTTATTGTCGCCTCTGCAATCGCAAGCGCGCAGGTCTCGGGTAGCAGGGAGCCGCCAAGCAGCAAACGCGCCTGCTGAAGATCGTCTCGCGCCACGAAAGTCTGAGCGAGCGCAGCCCGGATGCGCGCTCTCTGCATCAAAGCCGTGGCCGAAGGGACGGGAACGCCGAGCGGCTTGCAAAAGTTGATTGTTTCCGTTGCAAACATTTCAGCATCTTTCGCGCTGCCACGTAGATCGTACAGGGTCGACGCGTGACTGTAGGCGGCCGAGGCGCAGTGGACAACCCGCCAGTACAGACTGGCCACAGCGTGCGTTCCCACACTGACGTGGGTGGGTTGCTGTTCCGACTGCTCGCTGTTGCCACTGCTCTCGGCGTCAGCGACCTTTTTGCCGTCTATCGACGCAGGTGGCCCTAGTAGCTGAGCGATATCTTTGGCCTCTTCGTCTGTCTTGCTGATCTTTGGCGGCGTACATATCTTCGTCATGATGCTTACAGCGCGCGCAGAACATCTGACGCCCTCAACGGCAGCCTGCAAGGCACTAGTCGCGTCTCCTTGCGCTTGACGTATCAAGCTGTACACCTCTGCAGCCTGGGCATGTCTCAGATTCGAGGCTGCTCGTTCGAGGGCCATGGTCCAGCTAGATGATTTTGGCGGCGACGCCTCGATCAACCCCGCAGCAGCGATAGCTTTCTCGTACATCTGTACCGCCTCTTGCAAATGCTCACGATGGATGCAACCTTTTGCTCGGACTAGAAATAGACTGAAGCGGACAAGAGGCCCGGCGGTGATGGCGTCTGCTGATCGCAGAACCTCCTCAGCTTCGGTGTGCAGGCCCACTTTCATCATCTCCTCTGCCAAATCCGCTCCACAAAGCGTCTTATCACCGACAGCATGTCTGTCGAGTGTGTCCGGGTTATGAAGCTGCCAAGAGGCGGACAAGACCTCCAAGCGAGCAAGCGAATGGCCGCTTGCGACAGTCATACGTGCCGCCAGGTTTAACAGCGACCCGAGGCGTTCCTTGTCGAGAGCGTCGGTGCCTGACGTCTGACTTGTTGTCGCTGGCGCCGTAGTAGGTGGTGTTGGTAGCAACGCCATTGGTTTGCGTCGCGGAGGGGTGCGAAGAGCAACATTGTCTTGCCTGGAGAGGCTGTCTTTCAAGATTCGCTTCTCCGGCTCCTGCCCCGTCTTTGTACTTGCGCTCGGCACCAAATTGCGCAAGCACATCGCCGCCTCGTGCGCATACTTGCCGGTTCTCTCGATGCCAAGTGCTCCCGAAGCTTTCTGAGAAGCACAAAGCATGAGGAGAGCAAGCTGTGCGCGAAGTGCAGGTACGCAGCCGACTAATCTGGCATCGGCGCCGAGTGTCTCGCGATCCAGCAGCGTTTGCGCCTCGAGCCGAATTTCTTCGACATCCTCGTACGTCCTATTGCCGAGGAGCACGCAGCTTTCGAGCTGGCGCAAGAGCACGCGTGCCCTGCGCAGTGGATACGTGGTAGGGCCATAGACCTCTAAAGCGCTCTGCAGCGTATCCATCAAAGCATTTGGCGCTTCCGCGCGATGAGCCAAAGGCTCCAAAGTCTTGGAGCACTGCTCGAGTAGGACTCCAATCGCGGTTTCTGGTACTGCTGCGTCTTTAAGAACTCGAAGCACGCCATGGGGCGCTTTCGCACACTGAGATCGCAGCAGAGAAAATGTCGAGACGTGCTGGAAGCTCGTGACGATATTCGCAACCTGCAGAAGGGCAGGATTCGCAAAGATGTCGCATGGCGCACTGTTGTGCGTTGCCTCTGCTAACATTTCCCACCGTGCAGGCCGTATAGCGCGTACAGCCTTGATGGAAGCGTCCACAGCACGTGCATGCTGCTCGGCAAGCCTCAGAGAAGAGCTCAAGACGTCGTATCGTCGCACCGCCGCATCAGCGCGCTTGTCGCTCATTTCATCAGCAGGAGAGTTAGCAAACAGTCGTTCGGACAGCTCTCCTGCTTCGCAAGACTTCTCTAGGAAAGCAACGGCTGCACCCGCAAGTCTTTCATGGTAAAGCCTCACCCCCAGCTGGTACCACGTCGTCGAAACGTTGTAGGCTTGCTTTGCCTGTGCTTCGAGAGCAAGCGATTCCAACGCGCACAAGGCGTCTACTTGCGACAAGCTGTCTCGCGCTTCATCGTGCGTGCTGCTGATGGATGGCTTGAGAACAGAAGTCGCAAGGAATCGACCAGCGTCGCAGGTATCGTGCAGGATATCTTCCACGCTAGTGCCTCGCGTCAATGGCGGACCACCTGGTGTTCTCAGGTGCCTCGAGGTGACGCGCATGTAGCTCTTGACTAATTCTGAGAGTGCACTGTCCACCAGCGAAGCGCTCATAGCGTCCAGCATTCTCCTGCAAAGTCTACCCAGACTTGTAAAGAGCTGTTCACGGCCGTCATCCGAGGCATGAAGACTCGTAGATCCAAGGTCGTCCAGACATGCGCGTGCTCCGTCGAGCAACGCTGCTTCGGGTAAGGTCTCGCCGGCCGTATCGAAGGCGACGACGGCTTTGGTGATGACGGCCACGGACCTGGCAATGTGCAAGTCAGCTGAAGCAGAGTCTTTGCGATTGTGCTGTTTCGGATCGTCCGTGCAGCTATCGCTGTCGGAGGCCGTGAGGAGTTTCGCAATTCTATCAACAGCCGTGCAATCCTTGGCGTGCCGTGCGTAGTTAAGCCATACCTCAGCAAACTTGACGAAGCCCTGCGTAGACAGGACCTCTGGCCCCAGCCTATTCAGCCACTTTGTGAATGCAGCATCCATGCGCGCAAAAGCATGGGGACGGGCTTCGTCTGTGCAAGCTTGGTAATGCGCTGCGCCTACACGCGCAGCTGTAGCCAAGAAAATGTCGGTCTTGAGATCCGAAACACAAAGCAAAGCCTCCAGTCCTATCGATCTTGCTTCAAAAGTGACGTCGCTAGCGGGGGTGAGAACATGTTCCAAGCGCGAGAGCGATGCACGGAGACCTCTTTCGAGCGCGAAAGCAGGTCGATCGGCACAGGACTTGCTGGTGGGATCCTCCGCAGCTGCGCGTAGCCAGGCCAGCACGCCTTCGGGCTCTCGTAGAACCTCAAGATAAGCTTCGAGGTCGGAAGCTGCAAGTGTCTGAAGCGCTCCAGCAGCGCTCAAAGTAAGTGTGTCGAGGATGAAAGGTTGGATCTCACGCGAGACATTGCCTGGCGAGGGAAAGAGGATAGTCCTGTCCCGTACTGTCCTGTCTGCGTGCGCGTCGAAGTCGGCCAGACCGCACGACACGAGCGATTCACGTCTCAGAGCTGCAACCTCATCTCCGATCACTTCTCCCTGCGATTTGCAAATGTCAGTGTAGAGCGCTATGATGCACCAGTAGCGACACGCCGCTCGCATCCACTCACCAGTTCCAAGCTGATCATTTTCCTGATGGCTGTACAGCGCGCGCTCAGGAGCTCTGTGCCCTTCCCTGCTGGCTGCACTTCTCGCGACAAAAATGTGAGAGCTAAGCCGCAGCATTTGAGTAGGTCTGCAACATGCCTGGATGTAACCGTTCCTGACGCCGGCGTGGTACCGCTGCAACTGCGAGGTGCATCTCTAGGGCGCTGCGTGGTGCTTGAATGCGCTGGTCTCGGGGCAGCGCTTCTTGCGGACGCATCCTTCTTGTCGCCGCGCACCTGGCTGGCTTGCTCGCGTGTAGATTTTGCAGGTTTCCATCCAGCCACGACGAGATCGTTGAGGCTCTTGAGACAGGCATTGGCGATGCGCTTCGCCAAGTGCGCTTTTTGCATCTTCGTCATTTCCTGCTTCTCCTTGTCTACGATGTGCAGTGCGGTGCACGTCGCAGATGATTTTGCTCCAACTTGGGCGAGCCCCGCACTACATGGCCCAGCGACACCGAACAGCCCTTCTAACGCCAACACCAAGTCTCCTGTAATCGAACTTGCAATGCTCAACCTGGAGAGCACTTCCTCGCCATCTATGCAGTGCACCTGTTGTGAATCCGATGCTCCAGAGGCTACAGCTCCCAGGTTTCTCATAGCTGCCGGTCTTCCCGAGGCAGCTGAGGCCGCCTTGCCTGTCGTCGGCGCCACGACGGAGGCCATTTTAGGCTTCGATGAAGAGATTGATCGTGGAGCATCGAGAGCTCCCGAGACCTTCCTTGAAGGCGGCAGAAGCTTGCTTGAGCTAGAGCTCTGCGCAGCACGACCATTGGACCTGCTATTGCTGCCTGCACTTGCCGCAGCAGTCTTCGCTACTGGCATACTGTGATAACGAAGCCGGAGCGAAGACTCGTCTATTTGTGACCTCCGGCGATCTCGACGGTGCTCGGTGAAGACAAAGCAGGCGGCGACTCGACGAAGGCGCCATTCGATTGATGTATGGCGACGAGATGGTCAGCGGGAGCCTCAGGACGTGTGGTAATGATGGCGGTATGCATTTCGGGCAAGACTTCAAACAATTACACAAGCGTTCACTCGATCGCCAGCAGGATCCCAACTCGCGCTCTTCATATACAGTCGTGCCCTGATGTGCTCGTCTGCCATGATGCATCCTTCTCGCGTGTTGGGGTGTTTGTTGACTGCGAACACGCGCGCTGTGTCGTGCCGCGGCGAGGCAAGACGCGTGAACGCGCGCGCGTGCGCGCGCGCAGTAGATGTTTACGCATCCCACTCGCGCACATATTGACCGGCAGCCGCGCGGCATGTCCTCACGCGTGGATAGAAAGGATACACAAACAAACCCCACTCCACGGGGCGTTTGTACGTGTGACTTGCTCGTACACTTCCACGCTTGCGACTCGTCAGCAGGACCAAAAGTCACACAGAGGCTTGTCCTCCAGCATCGCAATACGTCTGATCCGCAACGAAGCGATCTTCAGCCGCGGAAGGCTGTTCAAGCCACTGTGCGAGAGCTGCTTGCCCCTTACCCTCGACCTGTACTGCTCGCGGTCCGTTCGGCAACGGAGCCTCGCGCAAAGGCTGCCGCAAGGCGTCATTCTCAAGACGACGCCATCTCAAAGCTCACCTGGAGCACACCATATCTTTCAGTAGACATACGATGATGACAAGCGTCACTGACTGATAACACTCTCTCGACGATCTCTCTTCGCCATGAGCACGCGCTCTTCAAGACGGACCAACCCGGCTTCGACGAGCCGGCAAGCGGAGCAGGGTACAGATTTGGCCAATCGATCATCGGCTCAAGCGGAAAGCGTCAGAATTCGTTCTTCATCCTCAAGCAATCGCGCGGATAGCGTCGCTTCAAGCGTCTCCACTGTGCGGCCCAGATCGAAGAGGATTCAGGAGGGCCCAACCGCGTCCAAGCGGCAAGCGGAAGTCAAGGGCGTGGGCGGTCTGAAGATCGAAGATGAGATTCTCCTCGAAGAAGACGAGAGGGATCTTGGTGGCGAAGGGGTGGAGATGGACGTGCAAGTTGTAGAGACGCCACGGCCACGAGGAACGCGAGCGCCACGCCCTACGAACGTTGTGCTGAGCAGCTTCGCACAGGATGCCGCCAGCTCGCCAAGCTCCGTGAGGGGAGGTGTCGGACCTCAAATTCACGTGTTCGGCAGCTCAAGTGTGCGATCCGTGGAACAGGAAGCTAGTCGCTTGTCGGGCGGCCGATTAGGACCTCCATCAAGCCAGCACGAAGTAGTCGCATCTCCACGCACCGACGGTGGTGCTCCAGCAAGCTACGCTCTGGGTCGGCCACGCATGAGTTCCGAGATCCCTCGAGCAGCGAGACACACCTCGATAGGAGTGATGGCAGGGCCAGATCGTGTCCCCCGCAGAAGGCAAGTGTCTGCCCTGACATCAGGCGCCGAACTTCAGGAGCTCATGCGGAGTGGAAGATTGAGCGACAGCACCTCGGGCCACAACACAGTCTCCTTCCTGTCAGATGCCAGAGGTGGCGACGCGTTCAGGCGCGGCTCTATCAGTACGAGAAAGAGCAGCGTAGGACCCCGCCTTCGACCCAGCCTTATGAAGTCAGATGGACAGGTCCATGAACCATCGTTGGCTCAGCGAAGCAACATGCTCGCTGGCAATGCGCAAGGCGTCCTGAACTTCTACGCAGAAGTCATGCGCGATGGTTTCACCGATGAATCGGTCGCCGCGATGCGCAGAAATTGGGAACCATTCCAATGTGAGTCAAAGAATGCGTGCAAAGGGCTCCGCATCCGCTTATAGTGCCTGCGCATGCCCCACAGCATACAAAATGAATAAGCTCATGGCCGAGGCTCAATATCCAAGTCACTTCATCGACGAACGAGCCATGCTGCTGGCTAACGACATTACGGATGCCTCTTCTGAGTTTGGCGAAGCACTACGGCTGGCAAATTGCGCCACCTTTGTTCACTACGTATACAGTATTCCTGCGGATGCGACTCCCGCAGCATTGAACCAGGGATACTATCCCCATCGATCGCTTTCCGAGCTGCTAGACGCTGGCAGAATCTTTTTAGCTTGGATCGTCCCGCCCGACACGCCCTACTCCGATGATATTTTGGCAATGCAGGTCGATCTGTGCACCCAAGTCTATTTTGCTCGTCGAAGAGCTGATCGGCACGTCCAACTGTCCGCACGCAAAAGGGCGGTAGACCATCGAAACGAAGTCTTTTCTCCAGAGACAATCAGGAAGAGCTTGTTGCGAGCCGCAGCTTATAGGCAAATATCTCCTGACGACTTAGACTTGATCGTCGAGCGATTCGCTGTCCTTGCCGATGCCCGCAAGTACCAGGTGAGCTACACGATTTTCTGCCTTCACTCGACGCGTCACTCATAGTGCAAATTCACCTGCGCAGATCCTGCAAATGGACGACGAGGTCGAGTCTATGGCTGCCCACTGGAGCGTGACTCAAACAGCGTCGGACTTTGCACGCTTCATCGAGTTCGCCCTGCAAGTGTATCGCCCTGTTGCGCCCTGCTCCTCGTCCGTCGAGGATTTGCTCGAGACTGCACAGCTGGAGAACGAAACTAGGGTCGATGATAGCGAGCTGCAGATCGAGCGCGATCTGGCCGGAAATGGTTCGATGGTGGTGCTGGACGACGTGGCTGAAGAAGACGAATTGGAGTCTGAAGTCTTCGAGGATCAGGACGAGGATGGCGCAGATTTGAGAGGCAACGCCGTTCGTGCTACTGGCATGGCAGAAGAATCGAGCACACCCACAGAGAGACAAAGATGGCTTCGAGAAGCAGCAGAAGCCGAAAAAAGTACGGAGATCCGTGATGTCTCGACCATCCTTGCTTCTACGACCCCGAGGCAGCGTCGTTCGTGGCTTTGCGACGCCGTTGCGGCCGAAAGCACGCCAGAACCATCAAATGCACTCTCTTCCGCTGCTAGGCAGCGCATCCTCGCTGAGATGGCACTCAACGAAGTCAGTGCCATGGCCGCAGATGCGTCTCCGCAGCCGGCTAGAGAGAGCCCCGCTGAGCGCGTCGCACCTCCAGCAGCAACGCCTCAAAGACCTTCTGCACTCAATGCGCGCAGTATCATGGCAGGCCTCCGCTCGGCTCGAAGGTCTGTTAGCATCCAACCTAGTGCACAGCAAACGCCAGCACCTGCAACCGTCAGGCTTCCACCACCACGCTCGGGCCTCAGAAGCCAAGTCGCCGCTGTAGAGGTGCCACTGATCGAGGCGAGCTCTAGCAGCGGTCGTTTCCAGTTTGACTCGCAGAACCGTATCAGGAGGACGAACGAACCTGCTCCTGAAGGCTTGCTTGCCAACAGACGCGGGCAAGGAGAAAGAATGGAACGTTTTGACGTGGATGAAGATGGCGATGCGTTCTTGCAAGATCAAGTCAATTTGAAAGGAAAGGGCAAACGCAAGGGCCGCGAACGACCTGGAAAGATGAGGGCAAAGCAAGGCGTGGATGACGCTGATCTCGGTAGTGCCCCCGCAGAGAAAGCGTCCGGTGCGGCATCTGTCGCGACAAGAAGGACGCGAGCTCAAGCTCGAGCACTTGAGGGACCAGCCGCTGTAGCGGCAGCGCCTGGAGAGGACTTGGGCAGCATGCCGCCTGATGACGAGATGCCAGATTTGGATGAGGTCGGTCGAGACCAACTTCCGCCGGACGAAGGCCTCAATGTGCACGGCGCAGATCCAGAGGTGCTTCTCGATGGTCGCAATGCGGACAATGTGGATCTCGCAGATGTGAGCGTCGGTGCTTCGCCACTTCGACGTCCAATTCGCAGGTCTGGGGTGCCGCCGGTCAGATCGAACGTAGAACAAGACTTTGAACATCTGGACGACCTGGAACAGCAAAATCGTCAAATCGTAGAGGATCGCAAACGCAAGCGCAAAGGATATCTGCATTTTCGTCTGCTTGGCGCCCCGTCGAGCGCTCAGGAACCGTTGCCTGAGACGACATCTTCTGATGACGACGAGATCGTCGAGGAGCCGTTGCCGGCTCGAGTAGGTAGGGGTGCAGTGCTGAACCCTTCTAAGCGGCCTCGCAATCACATGAATAGAGAAGAAAACGAGCGTCTAGGAGCTGCTTCAGATGTTGCAAAGACCAACGTAGCAAAAGCTACACGAAGCAAAACGCGAAGGAGTGCTAGGTCGGAGCAGAACAGCACCTCTGATTCCCCACGCCAGACACGCTCAAGAGCGTCCACACGATCTCGCAGGGCAGCGCAAACAGTCAACGACGAGAACGTGCCGGCAGAGGATGCAGAATCGAGTGAGGATGAGGAGGAGCATGAGGAGATGGACGAGCTGCTAGAAGTGCGCCGACCACGAGCTTCTTCCGTACGATACAAGCCCAAAAAGAACGCAGAGATCTACAAGACGGGAGGTAATGCTAAGGGCAGACAGTTGTGGTCGGATGAAGAGACGAGGGTGTTACGATCTGCGCTGCGTCGGTTTGCTAGAAGAAAGATGAAGAATCCTCATGCACTCGTGTATCGCGATGTCATGCTTGCGCATGGGCAAACTGGAGATAGGAAGCTGGCGAGATGGAACAATGTGCAGCTCAAAGATAAGGCTAGAAACGAGCTGCTACGCATGAGACGTGAAGGAGAAGTGGTGAGTAGGGGCAGACTAATCGAGTGTTTTATCGCGTATATGCGCCAACTGCTGATTCGTGCCTGGTCGTGTCGCGAGCAGATTCCGTACTGGAGAGCTCTGCTATTTCCCAACCTCTGGGAAGAGAAAAAAGTACCCAACGCTGAGGCGCCTCCTGATTCTGAGGACGAGTCGGACGAGATTGTGGAAGACGAGGATGATGATGAGGACGAGGAAGACGAAGCGGATTCTGATCAGCACGAGAGCGCAGAGGGTGCGACTGGTGCGGAAGAGGCAGATGAAGATGTGGGAGAAGTGGAAAATGCGCTCTCTTGAGTCGTGCGTGTATCGGCTGGTGGGCATCCGTCACTGCATGGCCGATAGGCGTCGATGTTGAGCGCATCGAAAGTCTTACTCTCTCGGTATCGAGTCCAATGTAGCTTCACGTACCGGTCACGCCTTACACTTGCCATGTCTTTACTATTGAGCCTGTCGCAGTAACCAAATCGACAATTCCTAGTGCATGGCGGGCGGTGGAGAAGGACAAGATGACAAATGTGGTGTCTGCGATCGTTCGATACCTGGTTTTGAAAGCTGCAGTTCGCATTCAAATGATCGATCGTCCTCTGGAGTATGTAGGTCTTGACGTACCTGGTCTGTGAATGAGTGAGGCTCGTCCCTATCAAAGGCAGAGAGAGAAAGCGCACGACCTCCATAGGCATCTGCTGGGTCCCCAAGTTGGAGTCGCGGGCGCGTGAGTCAGTCACGAGACGCGTGCCGGGAATCCTCGGCGACTTCTGCACGCGCGAAGCAGCGTGTCGACCGACATGTGATGCAGCCGATCGATGCTGTGCATCACGAATCGCGAGCGGCAATGTAAGGTAAATCAGAAGAATGTAGAGCACACACGTTGCTAGCATCTGCTTCTCATCTCGCTCTCCATCCTCCCATCTCGAGGCTGTTTACAGCTGCTATAGCAGATCGGATTGTGGAAGGGTTGAGCTTCTCTTCTTCCCGACTCCAGCTTCCGCAGCAGCCGCTCTCGTCGCTGCTCGGCTCGCAACCATCATGTCTTGGGCGGAGACGCAACACATCTTAGCGTCGCCCACCAGTCTAGGCATTCCCATCACTTCCCTCGCATTCGATCCATTCTCCGATCTCCTCTTTTCCGGCACATCAACCGGAAACCTATTGGCTCACTATGGACCTTCTTTGAATCGATACACTTCTGCTTTGGCTCATGGTACAAAGACGAAAGATAGTAGGATTCATCCGCAGGAATCGGTCAGGGGTATCGTGCTGGATGAGAGATGCGTGTACTCGGTGGGAGATGGGAGCGTGAGAGCGCAGAACCGGAGAGGATTGTGTAGGTGGAACGAGCTGATTGGGTGAGTGTGTGCTCGCGTGGGTCAAGCGATGTCCGATGAGAGCGTAGCCCAGCAGATGCTTTGCCTACCAGAGAGCGGATGCGTAGTCACAAAGACGCCAAAGCTGATGAATGGAATCATAACTCGGGCTTCGCAAACCTCAAGGGCGAACAATCAATCCTTGAAACTCTCCTCCATCTGCTTCTCACCCGTCTTGTCATCATCCGACTTGATAGTCTGCGGATCCTACGCCGTTCCTCAACCAGATCCTTCCAGCGCCGATTCTATCCTGGTCCTCAATTCGAGCGTAGGAGGCATCGTTCGTCGAGGCACTTCCGATGCGCCACTTTCCCACGTGCGAAGGACGAACAGGCTGTTGGCTTGCGGTACTTCCAATGGACAGGTGCAGCTCAGAGACCCGAGGAGCTTGAATGTGGAACATCGCTTGCATGCTCATCCTGGTGGCCTCATCGAGGTGCAGGCAGAGGGCAACTACGTCTGGAGCGCTGGCTGGACAGTCAGGTGAGCCAAGCATAGCAGCGCAACAGGGCTCAGCTTAGTCAAGTGTCCCAGCAGCAAGAGTGCTGCCGCGCTGACGTGCATGGCTGTGCTGCCCTTCGTGACAGACTCGGACATCCCGTACCCGAGCCGTACGTCAAGGTGCACGATGTGAGGTCACTGCGAGCTTTGTCCCCGTTGCCGTTCTCAGCGCCAGGCGGACCTGCGCTCTTGGCAATCCATCCCAAATTGAGCAGCACAGTCATGGCCGCATCTCCAGGTGGACAATTGCAAGTGGTAGATGTGAACAATGCTGGAAGCGCGCAATACTTCCAAGTCGCTACCAATAGCTACCTGTCTTCCATGGCTGTCTCTGCCAGCTCGGACTACATGGCCTTTGGTGAGGGTGACGGTAGCATACGGTTGTGGGCAAATGTACCCCCCGGCACCGACCCCACCAGTGCTGGATTGAGATTCGCACCGCACATCGCCAGTCCACCCGAGATGGCCGACGTGCCCGAAATGCTGCAGCCCATACAGTGGAGCATTGAGACGTAAGTACATGGCAGCCCTTGTAGTGTTGGCATGTGTGCGGTTGCGCTCACGCCCTGTTGTGCTCGTCTCAGTCCCCTGTCAAGTATCGGCATGCCACACTACACCGAGACTCTCTTGTCGGTACTCGACTACAGCCACTACAGCTCATCTGCCTCGCCACTGTTCAACCCGCCAACAAAGATAGATCCGCAGGTGCTATCCACCATGCGCTCTGTGGACGGAGTAGCCTACGCTCCGCTTCCTCGTCACTTGCGCGGCAAGAGGAATCAGATAACCGGTCAAGGCCCCGGCGGAACTGCCAAGGGAGACGCACTGAAAGCTGCAGGACTGGCGGGCGGGTCGAGATCTGATCCGGCCGAAAGACGGAGAATAGGCGTGCCACTGTTCAGATCTGAAAGGGAGAAGGAGCAAGCTAGAGCAAGGACGAATGCTGCTGACTCGCAGACTCTCGACACTCCTCTTAGCCCGGGGGCTGAATTTGCCATTTCGAAAGAAGAGATCAGAGGAATGCCATCCTACTATGGCGTCAAGACCATCCAGTACAGCAA
>CCYA01000248.1:244317-255865 GCA_900000165.1 Ceraceosorus bombacis
CCACTCAAATTTGCATCTTGGTCTGAGAATTGTCTGGGCAACGTCGTTGGTGCGGCAACCTGTGCCCATCATGTCACCCTTGCGAGCCTCATTGCGTCTGCGCGCACCAGCGCAAGCCCATCTCCGCTCTATCCTTACCCAACGTGTCGCCGTTCCCTCTACACGAAATCTCTCGCGCACCTACGCCACCGCCCCTCAAGATAGTTCCAAATCCACATCACAAGCGCTCGGAGCTTCTCAAGACGCTCAGGAATTGGCGGCAGATGCAGCGAACTTGAAAAAGGAGCAGGTGAAGGAGGAAGTTAGAAGTGGCGTTGCTCAGATCAGAGGAGAAGCTGAGGAAGCTGCACGAGCTGCAGAGAGCAATGTGCAGAGCGGATCTGACAAGGTGCAAGCTGTTGTTAAGAATGCAAAGTCTACGTACGCCGCTGGTCCATCCTTTGGCGGCAGTGGAGGCAACGGCAGCAGCGGTAGTGGAAGCAGTGTCGTGTCGAAGTTCACATCTCTGCTAAAGTGGACTCTCATCATCCTTGGCGGATCTTATGTAGTCGCGTACCACCTCGACAGCAGATCCGCTATTCATCGGTGGGTAGCTATCCCTGTCCTGCAACTCATCGCTAGTCCCGAGGAAGCGCAGAAGCTGGCAATCAAGCTCCTCAGCATGGGCGTCATGCCCAGAGATCTCGGCACAGACGACGAAGTTCTGAAAGTCGAGGTGAGTCGCTTGCATGCGTCCTTCATTGGCCCATGGCTGCTCGCGGGAGCCTGTCGGCGCGCGTGCTGATCGCCCACTTCCTTCTCTCACCAGCTCTTTGGAAAGCAATTGTCGAACCCGATAGGTTTGGCTGCGGGCTTTGACAAGCAAGGAGAAGCGATTGACGGCCTGTTAAACTTGGGGTGGGGAATGGTGGAGATCGGATCCGTTACGCCTCTTGCTCAACCCGGCAATGACTTGCCTCGCTACTTCAGATTGGAAAACGATCGGGCAGCAATCAATCGCTTCGGATTCAATTCGGACGGTCATGATGCTGTCTTGCACAGGTTGAGGGAGCGATTAAGCAGGTGGCTGCATTCGAGCGGAACCATCAACGATGTGAGAGTCCCCATCACCTCCGGACAAGCGGCGGATGAGATTCTTGCTAGGAACCCCGACATCGGACCGGCCTTGCTTGACGCTTCTGGGCTTCCGCGAAGCACCAAGCCAGGTCAGTTGCTCGGTATCAACCTTGGAAAGAACAAGTCTTCTGCGGCTGAAGATGTGTCGGACTACGAGGTCGGTGTGCAAAGTCTGGGCAGGTACGCTGATTTTCTCGTCATCAACATCTCATCTCCCAACACTCCGGGACTGAGGGCTTTGCAGAGGTATCAGACTTTGACAAGGTTGCTGTCAGCGGTAGTCAAAGCTAGAGACGACTTGCCGACTCCCAGGGCGCCCCTTCTCGTCAAGATTGCGCCCGACCTTTCCACTCAAGAGCTGCACGATGTAGCCGACGCTGCGCTCAGCGCCAAGATTGACGGGCTGATCATTTCCAACACGACGGTTTCGCGACCGGAGACGCTCAAGAGCGCACCGCACCTGATCGAAGAGACTGGAGGTCTTTCGGGACCACCTCTGAAACCCTTGGCTCTGAGAGCCCTGCAAATCGTGAGGGAGAGGGCGGGAGACAAGCTACCGCTGGTTGGGTGCGGAGGCATCTCGTCCGGCGCTGATGCGCTCGATTTTGCCAGAGCGGGAGCGAGCGCTGTGGAGCTGTACACGTCTTTTGGCTATGAAGGAGTCGGTCATCCCAGGCGCATCAAGGACGAATTGACCTCGTTGCTCAAGGCTCAAAACACAACCTGGGCAAAATCCATTGGCGCTGGTCTGCCTTCGCGAGAAGATGCGCAGGGCAAATTGCCGAGTGGGGAAAAGGAAATACAAGTCGTGGGAGGGGCGGCACAGCGGTTGGACAGTGTGAGAGCTGGCATCAAGGGCGAATTGGAAGGTTTGAGAAAGGCTTTGGGAGGATCCGCAATGCGGGAAACGAGAGCGGCGGCTTTCAGACCCGACCCGAAAGATTCGGCATACGTGTCGCTGCTGGACAGGGTACATGCCGTCTTGGGCACGGACTACCCATCGCACGAAGCCGACAGCGCCGGAGACATTTTGAACGCATCGCAAGAGAGTCTCAGCTCTTCAAGCACGATTGAGGCCCTCAAGGGTGCTTCCAGGGCTTCGACACAACAGACGACGAGAGCTCAGCAATTGCAAAAAGACTTGGAGGAAGCGTTGTTGGATGCTTCCTTTATCAGTGCAGGACTGCCCAGCGCGGACAAGTACAGCATCAGACCTCGCAGCAGGATCACGACGCGAAGAGATGAGCATGTTGACGCAGGAGCTGGGCGCACATCGGTTGTGGGAGAAGGCTTGGCGAAGAAAGTGAGCGAGGAGGTGGAGTGTGTGAAAGGAGAAGTGGAGAAGGGATGGAAAGAGGCCAAGGCGACCTTGCGTGCGTCTACCCCCACCCAGCTCGAGGGTGATGCGAAAAGCTGGAAAGAGGCCGATACGAGACGTCGGGTCTGAGAAAGCGCAAACCACTTTCAATGCATCAGGTTCGCGCCTTCTTCAATAACCTACGCGCCCAGATTGGCTTCGTATGCTTGGGCCGAAGCGTCCGCGTTTATCCAAGCATGCCTCGCGCTGCAACGGCCTCGCTCAGAACAAGCGCTACAAGGTTCTCGTAAACGTTTGAACCGATTGATTGACTGATTTGTCGCAGGTACGTTGGAGGTATTCTAGAATTTTGTGAGGCATGAGGAACATACAAGTGCTGTGCACGACGCGACCAGTGATGGGTAAAAGATTTAATGCTGCCATGGAAAGAGGACGGAACAGTCCGCGAGTGAGTGGGACGAAGAAGAAAAGAAAGCTGTTGTGAAGAAGGCGAAGAGGGGAGTGCGAATAGTAAGAGAAGAGTGCGATGGATGAGGTGTGTTGAGCGGCGAGAAGCTTGGCTTGATCTCGCTGCAGCTCAATCTGCGCTCGCTAGCTCGCAGCGCCTTTGCAAGATTGTCTCAGGAAAGCTGTGCATACCCATGCTTTACGCCATCCGCGTCCGGCTCCGGCAATTCGTAGCCCGAGGATCCCGATGAGTTTTTGACATGTTGCAAGGAAGCCTTTTCAGGTCTAGCGTTTTCCACTCTGTCTTCTCTCGACAAGTCCGAAAAAGGTCCTTCCATCATCGCGATGCTCCTCCGAGCCGAAGAGCTAGATCTCCGGAGCTCAGAAGGTCTGGGTGGCACCGGCGCTGCCCGAAGGGAGTTGGAGCGCTGTGGCGTCGAAGATGCGGATGCTTGACCAGACGGATACAATGGCGTTGGTCTGTCCAACGCTTTCTGTTCATATCCGTCGTCGACATCCGGCGCATCCTCGTCCAGCACTGCAACGTCGTCGCCTCCTTCCAACAAGCCTACGGTCCCTTCGTGCATAGGCCGACCCTTGGCTTTTTCCGCTGCTCGAGCTACCCAGCTGTGCTGCTCAGCCACGCCGACCATGTCATTCTTCAGATGATCGATAGGTCTGGACCCTTTCGCAGGACCCTCGTTCAGGCCAAGAAATCCCGACACTCTATCGCGAATTCCTTTTCCGCTTGAGGTACCCGTGGGAGGCTCTCCATCACGAGGGGACAGTGGTGTGACACCTCCGCTACTGCTCGTGATACTGTCCACCGCGCTCGGGCGTCTGACAGGTGGGGGAGGAGCGGGCGGAGGGTTTTGATGCAAAGCGCCACGCTCTCTACTCGCCTTCTCCCTCTCCCTTTCCAAGATCACGTGAGGTGGAATGCCCACATCCGCTTTCTTCGTAGTAGGGTTGAGGCGAAGACCACCACTCTGTGGTGTATCGAGCCGAGACTGCTTGCCAAAGCCGCGGTAGGTGCCAGCGTCAAACGCCGCTGGACCTTCCTCCAGCTTGCGGCGTGGTGGGGCAGGGATCATGCCATTGAGAGCGGCGCGCGATTGCAGCGTCTTGCTTCGGCCAAGAGGACGACCCCCTTCGCCCAAAGCGGCCACACTGGTTGATCCGTCAGACACGGGTCGATTCCATTGCGTGCCGACTGGTGCAGTGCCATCCAATATGGCGGCCGCAGCAGCTGCTCGCTCCACAGCCAGTTTTGTGAGCGGCTCTCCGATCGTCACGGGCAGATGAGCATCCGCATCTCGGGATGAGCGCATGAAGAAGGGGTTGTTGCGATCGATGGAAGCGGCCACGCTAGCCTGTCCACTTCGAGTATCGTCATCGTCCTCCTCTTCAGACTCTTGGTCCAAGAATTCGATACGCGAGGAAGACACGCTAGGCGGGGCGTCGACCGATGCATGCCCGCTCGACGAATTTCGCACCCGCGGCAGACTGGCGGAGCGAGGAGCTTCAAGTCCTACATCTCCCAAAGACGATCTTTGCAACTCTTCCTGCTCTCGGAGCCACGAGGGTAAGCCCCCTTTGCCATCCAATTTTCCGACGCTTCCGTAAGACGCCTTTGGCTTGTGCACCGTCAGTGCTCGCTGTGCACTTGGCACCACCACCCCGCTGCTGACTGCTCGAGGCGCTTTCAGCGGGGTAGATCCGCTTGCATGGGGTACAGCATGCTGGGGTCCCGCGGGTTCCTTGCCATCCACGCTGCTAGCAGGTCGTAACAGACCAGAAGGTATCTCGCTGATGCTCCGGCGAGGGTCGTAGCCGGCCGAAGCTGTAGGTCGCCGTCGGGGTGGAGGAGGAGCTGGCGTGACGGGAATGGGGGCCCCAGGTGGGGGGAGCTTGCCGTCCAGCAGGCGCGGTTCGACCCTTTTCACCGGTGCGCTACTCTGAATTACGCTGTACGTCTTTGGCGGCAGTGCGTCCTTCTTTGCGCGCACTTCTCTCGACGCAGCGAGACCAGCTTGAATAAGAGGATTTGCACCGCGGGGTGGTAGAGGCGGAGCAGCTCGATCGGTAGCGAGAGGTCGGGGTGGAAGGGGTGGAGAGCCAAGATTTGCTAGCCTTTGACCGGGCGCCACTGAAGTCTCCTCGCTATCCGCCACACTGCCATGCAAGCTTCCCTCCCGACCGCCTCGACCGATCACCGGCGACCGAGAGCTCTCTCTGTCTCTCTCACGCCGGCCTGACGCGGCTGTGCTCGAGCGCGATGGCACTTGCCCTGCCGTGACAGATGTGCTGGCATCTGCTGAGACGGGCACCGGCTTGACCGGCTTCGGCTTGACGGCGACCGGCGCAGTGCTGCCGCCCGACGCATGCGACTCCTTGAAAGCGTGGACGCCAGCTTCTGAAGCGGAAACAGCAATAGGAGCTACCACCTTAGATTCTGGCAGCGCGGAAGCATTCCACAGGACAGGGGTGGGTCTGAATGGATTTGCAGGCGATCGACCATGTTCTACTTCGTTTGCCTTGGGGGCAGCGTGAGACTTGTTTGCGGCCTCTTGCATTGCTGAAAGTTTGGTGGGTGTGGGTGTCAGAGGTGCTTGAAGACTATTGCCAGGCACGGGAGTCACTGTTGCAGTCGCAACCGGAGCAGGTGCGAGGGTGATGGATCTCGAGGGTTTAGACGGAACCTCTGGCGGCGCGCGGGATTTCGTCGGGCTACTACTGCTAGCGCTGCTCTGATTGCTGTTGACGCTAGCCTTGGCATTTGAGCTTGCTATGTGCTGGGGAGGGGGCTGAATCGAGCCCGCGCCTACTCGCACCGGCACAGTCTGCGTGAAGACGGCTTCTGGACTGACTGGATCACCTCGTTGAGCGTGCGAAGCGAGTCGCAAAACTGCATACACGACGCCAGTAGGCAAGCCGTACGGGTAGCGCTCGAGCAGGGAGAATATCTAAGCAGCGGGGAGGTGTACGGATTAGCTGCCGTGTACTTGTGAGCTCTGTAGCAGAGCATACAAAGCCTTAAGACTTACTTGCACTTCTTGGTCGACACCAATGTTACATTCATCTCTAAGAAACCGCAAAAGATCGGACTCTTCGATGTGTCCCTCCTTACCACTTCTGGCAGCCTGCAAGCCCACGACGTAGCCAGGCAGGATGGCATACTCGGTAGGCGAAAGCGCTGATACGTCGAGATCCGGTACGCGCGCGCTCCTCGATGAGGAGGCTACGGTGGAGGCCATCGTGAACGCAGACACGCGTGAGTGTCAAAGGGGTATCAAGCTCGGAAAGACTCGTTTGATTTCCACCTCGAGCGAGCCTTGAGCTCAGCAGCCGTCTTGTGCGACGTCCTGGTTGATGTCGCCTTATTCGCGTGCTAGGCTGATGCTTGGGAGCGTCGTTGAATCCAAGATGTGATTCCGGTGAGCAAGGAGGGGCTTCGCGAAGCGCCAAGCAGCCCAGTGAGCAGCCTTGTGGTTTACTTTCCTTGGGCGCTGGTTAAGATGGCGGGTATCAGTGAGGAGGGTCAAGGCTTATCTGGAGGTTGGTGGGAGTGAGAGCATGCGGCCAGCTTCTGCTTGCACAAGTAAGCATGTGTATACGTGGTCCATGTGGATGGGCGGGCTCGAAGGAGCGCGTACGCGTGGCATATGAATGGATGTGCGTGGGCGCGGGGCTGCTCAAGCGCATGGCAGCGATGAGCGCCTCGCCTGCAGTCGTGCTGCTGCTGAAGTGCTGCACGCTGATGATGCTTGACGATGCATGGCTGACGGGCTGCAAACAAGCATCAGCGCGCACAGATTTGTCTGCGCGCGTGGTGCATGCATGCAGCCTGCAGCAACCGCCGAGGTGATGGATCTGTCATACACCGGTACCGGTACGGTAGCATACACTGCGTTACCACATACACTGCAGCTGGTACGTCTCTCTGTCTAGGCCCTTCTTCTTCAAGCCCCCATACAAGGGGCGCTAGTTGTATCAAGTCATCGCGATCTCGTATCTGTGATCCACGAAGTGGATATGACGAGCCCAATTGACCCCGGGCGGGTGACAAGCCCGCGCTACAAGTGGCCTCCACCGCTCGGACAGGGATACATTCGGGAGTCTTGATTGACTCACACTCATCTCTGACTGTACTGTATCTGACGTGCACGCGCACCAGGCACAGGTACGCGAGATCGGACGCGCTCAATGACGGCATTTGTAGCTGCTGCATACGTACTCTCTCACTGTACGATGGATGAGGCGTGTGCTGCCCTGCTGCATGCCTGCGCCCGCCTGTAGAAACTCTTGACTTCATCCGCGGCTCCTGTCAGGCTCCGGACGCAAAGCTCCGGTCGAGGGAGAGAGCAGAAGAACAGCATCGTGCGGGCCAGGCGGATAAGCATCACAAGTCGCGAGTGTGCAGGTTCATGCAGTCACGAGTCACGAGTCACGAGTCACGAGTCACGAGTGGCGGTGATTGTCACTTCAAGCAGCAGCACTTGATCAGCACTCGCACTCGTGACTCACGCAGCAGCATGCATCGAGAAAGGGCTCGGCTCGCCTAGCTTGTCGTCTCATACATTGAGCAGCCACTACGCAAAAGCAGCATTGAGTGATGGGTGCTTGCATGACTGCTGCTGTAGGTAACCTCTGATCTGACCCTGGGGCGTGGCTGGCTGCATGCTTGCTGGGCTTACCTGCGTGTAACGTGAACCCCTTGGACTCGATCGTGACGCGGTTCTTGCGTGTAGCCTCGCGCCTGCCACGCGACATCATCTCCCACTACTTTGATCGAGCACTCACGACTCCTTGTATCCATGGCGCCAAGTTTGCGGCCAATGTGAGCGTCTCAAGTCAGGTGAACTAACTACGCAGACTAGAAGAAGACCAGGGGGAATGTCCTCCTCCTACAGCACTATGGAGGCTCCAATCTGCTGGATCTGTTCGAGACGGCTCGGTGTGCGAAACGGTCGCGCGATGCAGTCAAGATTTGAATCCAGAATTTGATATTCGCATCGAAATCAAATCAAGAATGTTGAACTCGAAATTGGAATTGATGGTAAACACAAGCTTCATAGCTGGCACGTGATGATGCGCCACCTTTGGGAAAGCTAGCTGCGGTGGAACGTGAGTCGCAAGACTCGTGACTCTGGACTCTTGACTCTGTCTGCGTGGGTCGCTGACCTAAAAATCGAGTCGTGAGTATCATCTGACGCGCCTCCACCAAAAGCGCGACTCCGACCTGCTGATGATGCAAGAAGCGACGTGTCACGAAGCACACATCTGTCCATCGCTGAATGTGAATAAAGCTGGCTTCATCTACTCAACACTTCACGCTTTCCGGTCTCTAAAGCACAGTCCACGTTGCGACTTGAGCTGAGCGCGCATCCTTTCCCGACAGGCTCTGATGCTGTGCGTAGGGGTCAGTCACCTCATGCAGTACTCGAGCGCAGCGCGTCCGCAGAGATGTCGAATTCTCTACTGAGCCTGCTCAATGCAGGCAGGAACAACGGCAACGCTGCTTCTCCGTCGGGCTCACAGTCTCATTTTAGCTCGCCCAAGGTTGGTGCGGGTGCGGTTGCGAGCGATGTGTCCACTAAGCCGTCACCAAGCAACATGGATCGTTTAGGAAGTCAAGCAGCCGTACCTAAAGGAAGCAACAGTCCGTCCGGCGCCAGCAAGGATGCTTCGTCCCTGTTGGCACAGCTCTTATCGCCTTCCACCGTACCTGCTTCTCCGACAAGTCTGACTGCTACCTCAAGCACATCAGCTACTCTGCCTGCCAGCATACAAGCTGACCAGCGCCCATCGTCTGCATCTTCGCCACGAGGTCCAAGGGCGAGCGAGAGCGCCGCAAGCCTCCTAGCTCTTCTCAGCTCCGGTCCATCTAGTCCTGGCAACGCGAAGAGCTTCGTTGCGAGCTCGGAACCTACGCCACTTTCACCTCTTGCCCCCTCTGCATCTGCTTCAAAATTACCGCTTACCAATCCGAACCCTGACACTGATCTCGCCCTCGCCGTATCAAAGTCCCCGCAGACGGCCACGTCCCAACCAGCTGCTTTCGACTTGGCGTCGCCTTTCGCTTTGCTCGGCCAGAGCAAAGATATAGTGCAGAAGCCTACCGAACCTGCTGCAGAGGGGGCTGTTGAGGGCCTGGAAGCTCTGGGATCGCAGCTCAAGGCGACGGAAGCTGGCTCAGAGGCGCCATCATCCGGGCCTTCATCCAAGCCAGTGAACGGCGCAGCTGCAGGGAGAGGGGTTGTGGATCCAACGAGGAGCGCCTCAGCTTCTCTTGAGTCATCGCAAATGGCGTCGGAGCAGGAGCGCAAACCTCCAGCCGAGCCTGTTCAGGCCGGAGAGGTGCAATCAAAACCTCTTGCTTTGGATCACCTAAAACAGCTCCACTCCCAGTCATCTTTTTCCTTGTCTTCGACCTCCGGCGCTCAGCTCCTCGCCTCAGAAGCGGGTGTCACTTCGCATGTATTCGATGTAGATGCAGTCCAGCCCTTAGGTCCGAACACGCTCCACCCAGCAAAGCTCGAGGTCTCCCCAATAGCTCTGCTCTCTTCGCCTTTCAGCCGACCTTCATTCTTGCTCGGACACAAAATCGCTGCATTCGGCGAGAACGTTCTGTATGTCATGCCTGGCAAGGGACGCGCGCGACTTCTGCATACTAGGACCGGAGCAAGAGCTCTCTTGCGGCTTGATGGACTGGAAGGTGTGGCCGTGCAGGAAATCGCAGAGCTAGGTTGGGTTCTCAGAGGAGGAGCACGTGGTGCAGAAACAGAACACGCAACGCTTGGCGTTTGGAAAGTGCCCAGAGACTTTGGTCTCGTCGATGGAGCCTTGCCAACTTTGATTCAGACGGTGAATGTGCACCTGCAGGAAGCCAGCTTGAACATGTACCGGCGAGGGTCTCCCGACGCTCCACCTGTACACTTGGTACCAACAGACACGTTGGCATCGCCCCAAGCAGCTTTGAGCTTTGAGAACATCCCAGCGACCTCGCAGGTAAGTCCTCGAAGCTGAGCTGCGCCGCTGAATCGTGGCTCATCACTTTACCCCCCTCACACAGATCGTGGCGACTTCGACTTCGGTGGACGGAAAGTACGTCTGCATTCTGCGCCAAGGATCGAATGCACTACTCTCTGCGTGTGTCACAAGAGCTGATTGGCTTTCGGCCAACTCGGCTCATGCGCGCGAAGCACCTCATCTGGTGCTGCAACTGCCCCTGGGACTTGCAGACCCAGACTATGTGGGCTTAGTTGGACCAGAGCGTCAACGAGTTCGCTCGATCGTGCTGGGGTTTGACGGATGTAAGCGGATCATCATGGTCGATGTCGAGACCGCGAAGGTCCAGCTGCAAGTGGAGCTGAAAGGAGAAGAGTGGGCTTTCAGCCGCATACATCCTCGAGGAGATGCACTTTACCTTGCAAGCGCAAAGCGCGCTTCAATACTGGTACTTCCTTTGCGATGGCCCGAGTCCGCCGCCGCCGATGAGCTTGTAGGCCCAGTCCTGGGCGTCGATGGAGGGAAGAGACAGCCGGAGCCCTTGCGCCTTGGTGAGCTAGTGGAGTATGCCTTGCCGCAACCTTGCATATCTTTCGACATAGTCATCGCAGGCCAGAGCGAGCAGCTGGCTGCTGCTCACCCAGGTGGAATTCATCTAGTAAACTTGCCGGCGCTGTCCCCATACGAGCCCATCCCAATTCTGAGCAGGCCAGTGGCGGACCGCGTGGCTACTAATTCTACGCCAGCCGTTGCTCAGCCGGTCGACGTATCTACATCCTCCGAAATCGCTCCAGACATCGCTGACATGGCGCAGACCGAGGACTGCACATCGGCAACACCCAGCATTGCAGCTCAGCCTGCCCCCTCTGAGGAACAACCCCCGATTGCAGCTTCCGAGCCAGATCTTCAGCCATCGCTTGGCAGCGATCACAGAGAAGCGCCAGTAAAAGATCGCGTCGCTCCGGTATCCCGCCCTGGCGAGCCCAACACTCTGCCAGCTCTTGGGGCTCCTGCGGAGCATAGAGACCAGACACACGACGATTCTGAACTCGGTGTCATTTCCAAAGACGATGCTGATCGTGAGCCGGCGGCTCTAGACCCTGCAGACCTCTTCCGCGCGGAGCAGCCGCGAGCACAGGCGCCCAAAACGCCACCTCCTACCGGAGCGGCCCCCCGCACACCAAAGGCAGGCCCGCAAGCTGCAAAAGCCAAAGCCTTGTCGTCCGTGCTTGCTCAGAGCACCGCATCACCGGAGAGTAGCGTCCAGGCTATCGAGAGTAGCCCGGCATCCACGTCGCGCAAGAGTCGCAAGAAAGCGGCGCACGAGCGCGCGGCCAGCAAAGGAGCCTCTGCCGGGCCCAAAGAAGCGTTTCCTGCTTCTTCGACACCGTCCGTTGCCACGCCGGACAAGGGGCTCGCACGCTCGTTGCGCGATATGGAAGCAAACGTCGCGCCAGAGAGCTCAGCAAATGTCACCGTGCCAGATTTGGAGGCGCTCATAAAGGAGATGGAGCAGCGTTTGCTGGCCTCGCTAGAGCGAGACCAAAACGCGCACAAAGGCCTTGCCATCGGCCCTGAGTTCGCTCGGAGCGTCGTTGCCTCGCTCCTTCCGCAGATCAGCCACATCGTCAGCGAAAGCGTCAGGATGCAGATGAA
>CCYA01000248.1:265393-275459 GCA_900000165.1 Ceraceosorus bombacis
TCTCATCCAACTCCCTGACCTGCAAGTCGTCCCGCAATTCGCACAAACTCACGACTATCGATCGGGCCGTATGGTGAATGTGTGTCGAGTCTACAGCAAGCAGGGTCGCTCCCTTGCACGAGCCCGATGCCGGATTGACGAAAAGCGTAAGAAGAAAACGCAATCAAGGTTGTTTGCTTCATGCCCACCTGCCTCGAATTGACCCGCGCTCCGTCGGTCTGTCCCGCCATGTTTCGCCATGCGAGAACGATAGGAGGCGGGGAAAACACAGCTCAGCCTGCTGGTGTGGGTGGCCACTTGAATGCAGCGGATTCCGCGAGCGTGCCAGCGAGCAAACGAGTACAAGCCAGGCACACATGCACGTACACACAGAGAAGAGAGAAGGAAAGTGACGGATATTCGCTCGTCTAGTAGGTATGTTACAGGAAATTTGGCAGGCTTCGGTCGATTGCGGGATGACTTTTGGAGAATACGCTTTGGGCGTCGGACACGGACTACAGGCCCAAGAAATCCAAGACTTGACTGGTGGAAGAAAAGACGAAGATGAGAGTCTCTTCAATCGATGTCCATGGCATCGCTGAGCTTTTCGGTTGAACATGTGGCAGAAAGAGTAGATCTGGGTGAGTTTTGATGAGTGGCTGCCTCCGTGGAGCTTGTTGGAGTGGGCCAGTGGAGCGGTGAAGTGCCAAGGTGCTGGTATGGATTGGGAGCAGCGCTGTTCGACGCGGCATCGAACTCTGAATGCTCCACCTGCTGCAGATGTGCTGCGGCCTTCGATACGAAAGAGAAGGACGCTGCTGGATGTTGTTGCCTCTCAGAGGTTTCGTGAGACTTGGCAGACGAGCCGCCAGCGGTGGGGGTCCCGAGCAAGTCCTCGGGCCTCTTCCACAATATCAGAGCAGCTGTGCTTTCCTCTCGCGAAGGTAGAACGGTATTCGTCGGCGAGGTAGGTCTTGGAGAGACCGATTGTGATCTTGCTCCGGGAGCTCCTGTGACGCTCCCGCCCAAGGGAGAGACGCGTCTCTTCCCCCATTGTCTTGCGTGCAGCCCCAATCTAGCAGCCGCACTGTCCCTGACCAAGGCGGCTTGCAAGTCCTCCAGCTTGGACAGCAACTTTGGATGCACTCGAACGCTTCCATCCTCTGCTAGCGCCCCCGCTTGCGATTCTGTCGACCTTGCTTCTGCGCTGATCTTCTCGCCGCATTCGCTGACTGACCCATCGGATGAAGTGTCACTCAATGTGGTTACGACCACCCGATCTTTTTCCACCTCGTAGCTGGAGGGTCCTCGTCTGATCTTCATTGCTACATCGTCAAGCGTCGTCTGTTCGGCGCTATGACTGTCGCCAATCATCGCTGATGCGCTGCTGGATGGATACATCGTGGAGCCCTGCGAGGGATAGAGATCCACTTGGGAGCTGGAGCTGAAGTGCACTGAGGTGGAGTGATCTTTTGTCGGAGAGCTTGGCGGGGCCAGAGGTATGGGCTCCTCTGTGACTTGCAAATTTGGGCTCAGACACAAGGACATGCCGCTCAAGTTGCGTCCCAATTCCACCTCTGCTTCAGCGGACAAGTGAGGCCTCTTACGAGGAGGTCGTTCATCGCGAAGAAAAAGCCCGCGCGAATGTAGAGCTTGCCTTTTGGAAGGCGCCCCTTCGAAATCCTCGCCGTCCGCATCCGAGTCTGCGTCGTATTCCTATCGAGCATGATCAAACGTATCAGTGTTGCGATACTGCAATCTTGAAGTGATATCGGCACTCTGATGTGGACTCACATGATCGGAAGGCAGTAGATCTAGAGAATCGCCCGTCTGAGGACTGGCGGATGCTCCTGAAAGGCGTCCGCCTTTCGTGCCTTCATCAAGGCTGTAGGACGAGCCGGTGTGCGAGATGTGTTCCGGCTCATGAGGCGGCCTAGTCGATTGACGAGGTCGTTTGCGCCCGTCGCCAAGAGCTGATGTCGCGCCCACTTTCCAGGACATGATCGAGCGTGGAATCTACTTTCGGATCACCTTGATGAGATCCTCGAGAGATAAGTGACATTCGCGTCGCAATTTGTCGGTGTGAGGCGATCGCGCATCGGTGATGGCCACATTCAGGATGTATGCGGCGGCACGAGAGCGCCCGAAACAAGGAAGGCTGGATATGCAGTGCGTTGCGATGCGATGCCAGAGCTTGTTGAGGTTGCTCTTTGAGGATTAGAAACACATTACTGAACGTGACAAAGCGCTACGAATGTGAGAAGCAACTTGAGCAGTCTCGAATTGTTCAGAACGGCGTTCAGCTGGTCCAAGCGCCGCTAGAGTGCGCTTTGAATTTGGGGAGAATGCCGCGGCGTCTTGGAGCAGACGGTGATGATCGCATCTACATCGATGCTTTGATGCGCGTGTGAGCAGGCTCGAACAGCCGTGCCGAAGATGAGGGCGCCAAGTGCGGGACGAAGGGCGGAGAGCGGGCAGATGCTGGTCGAAGAAGACCACCTGATATGAAATGAAGAAGACTTGAAATCACAGCGGTGAACGTGGTGCGTGCATGCGATTCGGCAAATCAATATCAAATCACGAATGATGAAGTCACGAGTGAGGGACGATGAGGACGACGCCGCCGCGGCTCACGTGAGCTGCGACTTTCTCCCGTGCGAGACTCAATACTCACGACTGTCTTGCAACAGATCGGCTCTTTCAGAGAGCGCCGCCATGGGCCGCACTACTCCAAAGGTGGTTTGACACTGAGCGATAAAGCGGAGCAATTTTGAGTGAGCAAAGGTCAGTAGTCAGTGCTCCATCGTGGATGGTACCACTCGTCGCGTGAGCTGTACGGTACGGGGTGGGTGCCTTTGGCATCGCATCGCGCCTCTCCCCATCCCATTGGAGCTTGGCTCGAAATGCCATGGCAGTCAAAGTTCGCTCCTCTTCTTCGCGATTCCGTAATGCAATCACAATCGCAATTTTGACGCTTTGATTCGGTGCACTGAAAGCGCAAACAAAGCGCGAACGTCAATGCTCCTTCATCACGGAGCCACGAGTCACGAGTCACCAGTCTGAGTCGTGAGTGTGGCCGCTGAAAAGCACAGCTCGATCGATCGTGATCGATTCGCGACGGATATCAGTGCGTTCGTTCATTGACCTCTTCGCTGCGTCACTCGGCGATTTCTATCAGACTACGACTATATACGCCAGCAATTGCGCATCTTGCATTTCAGATATCAGCTCTCCTTAGCTCGAAACCTCGCCGGCATGATGCGCACAAATGCACGCGAGCGATTCGCCGTGGTGGTGGTGTAGTGCGTGGTCAAGGTTAGAGCACAGCAGCGAGGAGCATCGTGCCCTGCTGCATGCTGCGTAGCTCATCTATCTGCCTTGGCCCGCGCGATGAGTTTACAAATCGGTGAATTTGAATGGACAGCTTGCATATCGTTGCATGACAGCAGCGATCAAGGCACAATTTAAACCGGGCAGCGATGCGTCGGCATTCGCGGCGCGGGAGCGTGCGGAGGCGGGATCTATCGCTCTCGCACGCGCCACCTGGGCAGTGCAGTGAATTCGTGAATCAAGAATGTGAATTCATTGGTGAAGACTTTCGACTGTAATCGCATTCCCGCACTGTGGTCCGTGCAGCGATAGCATTTCCGAATTATTGAAAGGCAGTTCCGCATACCGTGCTCGCACGCGTGCAGGTCCGGCCTGGATCGATGTAGCTTAAATCTCGCAAGCCAGCGGCCAGCATACGAAGTCGAGACGAGGCGCTGCATGGCATGGTATGGCATGCAAGCTGCTGCTGCTGCTGCTGCTGTGCGGAGTGGGGAACAGCCAAAGGCCCAAACTTGCTCTTCCAGCTGAAATGGGCGGCGCATTTGCTTTGCTGGCGTTCGATCGCGATTGACCGAATTAACCGAGGTGGTTTGCAACTGATTCAATCCTCACTCATCAGCACATTGAATCTTGATCTGATGAGCGCATGGCACCGCGCGCCGCCGCGGCGCCGCATCGCCCTGCATCAGCCAGCCATGCACGCAGCCGCACCGTTCGTCTCGCCATGCATGAGCGAGCTGCCAAGGAGCTGGCATCTCTGCAGCGTAGCCGAGATGAGAGGCGCTAGAGGAGAGACTTTTTCGGCGTTGAGATTGGAACTGTTGATGCACAAATGTCACCGTTGCGGTGTGGAGCCAATGGTGAATGTTGTTGTGCGTACAGGGAGAGACCTGAGACAGGCAGACGTGCCCGGTGCTCTAGCAAAGATTCACGATGGATTGGCGCCAAGTGTGGCACGTCGTAGCCACAAACCATGCAGTCGTCAGTCGGCCTCGGCCCGAGCGGCCATGGCATCTGCATCAGCGAAGACGCCAGCGGACTGGCTTGCCATATACGTACGCAGCTCGCGCGCACTGCGCCGCACGCCGCTGGTGATTGCTGCTGCTGCATATATGCTGCTCGCTCACTCAGACTGCGCCTCAGCTGGACAGCGAATCATGTCGAGAAGCAGCGTTGGTCCTGATTCATTTGCTTTCTGCCATTAGACTGTACGTTCCAATCCTCTTCAACACCACCATCGCACGCACGTCACAGAGGACCTCTCGTTGACCACATCATCTCTCCGCATTGCGTACGCAACACTTCATTCACACTTGATTCCGCGCTTGCCATCCATCACTCGAGTCTCAAGATGTCTTTTCTCCGCTCTGCTCTTCCAGCCACCCGAGGCGCTCTGCGCACCGGTACTGCCTCCTCGGCACTGCCAAAGCTTGCAACCGCCTCCAAGGCTGGGCTTGCTTCTCCCATGGCTCCTCGCAACTTTGTCACCTGGTTCCCCACTTCTGAGCCTCGTCTCTCCGAAGTCCAGCAAAACCCTGGTCCTCCCCCTCCCGTCGAGAACATTGGTGTCGATGCGGTGTGAGTACAGAACGGAGAGGAGAGGCTGTTCTGCGTGCTCCTTGTTGGCCGTGCTGCAATTGCGGCGGTCTACGCGCCGTGCGATGCTGTCTGCCACACAGCGAGAGGCCCATGAAGGGGCAAATGTCTTGCACAGCTCGTCTTGCCGCCCGGTGGTCAAAGCGCCGACACCGCTGGCAGGCCAGAACAAAGCAGGAGCAGCCCAGGGAAGCGAGTGCACCCACGGCCTCGAAAGCGCTCGAGCTCGAGCTCCTGCGCGGGACGTGCATAAGCTTTTCCGCGCAGGGACCTCTGTCTGCTGGCGCGGCAGCCGCCACCGCCTCCACTTTGCGGCAGGTGGGGAAACCGCGCGCGCAGAGGCAACGCGTACGCAAAGCAGCAAATCCTCGCCCTCGCAGCGATACAGGCGCAGCCTCGTCATTCCTTTTGAAGCGGTTGCACCTCCCATTTTGCTGACACACTCATGATCCATTGGGGTCCGCCCACAGTCTGCGTCAAAACCCCAACGACCCTCACACACACACCACGACCATCTTCTCCGAGTTCTCCCTTGAAGGCAAGACTGCAGTCGTGACTGGAGGAAACGGTGGTTTGGGTGAGTTGGCGTCATGGTGCTTGGCGTGCGCGTGCGCGTGCGCGTGCGCTCTGCATATCGGCAAAGCGCGCCATTTGAAAGCTGCGCGGGCGGCGGACGATGAACAGCTGCAGTAGAGCACTAGCTCACAACTCAGAAACTTCGCCCCGCGGACCGCTTATCTGGCAGGTCTGGAGATGGCTTTGGCTTTCGTAAGTGCTGCATGCTGTATTGTCAATGAGCTCACACGGTTTGACACTGATGCATGAGATCGAATTGACAGGTTGAGGCTGGTGCGCACGTGTACGCTATCGACGTGCCCGAGCAGCCCGGAGAGGAGTTCAAGATTGTTGCCGAGCACTGTCGTATCATGAACCGCGACTTGAAGTGAGTCTGACTGGCAGTCACTCTGGACCGACCATCCAGGCTTCTCGTAGCGCGTGCTGACTTGGCGTGTTTCGCCATTCCCCCCCCACTCTGCAGGTACATCTCTGCTTCGGTCACTGACGACAAGGACATCAACGATGTGATGGAATTCATCGTTGGCGACTCTGGCACAGGCACCTTGGACATTGCTGTTGCTGTGAGTATTCGTTCTCGCTCTTCACTGCCTGGCTGACCGCTGATCGTCTTGGTGCAATACATCGCAGGCCGCTGGTATTCTGGGCACTCACGATGCTCTGGTGTACCCAGTAGAGGACTTCAAGAAGGTGAGTTTAGCAGGGTGCAGCGCAACGATTGACTTCCGAGTTGATTCACATCTGCTTTTTGTGCCACAGATCTTCGATGTCAACACTACTGGTGTCTTCTTGACTGCACGTGCAGCAGCCCGTCAAATGTACAAGCAAAAGGAGGTTCAAGGTTCGATCATACTCATCGCCTCCATGTCCGGCTCCATTGTCAACCGTGACCACCACTGGGTTGCCTACAACGCCTCCAAGTCTGCCGTGCTCCAAATGGGCCGTAACTTGGCCGCTGAGTGGGGCCCCCACAACATCCGAGTCAACTGCATCTCCCCTGGTCACATCCGCACCCGCATGACCAGTGTATACTTGGATGCCAACCCTCACCTGCTTGCCAAATGGTCCACCTCCAACCCTCTCGGCCGTCTGGGTAGATCCGCAGAGATGCGCGGTGTCGCCGTCTGGCTTGCTTCCCCTGCTTCCAGCTTCTGTAACGGATCAGACATCATTGTGAGTTTCTTCTGCAAGATTGGATTCAGCTTCGAGGATTGAAGAGGCGAGACGTGGCTGAGTGAATGCTCTCCTCACATCACAGGTCTCTGGTGGTCACCAAATCTGGTAAGAGCAGATTTCTCAAGACAATATGCAAAGAGGTGGGTTCAAATGCCTTGCGTCTGCGTCCACTCGTTGCGCCGTTCTGATGACGCTATTCATCTCTGCAGCCCACATCACCAAAGCAAGACATTCCTCAATCTCTCTCTGGCTTCGATGGCCGCGCTGCAAGCCGTACCTCATCCTACATTCTCAGGCCCAAACACGAGCCTTGTTCGTGATGGCGCCCAGTCGGAGGAGCGAGCGAGGTTGAATGCATTCCGCAAATTCCGTATTCCCAAGAATGATCAGACACTTTTGAAACCGCGCCTGTTGCCAGTTGATGATCGTTGTGAGTTTGCTGGGCGATCGTGCGAGCATAAAGGTGATGTGCCCAGTCATCTTCTCTGCCTGCTGCGATTCGAAGTGCTGGGTGCGGTGCTGCGAGGATACAAGGCGGATGGTGCAGATTGACGTTTTGAGAGAGAGAGTCTTTTGCGCCCTTGCGCTCGACGTTGATGGGCCGGGGCCGCGTTGAAGATGTTGGGAGCAGCACGGAGATGCATGCCTTCGATAGCCGGGCCGTGATTGGTGCGAGGAACTTGCGTTGGAAGTGCAAGCAACGCATGCTGATGAGAATCAAATCAAGAATCAAGAATTGAATGAGCTTGTCGCGAGTTACGGTGCACGAGTTTTTTGGCTTCAGTGTGACACGTGATCTTCTCTTTTGGCTTATGTGTGGCCCGTGCGGCCCCTTTATGCGGAGGCGGCCCTACATGCAGAATGGTGAATTGCCGGATATGCGTGCGTAGGTAGGAGTTGCGCAGGGTGCGTTTGTTTGCCGAGGAGCATGTCGATGCTGGTCGCAATCACGAATGCAGCATCTACCTCACTTGACTCGTGACTCTATCATGCACCCTGACTTTTTGAAAGGCCTAATCATTCAATTCGAGCGAACCTTTGTCCTTCCTGCCTCATCCTCATCCTGCCCTTCTCATCATGCTCAGAAGCGCATGCGCCGAGATGTTCCCACGCTCGAGCGACAGACTTGCACGCAGCGCCTGCGCCTTTGGTCCTTTGACATTTTCTTGCGCCGCTTCTCCCTCCATTCAGCTCACCTCCACTTGTCCATCCTTCTCTTGCTGCTGCTCTTCGAAAAGAGCCTTTTGGGCCTCTGCAGCAGCGCGCCAAGAGGGATATGCACAGGGCCAAAAAGTGACGGGATTGGTGTATGAGAAGCATGGAGAGCCGCAAGAGGTTGTCAAGGCGCATAGCTGGCGATTGCACGCGCTCAAAGAGGGTCAGGTGGGAGTAAAGATGAGGTTGGCCAGCGTGAACCCGGCGGATATAAATGTGTGCGTTGTGTGTGTTTTGGGGGGTGGCGGAGCTGGGTACAGCTTGTGCGGGGCCCAACTTTCGCTGAGATGCGTGCATGCATGCACGCTTCTTCACCCCCTCCCTCCTTCTCATCGCTTCCCTTGCACCCTACCAATCCGCTGGCAAATTGAATGTTGGAAGATTGCAAGGCGTCTATCCCTCTGTACCCTCACCAAGAGATATTCCGGGCTTGCAAACCCCGCACAGGGTAGGAGGCAATGAGGGACTGGGCGAGGTGCAAGAGCTGGATGAGAAGGGTCGACAAGCAGGTCTCAGAGAGGGAGATTGGGTCATCTTTGGCAAACCACAAGTGAGCGTTTGCAGATCGGTCCAGCCAGCAATTTGCGCTTTCTGTTTGCTTGGCAAAGAGTGGATGCGGATGTGACACGACGCTCGCTTTGATCCCCATCTTATCTGCATGGGTGCGCGGCTGATCCCACTTGATTGGCTGACCTCGACCCCCCCCACACCCATTCTTTTCGGACTCTAGATGGGCACTTGGACTTCTCATATGATCGCACCCGCCTCGGATCTCATTCCCATTCCACGCGAAGCGAAAGAGAACCTCACAGAGGTCATGGGTGAGCACGAATTGATGAGCAGCCTGTGCTTTGTCGAAGCGCACCTCTCCTCACGATCCAGACTTGCTGCTCGTCCTCATGCATTCTCGACCGACCCCACCTCCGCTTCGACAGGCTCTACCTTGATGATCAATCCGGCAACGGCGATTTGCATGCTGCGAGACTTTGAGCAGCTAAAGAAAGGGGACGTGATTGTGCAAAATGCGGCCAATTGTAAGTTCCCCTTTCCGACACGTTCATCTGCTCCAGCTTCACATCTCCTGCTCCAGAAGCGCGACTGCGAATGCTCATTCGTGTGCTCACACCACCACCACTTGCCTTTGACCCCGCGCTACGTTGCTGCTCAGCTGCTGTCGGACAAGCGGTGGTGCAGCTAGCAGCTCGTGTGCTAGGCGTAGAGACGATCAATTTCGTACGAGACAGGTGCGTCTTGCTCAGCCCGGGAGGCAAAGCTCCCAAGCTCAGCTCGTAAATCTCACCAGTCCCCCGCCTGTCTTGCGTTTGGCCCACCTGTGCTCGAATGGTCCGCTCGCGCTCTGCATGCAGACCAGACTTGCAAGGCTTGCGCTCCGACTTTGAAGAGTGGGGAAGAGGAGGACCGGGAACGCACGTCTTTACGTACGACGCCTTGTCCAATAGGGAAACGTCGAGCGAGACCAAGGATGCGGTCAAGCGGATCGCCAATGGTAGACCTATCAAGCTGGCTCTGAATGCCTTGTGCGGAAAGGACACGACGAACATGTCCAAGTTGCTCGCGTGAGTGCAGCTGGGGCGGGGCTCAGCTCGGGCATACCAGGCCCGGCCCTCGGGCCCCCCTTTCTCTCTCTCTCTCTTTCACTGCTAATGCTCGAAACTCTTCGCGACCGGCCGCCGGGCCGACGAATTGCTCCTTGATCGGTCTTGCGCCCATACTTTTCCCGGGACCTATGGGCGCGCGCGCGCTTTGCCAACGCCATGCAGACCTTCCGCTTCGCTCGTCACGTACGGAGCCATGTCGCGCTCGCCTTTATCCCTACCCGCATCCCTCTTGATCTTTCGAGATCTCAAAGCAAGAGGTTTCTGGATGAGCACGTGGTATGCCATGCACACGCGACAAGAACGCGCTGCTCTGACTGCCGAGTTGGCGCACTGGTACGCCCAGGCCATCTTAGCTCCGCCAAAGGCCAACATCATCACCCTCACGCATGATCATGAGCAGCAGAGTCTGAGTGGAGAGGCGCAAGGTGAAAAGAGACATGTTGACCAAGCGGGAAGAATCATAAGCGAGACGATGCAGGGTTCTCAAGGAGCAAAGACGTTTTTGAAATTCCAGTGACGAAAGAACCAAAAGTGAAAGCCGGACGTGGGACCCCCGCGTCGCATGCCCCCCCCCC
>CCYA01000248.1:283053-297697 GCA_900000165.1 Ceraceosorus bombacis
GTGCGACGTTTAGCCATTTATGACGCACGATGCAAATTCGAGATGCATAGCAAATGTTGAGGGTACGAAGTCATGCGAGCGAGCGAGGGCTGGCTGGCTGGCTGCTTCGTCAAGTTACTGGAAGCCTTTCCAAGCTTTGCAGCTTGCGCCGTCGCACAATGCTGCATTCAAATCATCGAGATGTGTCATGGGACCAGAGCGAGCAATGGTGTAGCATTTGTGCGGGCGGGCATCGCAGGATAAGTACGTGCTGTGCAGCTTTACAATGTGCTCATAGAGCGGCGAGTCTCGTGCTTGTGTGGCTCGCGAGTGCTCCGTCGTCGCCTGCCATGCGGGTAGCGCCGCACGCCTGGCTAGGAGTAGGAGCAGCAATGGCTCTGTCATGATCCAGCGGCGAGCAAGCCGAATCAGAGGAGCTACTGAGCATCTTTTGAGCCATCGCGCCAAGAGGCCCCCGCAACTGCTTCCCCCCGCGAAAGGCAAATATTCGGGAGCTGTGGTGTCATAGCTATACAGCAGCATGGTCGCATTCAGCAGGCAGGCAACACAAGGCAGCGATGCGGACGGGAGAACATTTAGCCAAGAGGAAACTCACCAGGCTGTCCATCCTACTGAGCACATACAGCACGGCCGCAATAGCTTCGAATTGCGCCTCGTTTCCACCTCCACTGATCAGATCGTTTCTAACCGCTTTGGCAAGTTCGAACGTGCTCACTCCCAGATTGCCCTCTTCATTGTTCCTGCTGATACTGCCCTCTCCAATGCCCGTCTTCTGTCCCACGCCCGCTCCAGCAGCCGCATTTGAAGGTCCGCTGCCCACAGCGATGCCAGAACGAGGCGCCATAGGCCACTGGCTGAAATCGGAAAGGATATCGTCCACTTTTTGAAAAGCCGCTTCCCTCGCGTCGTAAGAGAGGTGTGCGAGCGCATTCTCCAAAACATTGGCGCTAAAGGAGCAGCACAAGAGGGACAAACTCCTAGTAGCTGCAAAGGCAATGTTCTTCCTCTCTTCTCGATACAGTGCGGATGCGTGAAGCGTAGGGGTACTGCTCGTCAAGAGGCTCAACACTCGACGGAGTACCGCATCTTTGGCGCTGCTGTCGGATACAGGATGCGTCGCCATGTCGAACAGTAGAAAGTTCCGCTTTTCGGTGCGCAAGATGCCCTTGTCGACCAGTCCTTTGGCTAAGCGTTCCCGCACCTGCTTGAGCTGATAGCCAATCTTCGTCACATTCCACGTCTCGCCTGATCACCAGGCCCAGGCCAGCAGCGGCAGCGCAAAGGTGTCCGCATTAGAATGAAGTGCCTACTCGAGCAATGAAATACTGTTGCCAGACACTCACCGCTGAGCAAGTCGACCCATTGACTCGCGCTCATCCTCTCGCTACTCTTCATCAGCTTCAACGTTTCATCTAGCAAGACTTCTCCCGTCATTTTGCCATCCACGACCTCAATCAATCTATCTTGCAGAGGCAAAGCGTTGCCTCTGAACCGACCTGAAGATGCCGAGGTGTCTCTCGAGATGCTTATTCGCTTGCGAAGACATAGCTCGATGAGGATGCAGCCACGCAAGGAGTAGGAAATGTTGTCGTTCCAAAAAGACAAGTAGCCCTGCAGTGAGGTATGAAAGGGAGCAGAAGTGTCAGAGTTTGTGTGAAGGTTCAAAGATGCCATTAAAGATGCTCCACTGTAAGCGGTGGTGTAGAGCCCAAGTCGCGCAGCAGGCTAGCGCTTTGTCCCAGCGTGGAAGCACTGCGGCGGTCTCACCAGTCGGACCTGCTCATCCTCTAGCACGACCCACACAGTCTTTGCACTCCCGAGCCTACCGCCTACATTTCAGGAGAATGATTTCCGCTTGAAGATGGCGTTCCACACTCACCTGCTTGTCCTTCAATCCGAGCAACAGGCACTCTTCCATCAGCGTCAATCTAGGATTCTCCTTCTCCTCGCCCTCATCCTGTAAATCTCTGGGATCATACGCGATTCTATGTCCGCTCTGACTTGTTGTGGAGATACTGGCAGCTCCTGCTGCAGTCCGACTTTTTGCCGAGTTGGAGCCCTCGGTGGGATTTGAAGAGGAGGAAGAGGAATGGTCGAGATGAGAACGTCCGTTGCTGTGCTGCACCAAGGGAGAACCGGTTCGGGATGGCAAGGAATCGAAAGAAGCTGTGCGAGAGTGCGAAGGTCCGGCTCTTGAAATATCATCTGATGCTGAGGCGCCTCCTCCTACTCCGCCTCCGCCTCGCCTTCGCTGTAGACCCGATGTCGAAGCCATCGTGATAGTATGGCTCAGCAGGGCTCGCTAGCTCTCTTCGCCGGATCGATCTCGGGCCGGGCAATGTCGCTCGCGCGAAGTGTATAGCAGGACCGCAATACTTTGCCGCAATCGAGTTCCGCAAGCTGGCTGCAGAGTTGGGATGGCGAGAATGTCGAGCTGGAGCGTGTTGCTATATGGAACTGCTTTGTGGCCCGAAGTGATCCTCCAGCAAGCGATGACCAGCTCGAGGCAGGACTGTGACTGGCAATCGTGAATGCTCGTCTCACTGCAACCTCGCTCGCAGTTGCTCTGCGCCAATGCTGTCGGGTGTCCCGCGCTGAAGCTCTTCGCTCTTCGCCTTTCGCCTGCTCGCGGACTCTATTTCGCTCAAGGGTGGTGGATGCCGGATTCGCAAGCAGATGATCGCAGCTAGCGTTCCTGACGAGACAGACATGCACGACTCGCGGCTTAGGTGAGCCTGCCTTCAATTGTAGAGTTGTAAGTCACAGTGACGACCACAGCATGCGGTCCAGGGCGCTGGACCTCTCGTCGAGCTTCTTGACGTTCATGGCACAGCATGCGGTTGCGAGACGCGGTCAAGCAAGTCCCACCGCCAAAGGCGTGTATGCCTGCCTGCCTGGCTGGCTGGCTGGTGCGCGTTCCGCGTGCATGGACGACAAGGCGGGCGCACGCACTGCCTGGCAAGCCACGTGGGTAGCGTGCTGTAGCCCGCCCGCTCTCCCTATCCATGTGCGGGCGCACTTGTGCGCCCGGGCCGCGAGCAGCGAGCGTAGCGAGCCTGCTGTGAGGACGCGCAGCGGCCGAGCCATGCATGCTCGGTATACCTAGGTATAGCAATCATTCGTGATGCACGCTTCAGCACATCCGTGTTGCGCCAAATCCAGCAGCATGCACGCACGCGCACGCATCCACCACATGAACGGCAGCTGCCACACCATCACAGATCACGAGTCGGATCCACCATCACTTCGGCTGTCATCGGTTGGACACACAACCATTTGATCAAAAACGCTGCTGTGAGTCTTCTCTAGAAGCAAGAGTTCGGTGTAGTTCCAAACCAATCCCTCACCCCGTACGTCCGCTGAACTTCTCATCCCTGCCATGCGCAGTCAGTCAAGATGGCCTTTCGCGCGAGCAAGCTATTATATCAAGCGAGCGGAGCCAGCGGAGTCTCCTCGAGCCTGTCCGCCCAGCCCTTCTCCTCAGCGCACAAATCCTACGTTCAAGGACTGTACCGTCGCTACCTCAAGAACGAGCTGGATTGGGTGATTAGACGGGATATTTGGAGAGACAGGGCGATCGAAATTAGAGCAGAGTTTGAGAGGGCTAGACATATCAGAAACCCTAGGGAATTGGCTAGCGTGCTCGAAAAGGCGGAGAAGGACTTGTTGAGCAGAGCTCATCCGGATCCATATAAACGTAAGTGGGAAGGCATTCTCGTGGATCAGGGCAGTTGGTGCCAATGCTAGCCTACGAATCGCGGAAGAGATCTCTGGTCGTTATCTTTCAGCGTTGCCGGGGTATCACACGCACGTTGCCAGATTGCAGTGTCTTGTGCAGCAACTTGCAGGCGCTATGTCCACCCGATAGGCATCTTCTCTGAAGAGTCCGACCTTATGAGTCATCTTGAGCTGCCCAGCTGACCCCTGTGTGCCTGATCCTACGCATATACGCTTCTTACAGCTCCCCTGGCAGAAGATGGGACCAAGTGGTGCGTACAAGGCTTGCAGCATGATCCTCTGAGAGGATGGCCATCTCTGACTTCATTGCCTTCTTGCGCCATTCCGCTCCTGTGCACTCCTAACACGCAACAGGGAGCGCAATATCCCTGTGGGTGTTTGAACCCAGTCTTTGACTCTGCGCTCCAGTAACATGAAAGACTGATCCGGTCATTGCCCTTTCAACGTACAGCCTCGCATGTTCACCAAGGCCGAAAAGGAAGCTGCTTTGGCGGGCCACTAAAGCATACGTTGCTCACAACGCAGACGTCCTCTTGTAGATTGGGACCGGAACGAGAGCATCATCGTCGTCGTCGTCACCATTTCTCTCGAGACCACCGCTCGTCGACCTACAGATCCTCGAAACCTGGCTCTAGTAACCATTCAGGTCAATGATGTTGGGTAAGCGTGCACAAAGGGCCATGCGACAGCGAATACATGATCATTGGCATCGGTTTTGAACTGACCCCCAAAGGGCATGGGAGATGGAGCTCAGTATTCGCCAGGCAAGAGTGAATATTTCAGACCTTGTAGCAATGGCTCGCCGATTGATGCTCTGCTTGCCCCTTTGCCGGTAAAGATAAGGTGTGGGCGCAAATCATCTTTAAAAGACATCTAGACTGCAACGGACGGAAAGACGCTACGTGGCGGTGCCGCAGGCGTCGTATTGCCTTTGGGATCTAGATCGCCACTCGGGCCAGCAATCGATGACCGGTGGCGTCTGCTTGCAGAGCTTCAGCGGTGCAGGTAGGTGCCAATCGGAAAGAAGGGAGAGATGAAGTTTGCCATGGGATGCTGCGCTCCTTGGCCACGGTGGCGATTGTGGTTTTCCTCGCAGTTGGAGCTGAGGCACACTGCAAAACGGCGTCGATGAGCTCCCACCACCCATACTCTATCGCTAATCCGCAGCCTTGTCTCGACATCATCTGACTCATCCCTTTTCGAGTCGGTGCTGCGACTATCCTAAATCGGTGCCGACTACAGTTGCGCGCGTCTATACGCTCAGACGCGCACGACACGACTCGAAGATGTATTGACGCTTTTGCTCCCTCCTTATCTCCCGACAGCTTCGCAGCTCCGCCATCGACCTTGGCGAAGCCTGCGTATGTGTCAGAAGTGGAAAAGCTTCGTCGCCACCGCAGGACTTTTCCTTGACGCGCGAAAACGCCACTGGGCTGGATTCGCTTTGGTTGGCCTTCCGTGCCTCTGCCACGTAGGTGTGGCGAACGCCTCTTTAAATGCGTTCGTGGGTGGCTGTGAGCGGCCTCAGTTGTGCTTCATTACTACAGTGCGGAGTTAAACAAGTGCACTTAAGGCTGTACGACTTGGGGACTGTGCTCGCTTCTTCCTTCCCATTCTCCATGTCGTTGATCGCCTCGCTGCTGGCCAGCACAGGCACGTCGCAGGTCCGCGCCTACATCCCAAAGCTTTACGAGACGCCTCTACACTTCGACCCATTCTCGTCGGACCGGAAGCTTGGCCGAGGGGCGACATCTACAAATCAACCCAGACTCGTCGGATCTGGAGCTTGGCGCTCCAGCTTATGCATAAGTGACAATGCAGCTAGTACGTATTCTACTTGGCGCAGCGACGCTTTGCGCTGGCGTTTCTGCGGCCCCTCGATCATACCTGGGCCTTTCACAGCGTCAACTCGACGCCAGTGAGCCTCATGCCAGAGAGGCATTCTCAAGTGTAAGTCACGATTCGCAGCGTTCGAAGACCCTCATCAATTCAAAGCGCTGCATTTCTCCATTAGGATGCAATTCGCCAAAATAACGCGAAAATGGTCCACTCGAGCTATACGGAGCTCAGACCAGCGATCATCAAAAGAGGTTCGCCCGAGCAGCATCTTTTCGTCGATATTCCAGAGTATCTGCAACAGCACGTCATGGAGCACCTGCTGCCCAAGGTCCGCCATCCCCCACGCAACGCTTCCGTATCTCCCAGCTCAGGCAAATTACATCCACAATCTGACAATGGAGACCTTCATCGCGCTTCCGCCTCGCCACGCTTCTCTCCAGGCTCTTCGAGCTCTCCCCACTCGACGTTCGAAACGAAACATACTCCGCTCCATACGCCGGCTGCCTCGCCGACAAGCTCTTCAGTTTCCGGTCCTCTGCTCATTGACAATCATTCCTACGCACATCAGGCGCTTTGGGAAGATGTGACATTCCCACAAGCCAGAAATTCTTTCCCCGCACATGGGACGCCGAGCCTCTTGCCTGACGTAGCCTCAACCAGAAGCAGCAGCGCCAATACAGTCAACTCTGCCCCTTCATACTCCAGCATGCGGAGTGCGGTGCTTGGTCATGGTCATGCGTCGGACAGCGATGAAGTGACGCGCCTACTACATGGCCATTCGAAAGCCCAGACCCCGTACGTGCATGGTCTTCCGAACATCCACTCACCCAAATCACCAGAATCAAATCATTCATCCGGACACGCGGTGCGCAATACGAAACCAAGCGAGGTGGAGCATTCACCTGATGCACATCAGTCGAATGGTCAAAGCTCTATCGAGGCGCATCATGGAGGGGCCGTGCACGACCCAGGCGCGCAGCCAGATCGATACCAGACGCAGCACACATCGCCTGCTCACGAGATGTCCTCTTACTCTGCAAGCCCGACGATTGCAGAAGCCCCGCCCAGAGCAGAGCACGAGCGTGCTGCAGCATCCACACACCATATGCAGATCGAACTACCAAACCAGAAGGGCATACCGACGGTGAAGGCCCAAGCTGGTTCGCCCATCCGCTCAGTGCCCTTGAGACTTAAAGGTAGGAACGCGTTCGTCAGAGTATCGCAGCCGCATGACTTTCAAAGTAAACAGACATCGGCTCCGTACGATCACAAGGCACCGTATCACCTCGAAGCGAAGCTGCCACCGCCTTATCGTGATACGTCTACTTACGTATCAGCTTCTGTATCATCTGGACAAAAGGCACACAAGGTGCCGGATGAGCCACTTCGAATTCTATGGACGAATCAGAGAATGCCCAAGGATACATCGGCCTACACGGCAGCCTTGCAACATCACAGGAAGTATTTCAAACCCAATATGGCCACATTTGATGTGAGTTGCTCTGGGTAGTGTTTATTTGCGCTTGCACTTGAGTTTCTGAAAGCCCTGCTCGTCCCTATTTGTCAGGTCATTCAAAAGTTCACCCGCACAAATTCGGAGCCGACGCTGCATGCTATAGGGATAGCGTATGAAAAGAACAACAAGCCTATTCTCGGCGGAGGCGTGACTTCCATAGAGCATCATTATGACGAGACTCGCCTGTACATGGCACCGCAGACCAAGATAAGCTTGCCACGTGGAGGAGAGCTTCATTGGGAAGATCCTGGTCCGAAGGCGATTGTACGCCCATCTGTCGCAGACCCCGAGTGCGCAAAGAAGAAAAGCCGGGGACAAAGCTCGACGGCGAGTGCGGATCCAGAGCAAAGTCCAACTAAGAAACAAGCCTTTGGCACCGACGATGATCGGCTACGTCGAAGAGGCGCCCTCCTGTTCAGGCGCGATACACCGACTGCTCAACGGGTACGTACGAAGCTTGACGAGTCTTGTGGACGTGGGCAAGCTCGAGAAGCGGAGTCAATGTGCTGAGCTACGAGCGCGTCTATGTATTTCAGAAACTGATAAGAAGGGCGGACGACCATTCTTCTGAGTCGACGGGGAGCGATCCAGCCGTTGATGAGGCCAAGAAATGGAAGTTCAAGCCACAAACGAAAGATGAAGCTGCCAACAAAACGACCAAGCCGCTCAGAAATTACGTGCTAGCTGCTAAAGATGCCGATACCAGTAGAACGGAGTCTGACGCGTCGCAAGATCAAAATCCAAGCACGACCAAGAAGACTGAGCAGACGCCTGCCTCGTTGGCTTCCTCGGGTTCAACTTCAGCCTCCTCAAAAGCTGGGCCAGGTCGTCGCTTAGCCCGAAAGCCAAAGGATTTCTACAAGAGGTATCCAGAATACGCCATGAACAGGGGCATTCGAGGGTGGGCCGTCGAGAAACCAAGTCCGGTGCCGCCAATAGATCATCTCCAGCTCGCTTCTCAACTACGAACGCCTACTGAGCCAGAGGATAGACCCTCTGTGTCTGTTAGCTGGCACGGTCATAAGGGGCGACCGAGTGGTGACGTGACTCTGGCTGCGATGAAAGAAAGCGTAGAGCATTATGCTGCGCATTTTCATCCCAAGATGAGTCGTTTTGTAGTGAGTACAGAGGAATAGGGAGAAAAGAGGAGTACAGCATCGTACACGAGACAAGCTGACCACGGGACCTGAATAGGTGAAAGGCCAGTTCGGGAGGAGCAACACCGAACCTGCAATTCATATCACCGGTACCGCGCGGGACGACCACGGGCGTGCTCTTCCTGGAGGGGGCATTACAGGGATTGGAGTGCCTTATTCGCACCACAAAGTGAGTATGCTTTGCATCTGGCCAATGACGAAGACTGCCCTCATTCTCGAGATGTCCCCACTAGGTCTACATGAAGCCAGACATTTCCCTTCCAAATCCCCGGCCAATGCTCCAAGGCCAAGTCATCGTGCCCGAAGAGCCCCGCAGCAGAGCCATGATCATGTCGACTAAAGGTATGCGCGCAGCAACCAAAAGAGCCTGGCAGGATAAGATAAAACAGCACGCCGAAGAAGGGAAGCCGAAGAAGGCAGATTTGGGCGCGCCTAGGGAAAGAAAAGGCCCGGGCAGCTCTCGAAGGTCGTCTAAGGCACCTTCTACCTCGCCCGATCAAGATGCTAGGACAGAGCACAACCCATTGTCTGTCTCAGAAGAGCATGCGATCAAATCTGCGCCAATCACACGACCTTCGCCCATTCAAGTTCCAGACTCGCCGATCCGCACGCCTGTCCGAAGCCCCTCGTTGAGCCCAACGTTCGCCACTCTGAGTCCGCTGCGCGAAGGAAGTCTCAAAAGCGGCTCTAAGCGCACCTTTTCCACCTTTGAGCAGATGCACAGTGACTCGCCGTTGATCGCCGACCATCGCGCTCTTCATTACAGCTCTCCGCTTCATTCCGACTTGACGTCTATGCACGGCGGCTCACCGGACACCTTGCATCTCGGGCCACTTACACCTCCTAGACTTTCGAGCCCAGACCACACCAACTGGAACTGGGTGTTGCATCATCTATGAGAGGACGAAACCTCAAAGTAATCACTTCTTTGTGCCTCGAAGCTCTAGGCCCATTCTTTGAACATTCAATACATCAGTACATCACCAAAACTCATTGATTCTACAATGAACTTCCAATTGTGCACAAAGCGACAAATTCTTTGGGCTTAGTCTACCGACATCTTAGCACGTCGGAGGGCTATCGTGAAGCTATCATGCTGCGCTTTGTATCTCTTGCTGATAGGTACCGCCATCTTCTTGTCTAACAGGTATGTCGACTCTGCGCCGACGCTTTGAAACGCGCACAATCACGCAATCCTTCGCGTACGAGTCCTAGGTTCTCCTTCAGCCTCACTATCCGTCCAGAGTGACGAGCCAAAGACGTCGTCCTTGCTCGCGTCATCAGCACCGCCTTGTATACGTTGAGCGCCGTCGTCATCGAGATTCGTTCCTTGGCTTGCTTCCGCATCCAATAGACTGCGAAGATCATAACCCAGCATGCCCCTGGAACTGAGTAGAAAAGCTCCACAGGCATCCAATTGGATGTCGCTCACTTCAGACGCCGCAGTCTGCATCAGCAAGCGAGAACCGACGTTGCCAAACGGGTGCTGTCGAGTGCTCTCGGACAAGCGGTGCAGGTCGAGATCGATGATGAAAATTTGATGGAGTTTTGAATGGCTGAAAGCCACACAAAGGCGGCGATCTGAAGCGGCGTAGGGAAGATCGGCTCGTGGATGTATGTGAGGTGTGGCCGCAAAGAATTCGTCGTCTGCCACGTGTTCACGCGGCTTATTTTTCTTACTTTTCTTTCTTTGCCGAATGTGCATCGAGAGAGGCAGAACACCAAGCTGCAAGTCGCGATGTAGTTCTCGTCTTGCAATTGCGGAGCAAGGACGAACGAGAATTGCATGCCCAAGGCATAGCAAGATTAGGGTGTCGGTGTGGGCGTCTATGTAGACCTTTCGCGCACCGGTAAGATACTCCGAATACTTTTGAAGTCAAAGGGCGTTAGGTAAGTCAAGTTACACAAAAGTTTTGTAATTGGTGACTGCTCTGATCAGATTGACTTACCACGTATGCGGTAATAAAGTCGGCGGCGGATCTGAGATGAACGCACAGATTCAGCATGACGGACGGTCCAATGACTAAGCTTCTTTGCAGTTCTGCACGCTCACATGCCATCATATTCGCCTGTTCTGGAGCATATCGACTCCACTGTACGCCAATTTGCGGCTTCTGTTGCGCTGGTGTCCACGGAGCATGACCGAGGCCTATTCGTCGAGAAAGCTATATGGACATTTGAAGGTCCAAAAGTCGTTCCGCGCCCACGCATGCGAGCTCGCGTGCCAGTCCGACGGGACCAGTTGAGGTTTGGCATCATGTTGAGTAGAACGCTGCCATCCGCAGTGGAATACACAGCCAAGCCGGAAGGCTCGTGCACAGCTGCAATCATAGTGCGCTCGTCGTTCACCGCCATATCACAGCACCAACCGAGAACTTTGATAGAGAAGCACAGAGTTTTCGTCGGCACATCAAAGAGGTGGATGTGGTGGACGCTGGTATCTGCCTCCTCTGACCATGTAAAGACCAGACAAGATGGATAGCGCAGATGCAGATGCGTCCCCATGTAAGATGTTGCTCGGAATCTTGTCGGCAGTGGCAACGCGCCTTCAAAATGACACGTAGTCGTCGTGAGATTGAACAAGAAGACGCCATGCTTCTCCGAGCTGACTACTGCAAAGCCTGCATCCATGACCACTTCGGCAAACCATTTGTGAGCCTGCGCGTCTTCAGTACGCAGCTTCAATGTGCTGTAAAGCAGCAGGTCATCCTGAGCCGCAAAGTCCTTTTTGAATCGGTGTTGGAACATTTGCAGAGTTCTGCAATCTGCTGCCAGGACAAAGAATCCTTCAGTCGACTGCAAAAAAAATGTCTCTTCCGCCTCTTCCGAAGACTTGCATCTGCTAAGGTGGCCAAATTGCGACCGAATAACAAGCGGGTGGTCTGATCCATTCTCGGTGATCGATGGACCAGTAGCAGACTTCCAGGCTAGTGTTAGACGTAGATAGCGATCACACAAGTCCCTGAAAGATGTAATGTTGTTGAAATACCCAGTGACGCTGAGCACTGCTTCGCATGCACGTTCGTTAGGGTAAGAAGAGACAGATCCGCCTCCTGCTCTCTGCGAACCTGGGAGCGGGGAAGTCCAACGCGGTATAAGCCGCCACTGAAGAGCCAATGCGCGCCAAACCTCTTCGTATGCATTGATGCGCTTCATCCAATGTTGAGACACTCGACGGCTGATGAACAAGGTCTTGGGGTCTAGCTGGATGAGTACCATGACCTGAAGCTCCGCGGGAAGCTGTCTGAGCGGATCTGGAGCCATGGCGACCATTTTGGCCGATGACCGCAGGAGATATGATGGTGGACAGTCTCGTAGAGCTTGCGAGGCGGCGTGACCGACACTGTCTGGTGCTGAGTGGTCGAGAATGGTATGTGTGTTGAAGACACAGCGCCTTAACTCGACAGAGAGGATGCGAGGATGCAAAGGGCACTCGTGGAAAGAAAAGAGTTTCTTTTGAACCATAGACAGTCGCGGGCTCGGTGGCTACAGCGCTTGTGTACTCGTGATTGAAGCAGTCCCCTGAGAGGCTGGACCGATCTTGGATTGGATCAATCTCGCAGAATACAGGGATGACATTGCCGCTTCTGGTGCATGGAAATTGCGTCCCTTCCGCTTCAATCAAGTGTGACGATGCTGGCTGATATTACAACCCCTCGCTGCCGCAACTGAGACTCGACATCACTCACGATAGAGGTGAGACTTCTTGGTCCGATCACTAGGCATGCATCGTGATTGCTGATTGCAGCTAGCACACGTTGATTGGTGACGGCTTGATTGGACGGTAGACAAAAGCAGCAGTTCCATCGGCAATGATGAAGCTTTAGCAAATCAATTTGCTCAGCATTCGTTAAGCCGGCGCGCAATCAGGACTCGGCTAGCTCATCCAATCGGGCTGCGGAAGTGATTGATTAGTGCCTCGAGCATACCCTTCATCACATCCACAGATGACGTTAGTCTGCCTTTGCTGCCGCAGGCAAATCACATAAGCCCCATTCTCACTGCCATGTTGCGTCTGATTTTGGTATGATCTGGATTGGACGCCAGAGACTCATTTTTGGAGAGAGGAGAGATCTCTTGGATTTGGACCGAGTCTGATATCTGCAAATCTGTGGCTTCCACAAACTGAGTGAGATGCCGGGCAGGTGTACGTGTAGCTTTCTTCATTTTTGTGACCTAGAACTCGACCAGTCTAAGAAACATGTCCTATTTGCAGTTCTTTGCTGCAACACCAAAGTCAAAGTCAATGTACTGCACTGGCGAGAGCTTGCGACTGGTGTATACCGTGGTCGCGTCAATGCAAGTATCGACCAACTCATCACCTTCAACCTCTCCGCCTCTGGAATTTTCCAAGTGCCACACCTTGACGTCCTCGAAGACGTGCTTTTCCGGTCGCCAAGCTGGATCTAGTCGATGCGCTTTCAGATCGACGATCAAAAGGTGTGTGTGGTCGTGGTGCTTTGCCGGACTTTGTGTCATGGCTTGAAGCACTCGACTGTCCGACATGCTCATAGACTTGTGATTCACAAAGCTTGACTTTGCTGGTGGTGGCATGTGGTAGTGCAGTATTCCAATGCGCAAGAGTTCATGATTCCCCTCTGGCCTGACTTCTGAGTAAGGCCGAAGTAGCATCAAGCCCCAGCAGAACGGCTGAACAAGCGTGTCCGTTGCAATATCTACATAGACGCCAAGAGGCTCTTGCACGTCACCAGAGGCGGGCCCCTTTCAAGATCCGCTTCAGCCTTTGAGCTTTATACACGAAAAGACCTTTTTGGACTTACAAGGTATTGCGTCAGATACGAGAACAAGGAGCTGTCATAGAGAAGGAAGTGTGATTGATAGCATAGCACTCCCCTGTCAGCGGTCTCGCTTGATCCAACCAAGCGGTATCAACACAGTCCTCGCCTCACTTGCGGGCTGAATATGCCGGTTGGAAGCATGCCTCCTCAGCCGAGCGCCACCTCACTGTGACGGGCGTGTGACGTATCCCTGGAGATTGATCAGCGATGAATGCGGTCGCCACATAGATTTGAGAAGATCGCAGAGCGCAGCCATCCAAAAGAGAAGGTGCGGACCTCAAGTCGATGTCGATAAATCGCCAAGGGTGACAGATCATATCGAGCAAGATCTCCGCATCATTTGACAGTACCAAGCTGCCTTTTGTGGACACAACGAAAATGATGCCCTTTTCTGCAGCAAAATCTACATCCAGTATGCGCTCAAGCGCTTTGGGGATACGGTGCGTCGACCTGGTCTCCCGCGTAAGGGCGTTCCAGGTGGTGAACTTGTAGAGTCTGTGCACATGCGCAAATTGTCGGTTCTTCGAGACTCCAACGCATGTAGGGAATCGCAAGCGTATTGAGCAAGGTGTCTCCAGGTGTATGGCCAGGTCAAGATCGCCAACCTTCTCGTACGTGTGGCGCGCTTCTCTCCACAGTTGAACAGAAGAGCCAGGCCCTTCTCGTGAGACTACCGCGTAGCCACCATATAAGCCAAAAGCGGTAGCGTCCACAACAGGGATGTGCGCGGACGAGATCCGACTCCGTCTTGCATCTTCTGACCACTGATAGGTCGTTGTGATAGCGCGGTGCGGGCGGACGCGAATGATGTTGCATGTGTCCGAGACTACAGCCAGATCGAGAATGTTAGATCTGCCTGTAGGAACAAATTGACGATTGATGCCATCGCTTTGAAACGCCATCCCAGATTCGATCTGGCAGAGACCGTCGCTCTTGACCGAATCAATGAGATCGAAAACGCTCCGATGACTCCATGCAAGTGTCAAACGACTGTAATCGTCACATATTGATTTGGTCGAGGAGGTGCGATTGAAGTAGCCTGTGGCACTCGTAAGGCACTGATTCGTGTATCGACTGAATGACGAGGAGAGTCCGGCGTCTTCGTAACCATTACCATACAGAAGTAGGGGTGTTCTCGTGCCTGGCTCCGGAATGAGACCCCACTGGGCCGCGATGCTTCGCCAGATTATTTCTTCGCGATCAATACGCGTTTGCCATTGACGACATACTCGCCTGCTTCGCAAGATGGTTCTGGCATCCACTTGAACCATGATCATACAGAAGACCTCCCATGGTACGCGCGACGAGACGTCTCGTTGAGCGTTCGGAGCAGGTGTTATAGCCACGGGCTCTATCGAAGCTGTGGATGCCGACGAGTGTGGGATAGACGGGCGCGACTGCCTACGCTTGCACATCCTGTGGCTTAGAACACGGGCTGGTGACTCTTCGACAGCAATTTGGGCAGAAGTAGCCTCGATACCTGTCAAGAGCCGGAAAGTGTCAGTGTCCCGCCTTGGGTACACGCAATCTCGCAGCGACTCCTTGGCTGTCCAGCGAAAGCATCAGTGAGGGATGTATGCAGTCAAAGGTCGGAA
>CCYA01000248.1:320998-339275 GCA_900000165.1 Ceraceosorus bombacis
CAAGGTACTCCCCCCCCGCGATCCGAACGTAGAGTGGAGATGCGGTAGTTGCAGTCGCGTTCAGCATGGTTGACAAAATGTATCAGGCATTCGTGCGTCAGATCCTTGGTCGTGATTGGGTATGCCCAGACTTTCCTGCTGAAGTCGTCCACAAAGGTGCAGATGTAGCTGTTTCCGCAAGTGGAGGTCGTACCAATGTAGAGCAGGTCGGAGTGGACTAGTTGCAGCGGCCGAGTGGATGCAATGTCCTTGCGGCGAGCATATGTGCGACAATGCGCCTTGGAAGCTAGGCAGTGGTCGCAAGCTTCTTTGGTTGTGTCGGTGATGGTCAGTGAGCCGATGCGTTCAAGGATCTTGATGTCTGCCGCGTTAAGGTGACAGAGCCGCCCGTGCCACGTTGCCAGGGACTGGGCCTGATGTTTGCTTACTCTTCCTGCCAGTGCTATGGGGGCTGATCCTGGGGTGAGCGCCGATGGGAGCAGGCGCACGCGGTATAATCCCTCGGGTGTGCGATCTGCGTGGCCGTAGATCACCTTCGTGTCACGATCTAGGATCTGGGCGCCGGAGGACGAGAAGGTGACATCCATTCCGTGGTTCACAAGCACCTGGACGGACATGAGACTGATTTGCATACTGGGTGCATACAGGACGTTGCGGAGTTGGACCCCCACTCCACCATGGTCGTTGTCCATGACAATGGTGGCGGACCCTCAATGGGTGACGGGGGCAGTCGAGTTAATGCCTTGAATGGTGGATGCAAATGGCTTAGCCGAGGTCAAGTGGTGATGGCCCCCAGTCATGTGTTGCGTGGCTCCAGAGTCAAGGTACCAGTCGGTGGTATTGCCCATGGCAGAGAGTCCGATGTGTGTGGCTGGTAAGTGGGTGGCGGCCCACCCAAGCAGGACGTCTGTGCCTTGGGAGCTATCTCCTACGCTTGTCTCTCCCAGATCCTCGACTGGGGCCGGCTGCCCTGCTAGTCCCATGGGTTGATGGGGGGCGGATGCGAGATGCGCAGACGGCTTCTTCTTGGACTTGTTCTTGAAGGCGTCAAGTGTGGCCTGAGTGGCAGCGCATTGTGCATTCCAGTGATTGCCACCGCATTTGCGACAGGGTGCCGGTGGCGGTCCATCGCGTAGCGCGGGGCTTGGGGTGCGTGATGGATGCCTGGAGGGCGCAGAGGCTGCAAGTGCGGTGTGGCGGTCTCGAGCGGAGAGCCACTCATCATGTATGCGGGTGAACACTTCCTCAAGGGTAGGAATGGGTTGCTTCTCAAGCAGCTTCTCTCGGATGCGGTCGTAGTCCGTGTTGAGAGAGTCAAGGAAGCGGATGACCAGCCACCAATTGTCCTGTGTAATGGTAAGATCTCGCATGGATGCGACGAGGTTTTTGTAGTCCCGGATGTGGACGTTGATGTCGCTGTCAGTCTGAGTGAAGCGAAACCAGTGTTGAGCGGTGCGGACTTTGCCGTCACTGGTCGGTGGTGTGAAGTAGGCAGAGATGGCCTTCCACATTTCGTGGACATCAGACTCGTGGCCGTCAAGAATGTCCAGGTATTTTGGGTCCATGGCCCGGGAGAGGAGGCCGCAAGCTGCCCGGTTCAGTTCGCGATGGTTTTCAGGCAGCCTGTCATCAATTGGCTCGATGAGCTGTAAGGCGTCCATCTGTCACAACATGGCGCGTACTTGTCGCTTCCATTGGGGATAGCGTTTGACTGAGTCAAGGCGGTCAGCTTTGTCGAAGTGTGGATGCGTCACCGCTGGCATGGCCACGGCGGTGGATGGAATTGCTGACTTGCGCGAGGCGGCAGCTCTGGGCGTTGAGCCCTCCCCAGTGGCACTGTCAGCGGCCATGGTGGTAAGAGATGTGGGTGGGGTGTGTGGTGATCACGAGAGGCGAGTTGTGGGTGCCCGTGGCGCCCGCAACAGAGTCGCAAGGTTTGGGCTCATAACCTATGAGAGAGCGATGATGATAGTATTGAGTCAAGTGAAGCTCTACTAGCGCGGTAGCGTACATGTATGCGCGTGCGCGCGCGCGCGCGTCACAGGATATACGGCGCAAGCCGGAGCATATTACCCGGTCGAGTCACCTTGAACCGAAGGTGGAGGGTGGAAGCGGGGTTGCGAAGTGTACGAAGTCTGCCATGCCTCAGTGAGCGTGACGTAGCGACTGCACAGCTCGCGGTAGGACGAACATCCATGGAAATAGCCTGAAAGGCTTGCAGACGCCTCGTGATTCGCTCTCGAAGTTGCTTCCTCGTCGCTGTAGACCACGGAAACGCCAGGCTTTGGCAACGGCTCGCGAATGCCACGTATCAAGCGAAGGTGTGTAGCATAGCGTCGCCAGGTGAGATCGTGCCTGTCGATCATCTGTCTCCACGTCTTGGACACTCTGCGACTTGGCAGGATCGTGTGCAGGTCAAGATCCCCCAGCACAAAGTCCACCAGCTCGCTGGGAAGGAATGAATGCAGGGACTGCGCGTGGCTCGGTCCGGCTGAAGGATTGGTCGCCTCCATGCTGACAGCTGATCAATGTCGTCCAATGAGGTCCTTCCAGCTTTGAGACGTCTAGCATCGAAAGCAGCTTTGCGAAGGCGAGATAGCTTCCCGCGATGGCCGTTCTTGGAGTGCTTGTATGCTAGTTTGCAGAGCACCTATCAAGCCCCAGTGACCAGCGCGTTAGAGCGATGGATGATGCTATGCTTGTATGCTAGTGTGGAGAGGACCTAGCAGGCCTCAGTGACCAGCGCGTTGGAGCTATCGATGATCAGCCTGTCACTGAAGCTGCGTTTTGACGCCTCAAAAGCTGAGTGACATGTCGCAAGTGGGGTAGACCGCTACTGCTGCCGAATCGGTCAGGACGAGACCACTTTGAGGGTCAGGCGTAACGAGAGCGGTCAAGCATGCTGAGGGTGTAAAGATGAAGAGGAGCTGCCAAGCCGAGCCAGGGCTTTTAAGGCTTGAGAGGCCATGCTCGATTGGGCGGGATAGAGCCAATGAAAAGGTGCCCGGGTCAAGGATGCTTGCGGTGATCGTGAATGTGAATGATGCATCATGAATGTCAATCGCGCATTTTGAAATGTCATCGCGACATTCGGCAGGGTCTTACATGCAAGTCCCTGCATGCAGCACAGCGGGAGTCAAAAGTCGCAGCGGGTCGAAATCTTGCATGGCCGGGCAAAAACCCAGTCACGGAGACGTCACGTGATCACCTCTCAGCACATGCGACTGAAAACCTCAAACGTGCAGCATCTTCAACAGGCGCGCAAGCTTTGTTTGACGTTGCAGAGGGACATTTTGCTCTCATCTACCACCAACCAAGCCACATCGATATCTGCTTGCCGTCAGCCTCTTCTAACGCCCTCGCTGCAAGCCTAACAGATGCGCACTCCTTACAACCTCGATCCAAAGTCTCACCCTAGTCCGCCTCTTTCGAGCCACCCGTGACTTGGACAGTCGAGATGTCAAAGCCCAACAAAGCCGGTTGCGAGCGAAATGTCATTCTCTTCAGCGCCGGATCAGCTTTTGGTCCGCTTCTTCGCCTCTGTGTCGGTTGGAGAGATGGATGCGGCGCTCTGCTGCCTAGCTCGAGGACCTGCGCGCGCGGTGACGGGTCAGGCAGCAGATAAGCGTCGAGAGACGATTGATGGTGTGCTGTGGATATCCGCGCTCCTTGCGGCTCAGTCAAGTAGGAGGTTGGTCCGGGAAAGAATGCCCGTCGAGTGCAGCAGTTGGATCCGGCCTCATTGTATCGGGATGGTTCACCGCAAGTCCAAAGTCGATGTAGTTGAGGTGAGTAGGCTCTCTCATGTAAATGCCTGTCGCGTCCATCTCGATGTCCGTGCCCACAAATTCGAAGGAATGATTCAGGGCTACAGGATAGACATTTTCCTCCCGAAGGACTCGGATCCTGCAAGAGTCGATCGGCAGCTCGGTAGGATCGACTGTAGGATTTAGACGGGAAGGATCCAGGTCGATGACGAAGATGGTATTCTTGACCAATTCGTCCTTGGGTGTATCAGCGTCGCGGTGCTCAATGCTGTGGCAGATGCGGCCATCGTAGACCGCCAGCCCCCTGCACTTGCTTTCATAGCCCTTCTTCTTCTCTCCTCTGAAGTGAATCACGACGCCTACGGAGACTGCCTTCTCCGAACCGATCAGGGCAGTGAACGGGCGAAATAGCAGGAGACCCCAATCGAAAGCGATAACGAGAGTCTTTGTACGTATGTCCGCTGCTACGCTCTCGATCTTGCCAAATTTGGTGGAGTCCTCTTTCTGCGAGGGAGCGGAGCGCTCTGCTTAGTTGAAGATTGACAATTAGTCGCTGACAGCTGCGTACATACGAGGATGGTTTCGACCGAAGTCGGAAGAAGCTCTCTAGATCAAGAACCATTCGAAAAGCCAATCAGCAATCTGACGCGCTTCATGTGGACGTTGGACTCACTTAGATACAGGAGTGCTTGATCTCGGATTCCAAGTCACGACTGTCTTTGCGTTGACACAAGCTCGACCAGGGGGTATGCGGGCCACAGTGCAGGACTGGATTGCGAACGTTGGGTCGGGTGCATCAGGATTTGAAGGTAAACGACGTTCAGACGGCACGGCGAAGTGATATTCCGGCTCTGGAAAGTCGTCCTCGATACCGTCGTCATCCGAGCGCAGATAGACTCGTAAATCGCTAGGCCAGGCCAAAAAGTAGAGGCGATCGCATACAGTTAGATCCGCTGAGTCCAACGATCGAAGTGCCTCGTCGGAAAGGCCACGCCCAGGACTGAATGCTAACCATCCGCCATCCCAAGCGTGCTCTAAAGTGCGGTATGGATCCCCGTATTTCAATCTCCCTAGATCTCGCGTTCTGGATCGGAAGGTGTGACTCTCGGACGGCTCGAGGCTCCGAAATGTTCGCTCCGTTTTTCGCAAGCCAAGTAGACAAAGCAGGCAGCAGAACTTTTCTTCAGAGACCACGTCCGAGAATTTGAGGTTCCACCACCAGCTGCGACCTGTATGCCCACCTCTTGCAATCTCGCAGCCAGTCTTAGCTTCGAGCTGCACCCGTACCGCACGCTCGAGTCGTCTGCCCCTGATGAGGTCTGCGTCGACAATCATGCGCTCCCCGGTTTCGGTACTGTCTCCCAACCAGAAGGGAATAACAAGATTGCCCGCCGCGAGAAGGTGATCGAAACTCATCGCCTCGGGGCCACTCCACACTCCCTCGATCTTGTACAAAGTTCCCCTTGACCATACTTTGCAAGGAGCTTTAAAGTACCACTCGAAATCACGGTGCCTTTCCTGATATCCTGTCGCCCAAGATCGTGTCAGCTCAATGTAGAGAGCGCAAAGCTGACGAAAGGAGGTGCAGTACTTGAAAAATCCCGCAAGGCTTGTTGAAGCTTCGCTGACGTTCCTGGTTACGTTTTCGTCCACCGCTTTGTATCCCTTCTCATACGGCAAGCTTGACCCTATCTTGTTGATCAGTCGCAAATGTACCGCGTACCTTTTCCAGGTGAGACAATGAGCGTCGATGGTCGATTTCCATTCTCGATTCACTCCTCGGCTCTGCAGTGCGGTCGCCAAGTCCAGTTGTTCTAGGACGACGAAGAAGAGGTCTGTCGGAAGGAATTGAGTGCGCATGCTGACAATTCAAGGCATTGGCGAGTGGTCAACGGCTGGTATCCCAACAGGTTCTGGCCCACGCCTGGGCGCCTCGTCAACGTGTAAGTGGTGCGCTTCTTTTTCTGTCCCGGTTTGGCGTTGCATGTGTCGCGCTGGTGTTCGACATGACGATGGTGGCTGCATTTGAGGTTTGAACAAACGTGATGGACATATCTATGCATGTGGGCGCGTGCGCGAAACAGGCCCAAGGCAATCTCGATGAAGCAGAACGAACAAGGTAAAAACCTTGAATCCAGACCACAAGGCCGCAAGCGGAACTCACACTCGTCTGGCGCGCGTTCTGGGAATTCCGTGATCAAGCAGAGCCCTCTTCAAGCCTGTCTGGGGGTCGTATACACCCCTGCTGGCGCTTTCAGTAGGCGGCCTGGGGCCCGCCAAGGACCATTTCACGGCTCGGACACGCTGCGTGCTTAATTCACCTCTAACTTCGTGATTCTAGCGCCTGCTTCGTCTCACTTGCCTAGAATCACATATCATGCGGGACTTGCTGTGAGACTTCGTTCTGAATTGCTGCTGCTGATGTATGCTACGCATCACGGATGTACAAGTGGAGGCGTGACCGACTCAACGGGGCCAAGCTAGGTATCGTCGTAGTCAAAGTCAGCGTAGTGCATCGCTATATGCGTGCTTCTCGTCTCAGTGATGGGTATCTCGCATGCATGCGCGCCCCAATTTGACGTACCTCCGTCCCGCGCTTAATACATTGTTAATTGGATTCACGTGATTCTGATTCAATATTGGTGAGATGTGCGATCCAGCATTCCCATCAAGTGCTGCGCGTGTACCGCTGCTCTTTAAGCCTTCTGCACGACCCATTCCAACTGTTCAGATCGTTGATGCTGACTTTTGCTACTTGACCAAAAGTTGACCCAGCGTGACGCGCACTCGTATGCGTGTGCGCAGCCACAAATTGGCGTGCATGCGTCAATCAAGTAGCGTCAGAAGTTGCCCCTCTGTGACTGCACGTGTCAATCAAGGCGTACGAGGTTGTTTCGCATCAACATACAATCACAATCGGGGACATTCCCGTGCATGCACAGCACAGCCGCAGTGGTGACCGCGCGGGTTCATCTGCATCCGCTCATATCACCCGCAGTCAGAGCCAATTCTTAATTTGTTTCGCTTGGCGTGACGGTGCAGACTTTCGACTCACATTCATGATCGCTGACTTTGATCACAACTCCTGACTCGCTGCCTACATGTGAGCTGCATGATCCAACACTCACGATTCCCATCAGCATGTCAAGAGTCACTCAGGATTCACACTGCTGCAGTGATCCTACGCCCAGCGTGCAGAGGCTTCACGATCTGTAATTGCGTGAGGTTGGATGACAGCCCTCGGTAAGTTGAGTTCCTATATGATTGTCAAGGCGTACCTCATCGAGGCCCTATCCTCAGTCCGACTTTACCCAAATCTTGCTCGCCTCACCACTACTCAGCGTTGTCGCGAGAGGGAAACATCAGCGACACACCTATAGCCTCTGGAACTACTTACATCACTATCATCAGTCCCCAGCGCATACACACGCTCGGAAAAGTCTTTATAGAGTATTAGTCGCTGGCACTCTCAAGCATCAAAGTAACTCACCAGTGTTGGTCGCTGGCACTCTCAAGCGTCAAAGTGACTCACTAAAGCAATTGCAAAAGGACGCGTTTGCAGCCACAGGATGACGACCCCCGAGCAAGGACAACCCTTGTACACGGCTCTGCCGACAGAGCTCAATAATCTCATCTTTGGCGAGGTGGGTTTGAAGACATTGCTACGTAGTAGAAGAGTCAGCACGCATTGGAAGAGGATGATCGACTGTCATGAAGATACCTGGCGCCGTTACGCAGCTCACCTCGGTTTGCTTGCTTCGGACGAGGTGTTGCCACTATGGAACAAGGTGTCAGGAAAGACGCGCGAGAAGGACATGAAACGAAGGTTGCAAACGACGCAGCAAAGGCAGACCTTGCCAGACAAGCAGCTGCGAGCGAGTAGGCGTCGGGATCACGCTTCGCGAAGCTTGCTAAAGTGTTTTGACACGTATGACTCGTACAGGGGCCTGTGTGTCCGCTATCACCAAGTCGCTGCTCAGTGGAGCTCGTTCAAGCCGACGATAGCAGCAGAAGAATGGTCGGCACACGCCAAGAGGGCCACATGCTCTTTCACTTTGGACGGAGGATTCTGGAACGGATCAGAGCCGATGTTTATCGATCACGACTTGGAACATCTCGCGATACCTTTCTGGCACAAAGAGGGGGGCAACGTCAATGGATATCACAGACTCATACTCGACTCGTCGACTATTGTCGAACCGTCAGAAGGCAGTGTCACACTGCTTGAAGCTGAAGACGTATCATCTGCACCGACCGTCTGGACAACTACCTTTCTCGCGGCACGTTGCCAGCGCTTACGTGCTGCACAGTTGACAAGACAGATTAGCGGGACCAGCAGCGATGCTCAGAATCAGCCGACAATTTGTGCGATCAGCAGCGAGCCTTCTGCCAAGCGCAAATTTGTATCCATAAGACACGGCACAACATCAGTAGTCGTTTCCGAAGCCAACCCATCCTGGTTCACAGTCCTTTACAGCGATCTTGCAGGCGTCAAGAGGAAACTTCCACGCGCAATGCGAGCCGCAACTACCTGCTCGGGAAAGCTCCGCGCAGTCGACTGGGCGGATACTCGTGACAACACTGTGAGGCTCTATTTCATTGTATATGATGACTGTCTTCGAGTCTTCTTCAGCTCAACAAAATCACTTGAGGATTTCCACATTGGACTTCATCGCAACAAAAAGCCGATGCGCGACTTGAGGATCATACAACACTGTCAAATACACCGCAAGGACATGAACAGTCGCCAGAGCGCAGATTTCGGCACGGTCCAGCAATGGACCCGACTGCGGGACTTTCCACCCCGACGTCTCGAAGATCGCTTCTACACTCCGCCAGATTCGTGAGTAGACAGGAATGCAGCTGAGAACCACAAGCAGATGATCTTACTTCTCAACTGCCCATTCTCCAGAGGTGGCCCCACGTCTTTTCTTGAAGAGGTCCTCGTGCGTACTCTGGTCTTTGGGCTAGCTTAGCGTTATGAATCTCACACTCTGCTTGGCATGCACAGGCCTGTTGTAGAGGGCACACTGACGCCAAAGTTGAGGGAATGCGCGCGGATATACGCACAGAGACTCTCGTCATAGGTTTCAGCTGGGGTTTGCTTCTTTTCCGCCCTTACTGGTACATCAAAGTCCGTAAAAGATCGAGACTTAACGTCGCCGTCATTGCGTATTTCGACGATCAGGACAATGCGAACTTTCAGAGCGCTTGCAGAGGCATGGATGCATGTGACGGACGAGTGGTGCACAGTATCGAGCATCGGCTCTCAACCCCGTCAGATGCGCCCGTCATGAACACAATCTTTATAACGGATCTCGACCCAAGTCGCTTGGACCCGACAAAAGAGCCCGCCAAACAACCTCTGACCGATTGTAGAGTCAGGATTCTGAAAAAAGAGCCGGTCGACGAGGTCATTCTGGACCACGATTATCAGTTTGTCGCGACAGACGTTTGCATGGATGCCACGGGCGTCTTTCTTCGTCAACCGACCAGACTTGACTACATTGACTTCGGTCTGGCTGTGGACGAAGACTCAGGCACGAGTTGCTGAAAGTTGTGCCACCGTGGCCAGAAATAGGCCGGGAAAGGGTCTGACCGACGTGAAGTCTTGAAGATTCTTCTCGTGGGACCGGGCGGACTCCTTGTTTGTACTCATGACTTCGGAGAGACAGGGCGAACAAATGGCATGCAGGCCTTGAAGCTTGGCATCTTTGACCGTCAAGTTGCTGAGTCAAGGAATGTGATGATCACTCCTGCCATGCTCCAAGCAGCTCTTGTACAGGTACACAGGTGAACAGCGTGGTGGCATCATGCTGATGAAGCTCACGCTAGGTCACGAATGGATGGATGTATTAAAGAGAGAGAGTGCGACTATAGTGGTGGTGTTTACATATGCATGGATATGCAGGTGAGATAGATCACGTGGTTCAACACCCCCCCTTGACTGACGCATGGGAAGGAGTTGACTGCGGAAGGCACTAGGTCAAGAACCCGTGAGGCGACAAGTACGGAAGGAGGGAGCGAAGTGCATACCCGGAGTATTGACGAACCATGGGACGGAAGGCAGACCGTTGTCTACAAGATGGATGCGTTGTACTATGTGCTGACGCGAGATGCTGCTGCGAGGTCCACCACTCCCATGCGAGATGCAAGGTATCTATGCTGATCCTTTGCCAGCGCTTTCGTTAGCAGATCTGCAACGTTATCTGCTGTAGGAACCTTGACTACAGATAAGATGCCCTTCAAGTCCTGAAGGTGCTTCTTGATGAAATGGTGTCGGATATCTATGTGCTTCAGGCGATTGTGACTAGTAGCCGCATCTTGTGCAACCGCTAGAGCGCCGGAGCTGTCAGAGAAGAGGGAGATGTTTGCAATGCTGGCAAAATCAAAACCAAGTTCATTGAAGAACTGCTTGAGCCAGAGCATCTCGGAGACAGCATCCGCAATTGCGTAGTACTCTGCTTCTACACTAGAGCGAGCTACGGTGGGTTGCTTCTGCGACCTCCACGTAATGGCTGCCCCACTCATCGTGTAGAGCCAGCCTGTCCAGGAACAACGGTCTGACTGATCATCAGCCCATGTGGCATCACTGTAGGCTTCGAAGCTGATGACGCCGCGCCGGTAAAGTAGGCCATGGGTACGAGTGTGCTTGATGTAGCGCATGACGGCCTTCAATGCTCCCCACTGGCGTTCGTTTGGGCTTGCCTGGTATTGTGCAAGGCATGAAATGGTGTATGCCAGGTCTGGGCGGGCACCCCCTGCCGCATACGACAGTTTACCAAGTAGCTGACGGAACTTCGTGGCAACTTGCTGCCCAGCCGGCCCCTCCGTCGCCTGCAATCCAAGATGGAGTTTAGGCACCATGGGAACCGGGTGCTCTGTACAATCCGCCATCCCAGCAAATTTGAGGAGCTCATTTAGGTACTGTGTCTGATGGAGAAAGAGACCTGCGGGAACCCGCTCAATCTGGAGGCCCAAGATCTTTTTGAGCGGGCCTAAGTCTTTCATTTTGTACTTTGCAGAAAGTTGTTGTTTCACCGTTGTCAGCGTGGCAAGGTTTGCGCACGTCAAGACAAAGTCGTCAACGTAGACGGTCATGATGACGAGGTGAGTGCCGGGCAAGTAGAATATGCAGGGATCCGTTTTGCATTGGACAAACCCAATTGCAAGGAGAGTGTTGCGCAAGTCGCTATACCACTCATGTCCACTCTGCTTTAATCCATAAAGCGCCCGTTGAAGGCGCCAAACATCCGACACATTCCCGTAACCCTTTGGCGGACGAATGTAGACCTTTTCGCGGAGATAGGGATTAAGGAAGGCAGTGACGGCGTCCATGGAGTGGATGACCCAGTCAAGCGCACCCACAAGCGCAAGGACAAGCCGTATAGATCCGAGACGTGCAACAGGCGCAAATGTCTCATCGTAATCGATCCACCCCCTCGGTTTGAAGGTATCCCTTTGCAACCACTCTGGCTTTGAATCGTAAAATCTCGCCGTGTTCTCCAATTTTCAGAGCGTAGACCCACTTGGTGCCGGTGATGCGCGCGTCAGGATGGTCCGTTTCAGATGTAAACACTTGACCGTCGATAAGGGATTGGACCTCGTTATCCATAGCCTGAACCCACTCTTCTCGTTGTGGGGAGCGGAGCGCTTCTTCGTAGGTCTTTGGGACCAACACATCGCCTATGGCATTTACGCGATCAATGTCTACCAACGTGCGCGCCGCAGACGGTACGTAGTTGCGTGTCCATGCTGGGGGTCTGATTTGACGAGAAGGCCGAGCAGGTGGTGGAGGATTAGGTGGCTTGTCGTTGTGGAAGTCAACGGATTGGACATTGCCGTTATCATCCTCGCGCCGCACCTCCAGGATTTCTTCGTCATCGCTGCTTGCAGCGCCGTCATCCGCAGGCCGCTTGGGAATTGGCTGGGGAATCGATGGCGTACCAGTGATGAGCGGGACTGCATCTGGCACAACAAACTCGTTGAACGTCGCGTTTCTGGAGATAATAATCTTGCGTTGGCTTGGAATCCAGAACCGGTAGGCGTGGTGCGACGGCGCGTAGCCCACAAAGACCGCTGCGAGGCCTGGCGGTGCCAATGTGAAGGATCTTCCAGGTTGATCATCCAGCACCGAAGCGCGACAGCCCCAAACACGGAGCCTGCTTGCGTCAAAGTTCCTGCCGGTCCATAGGAGCCAGGGTGATTTCCACCCCAGGCGTTTGGACGGTGCAATATTGGTGAGTAGCGTTGCCGTATTCATTGCCTCTGCTCACAGATGGTCTCCAACACCTTTGTTGTGCATCAAGCACGATGTGCGAAGCTTGATGGTACGAATCGAACGTTCAGCAACTCCATTGAGCTGTGGCTGACGTGGTGGCGAACGTGACCTTTCAATACCGTGCTCGCTGAGGTATTGGATGAAGTCGTCACTGATGAATTCACCTCCGTTGTCGGAATGGAACACCTTGAGTTTTGCGTTGAGCTTGGTTTCTGTCTGAAGGTGCCAGTCCTTGAATGCCTGTAGGGCTTCCGACTTGTGGCGGAGATAGGCTGTGTGGACGTAGCGGGAGAAACAGTCGACAATCACCAGGAAGTATTCCGCCCCCCCTTGGGACCTTTCATTGATGGAACCCAGATCGCAGTGCACACGTTCAAGGACAGCCTCTTTGCGACCCAGGCCTTCCTTCCCAAACGGTAGGCGAATGTTTTTGGCGTCCTGGCATATGTTGCAGGGGATTTGGCTGGGAGTGTAGCTCATGTTGCAGTTGTCGTTGACAGAGGTGAAGCGTCGCATTGTTTCAGGGCCAAGGTGGCCTACGCGGGCATGCCAAAGGGCGGTATTTGTGTCCTGGTCCATCGTTGCATTGAGCATGGAAGGCTGTGGTGGTGGCACGATGTCAGCGTCCAGGTAGTACAGACGGTCGCCGCTTTTCTCCCGGACACCAGTGATAACCAAGCGAGAAGACCTGCCGTGTCGCGAGTCGGTGTAGATGCGGCATTCATCACTGTAGGTCCGGATTTCAAATCCTGCGTCGCCAATGAGGCCGTGGCTGAGTAGGGTGCCACTGAACCTAGCGTCGTACAGCACATTGCGGACCTCCAAGACTTCGTCTGATATCCAGGGGCGTAGAAACAGGGTGCCGACATATCCTACGTTGACGACTGCACCATCACCAACCACAACTGGGTGGGGCGATTTCAGGGGCCTAATGTTGTGTAGCATACTTTCTTTGTTGCATACGTGTGATGTGGCTCCAGAGTCAACGCAGGCTATCCTGGTTTGAGCCACCTTTGATGGTGAGGACACGGTGGGTGCGCAGACGATGTTGAGGAACGAGAACTCGACTGGATCGGTAGTATCCTCCGTTGCCGATCCGTCCCCAAAATCCTCCTGCGGTACCTGGGCGCTGAATGCCATGCCAAATCGGGTGGGTTGGCGCATTTCCGCTGCAGTTGTTGTAGCAGTTGGCGTAGGAGGCTCTTTACGCTTGCCCGCTGGGCGTAGCTCAGGAAATTTGAGGAAGCACCTTTTGACTGTGTGTCCAGTTCGGCGGCAATGAGTGCATTTTGGCCTATGATCGGCGTTGCCATCTGTCGCCGCTAGAACGAGGTCGTTGGTCAGTGTCTTCTTGTGGTGGGCGTCAAGGCCAGCCTGGTCGCGGAGCAGGGCCTCGACATCGACCAGCTTTAGGTCCTCGAGGCGTCGCGAGTTGAATGCTTGAATAAGGGATCGATATTCGTCACCCATCCCGCTGATAAGCACAGCAATACAGTCCTCGTCTTTGACGTTGACACCCATGGAGACCAACTGGCGGTAGTCCTCGTGCACCCTGTCAACATAAGTGTCAAGCTTTTTGGATCGCGCGCGTTCTGACTTGTAGAAGTTTGCCTTAGCGCGCACTTGGATGAGGAGTCCTGCACCTTGGTGGCGTGCCTTGATGACGTCCCATAGCTGGCGAGCCGTTTCAGTGTCAGTGGCGGCAGCAAGGTCAGAGCCGGAGAGCGTTGTGGCAAGGATATGGCGGACATGGTTGTCGTCCTTCCTCCACTTGAGCACGATTAAGGCCAGCTCATCTGGGTTTGGCTTGCGCACTAGCCTGTTCTTCTCGCCTTTGTTGATAACTTCGCCTTGCTCGTCCCTGACTTCTGCGGCCGGAACACTTTCTGAGACTGTGCACGTGTCCCGATCAGGGAACTTCTCTGTTCCATCAATGAAGCCCCAGAGTTGCTTGTCGACTAGCGCAAACCTGACAAGTCTGGCCCAGTTGGCATAGTTGTTGGTGAGCTTGGGGAGGCGCCAAGACGAGCTGGACCCTGCCGCCGCTTCGCTGGCGGAGGTGACGTACTCCAGGTCGAGATTCATGGTGTCAGCGCAAAGGCAAGAGGGAGTCTGAGAGTAGGAGAGAGGTGCAAGTTGGACAAAGTCAGCCTCCGGACACTTGAGAGTGCGGCAGGTGCGGAGTGTGCGATGGATGCGTAGTCCTAATCCTGGATAAGCTTGACAGCCCGGACACCTAGGTGCGGCACCAGACGACGGCGGTAGTGGATGGAATTGCCACCTCTTGGACACTGGCGTGCAACGAGGTGGATGGAGAGGACGCACGGCGTTCCCGGACACTTACGAGGAGTTTGGTATACCAAAGCTCGTTGTGCGGCAAATGAAGTGGTGACTCGATGGGGCAGTGGGATGGAGTGTTGGTGGAGGGACTATTGGATGCGGGTAAGCGCGCACACCCAGAATGGGGCACGCGCTTGCGGGAGAGGCGTAGGAGAGTGTGACCTCAGAGTCTTCAGGCAGGTAGGGAACTTGTAGAGTTCACGCTTGGGCTCATAACCTGATGAAGCTCACGCTAGGTCACGAATGGATGGATGTATTAAAGAGAGAGAGTGCAACTATAGTGGTGGTGTTTACATATGCATGGATATGCAGGTGAGATAGATCACGTGGTTCAACACATGCGAGGTCACGTAGCCTCATGAGCACCTCCTACACCGGTTGGGACCTTCAAGCTTTTGCAAGAAGCTATGGCCGTGAACCAATTCCATGCGTAGAACTTTGATGAAGAGCATCTGGAGAGCGTCCGCTGCGAGTGATGGCAGTGAGAGCCAGTTGATGAACAGCCTGCCCCTCCCCTATTTGAGCGCTGAATTCTCCAGGCAAGCGTACGTACAGTGCGCGTTCGAGATGTGGAGCTAAGCTCATGTCCCGTGCGTAGGATGCTCTGTCGAGTTTACAAGTCATGTTGCGGTACGTGGAAATCGCATGGGCATTCACATTTTTTTGTTTTGTTTTTTGATACAAGTCTTCTCTTTCGCTGTAGCTGTCCGCTCACAATTATCAATGCTTCATTTGTCACGTGACACGCGCATCATCTTAGCTTCATGTACGATGCTTGACTAGCGTCTTCTCTTTCTTCTTCACCACGATCATCATCGCATTCCATCGCATTCACATCATTCAGACCGTGTGCCAGAAAAATCGTGCCTTGCACTGCAGACAGCTTGACAGCTGGAAATTTCGCGCATTCTTCACGTAATCTTGAGCCTACAGTCACGTCCTCATAGTCCACCTTCTTCAAGCTTGTCCCGCCTACGCCCTAATTGTATGCGCGAAATTCACCCCGCCTTTTTTCGGTCCACTCTTTCCAAGCCTGAAAGAGTGACGTACTCCACGAAAGACAAACTAATGTAAGCGCTATCAAGGTTCCGATCCACTGCGGACTTGTCTTCTTCACCTGGCATAGCGAAGCTTAGCCTTGCTCAAAAGGCCGCGCTGGCGTGATTCGGTTGTCTTCTCGTGCTCCGGTTGTCCTCTGTATCTACGCATGGTCGACCGCCAGGCCAAATTCGAAGTACTTGAGCTGTGTGGGTTCTCGAAGGTAGACCCCGGTAGCATCCATCGCAATGTCCGTCACTACAAATCGATAAGGTTCGTTGCGCGCCAGATGGATCGGCGGCACCTCTTCTTCCGAGAGGATGCGCGTGGTGCAGCGATCGAGAGGTTGCTCTGAGGCATCAGCGGTAGCGTGCATTCGATTAGGGTCTAGATCTGTCAGGAAGACCGTAGTAGTAACTTCGTCTCCGTCCAAAGGAACGCCGTGCTCGATGGAATGACACACGCGACCATCGAAGACAGCCAGACCTCTCGACCATCTTGCAATCAGGTTCCCATCTGGAGACACGCTGTCACGAGTGTTGAAATAGACGATCATGCCAAGAGAAAGGCGCGCAGAACTGGACGGAAGGAAGGCCGAGAAAGGACGGCAGAGCAACAAGCCCCAATGGTACGCAACCACCAACGTTTGCGTGCGAGTGTCGGCGCCGATACTGTGAATGTCGCCCCAATCAGCGCGTGCAACGTCGTACTGCCGTCCGGGTATAGAAGTCAGCGCGGCGGCGAGAATGTTGAATCTCGGCTCATGTCACACACCAACTTTGTCCTCAGTACGTTCACAAGCCCTCCGCTAAATCCGAGGGAGCAAGATCAGCACTCGCAGGATTCGAACGCGTTCGAGGCGCTACCCACCTTGCTGCTTCTCTGTACGTGGTGGGGTCAGATAAGTACCTCGACGGATCTGGAGTCAGCGTCGACCAACTTATTCTCGCCGAGCTATTGATGGAGCGTTCCGAACCTTGTTGGCGCTGTATGATTCCGATAGCAAGATCAATCTTAGAGTCAACATCGGTCTCAACGCTGCCTGTATCTTCCGGTGAGAACCCTTGTCGCAGGGCGAAAACCTCTGTGACCACTTCGTCCGTGAGCTGCCGGCTCGAGGCCAGATAGACGCGGAAACCCAGCTGCCAAGCGCAAAAGTAGAGACTTTGGGAGAAAGGCAAGTCCGCACAATCAGCTCTCTTGAACAGTCCAAGTCTCCGACCGCGCGCTTGAAACACTCCCATGTCCCGTGAGACGAGAGATGGATATGACGCGCGAGTGATGCTGACAGTCTCTGCAAACGCGAGAGTGTAGAAGAGCTGGATGGTCCCGCGCCTCGTGAAACCGTCAGCATAAGGTGCTTGAGCTTGGAAAGCCTCGTAGTCGCGGTTCCGCACGTGCGAATGATGGAAGCAGCCGTAGCAGCATGCCTCTATGTGGTTAGCATCCGCCAAATTCCAGTGTGTATTGAATGCAACATGTCCATCTGATCGAGTGAAGCGAGCTTCATCTACTATCACAACAGCTGTTTCTCGATGCTTTCTGCACTTCAGAAGGAAGTTGCCGTGCAGTAACATGACTTGGTCATTCTTGCCACTGTATCCCCGCCAAAAAGGCATTTCGAGGCGGATTGGAGGACGAGGGTCGAATGAAAAACCCATCTGATGACCGAGACACATGCCCATGGGGCCGTTGAAAAGCCCTTCGATCTTGAAAAGAGCGCCGTACCACCAAATTTTCGGAGACCTGGAATGGCATGGCTCTAGTATGCTTCGGTTGGTGCGCCAGCTGCTGCTGAGACGTCGATAGCTGTCGCACAATTGTCGATACGAGGCACATTGCTGGAAGTGACCTGTCAAGCTCGTCCAAGCTTCATCACATTGTCTATCGTTGCTTGGTTTTCGTGCTCCCTGTTGTGCTTTGCCAGGAAGCGGAGAAGCCTCGTCCGGTATCAATCGCAAGTGCGCCCCATACCTTCTCCAAGTGGGCTCGTGGCAGTCGATCATAAATTTCCATCCACGAGAGACTTGACGACTAAGCAGGGCTGTTTCCAAGTCGATGTTCAACAGGATCGTGTGCGTCAATTCGGCAGGTAGCACCGCATACATGCGCAGGTCTCGTTTCGGACGTGCAGTGTCTGCAGTGGTCAATTTCGAGACCTCATTGGTCAGCTGGTCAAGGTCCATTGCGAGGTTTTCAGGGCTTTCAGCGTTGGCACGGGCGCTTGGCGCAACAGAACCCATCTTACGAAGCTGTCGTTGGCGTTTCTTTGGGCATTCAGTAGAGCTCCAATGGTGATGACTGGTGGGGCAGTTTTGCGGAGATCTACTTGTGGAGCAAAGCAATTGCGTCGCCTGGCCAAATATCGATCTGCAAAGATGGGCTTGAATACAAAACTCCGAAATGCTCAGAGCGACCGGAAGCTCTTTACAAGTCGAGAATGTTGGCACTCAACTGATCTTGCAGCCGTGCCGCGCCTTGGCAGCGCCATTCGACTTCGACTTCGCGCATCAACACGCTCGCATGACCACGAACCGCAGAAGCGCCACTTTCGCCTCTTTCACTTAGCTCAACGCTCCGACGCTCCACAATGGAGTGCGATAGGGTCGTGTGTGACGCTCAAAGTCCAAAAGCCATGTCGTCTCGAGAATGATGTGATCGGGAAGCAAGACGTCCGTTAGCGCGACTCACCGGAAAGGAAAGTTGAAGCATGCGCACACAGCCGGCATGATCGAGCATGCATGGCATGCATACCCACGCCAAATTGACCATCAGATCCATGCAGGGCTCGCTCGGTTCATGCATCGGCGCAGGCACTTGAGCAGTGTCAACAAAGTACCGGTACCTATGC
>CCYA01000248.1:345889-356844 GCA_900000165.1 Ceraceosorus bombacis
CCAAGACAAATGTGGGTACTGACCCATGCTAAGACAGTCGATGATCCAAGTTAAAATCTGCATTTGATCGAATGACTGGCTTTGTCAGCCACTAGTACACGCGCGTGCGCTGATCTTCTCCAATGATGTGCCTTGCAGGTCCGCCTTCAGCTGCCTGCTTTGGCACGTTGATCCGGCCTCCAAAGTCGTAGTAGGTCAATCCAGAGACGCATCGAAGCAAGTAGACAGTCGTTGCGTCGATATGAACATCGACAAGGTCGTCGGTGACATATTCCGAGTACTGATCACCATCGCTAGCACTGTAGTCATTGTCGTAATGTCGAAACGACTCTCTGGCAACGTGGACAGCCTTGACATTTTCAAATACGTGCTTCGTTGGCTGCCATGCTGTATCCAAGCGGCGATCGTTGAGGTCGATGACGAAAGTGTGCTGCGTCTCCCGTCCCTCACTGAACGGCAAATGTCTCATGACTTGCACGAACTTTCCTTCCCCGAAGCTCGACTTGACCGTGTCCAAATAGATCGGAGTTGCTCCGGCAGAGCACCGCAAGAATGCCACATTCAGAGTCGAATGGTCTCCGTGGATCGCAGAGTACGGTCTCACGAGGGTGACGCCCCACCAAAGAACTGAGATGAGAGTATCCGTATGCCGATCCAGGTGGACTGTCCTGACTTCCGGTGCTGAGCTGTGGTATAGATGTTCAGATTTGCTTTCCTTGGGTTGCAACACAAAAGACCTTTCAGAGTTATCCCTGCGGCACGCATACTAGCCGGACTCACCAATGGGCACTTGATCAAATTTTCCAGTGACCTGTTGGAATCGCTCTGGGTCAACGATGAGCATGTGAGGGTACTTGTGATCAATACTCACTCTCCGAAGGAGCTGCCTTGCTCTGCCGTCAAATCTTGGGCCTTCTGCCATTCCACTTCGAGAGAAGTACAGCTACTTTGTGGCAGCGCCAAGCCCTTCGCTAGAACGGAAGGCAAGTGGATAGTTCCGACCGAGACTTGCGACGCGTGCAGGTCAACTCCACCTGACCCGGATTGCGCCGGACGCTTGGTGATGGAAAGCGAAAGGGGATGACACACATCGGTTGAAAGTACAGACCAGTCTTCGGTAGAATAGACGACGACCCGATCTCCATAGGTAATCACAAGAATCTTTGCTTCTGTATCGAAGTCCACACTCTGTACGCGGGCCCATTCCGAGATAGATCCGTCAAGTAAGCTTGCGACGTTTTCATGCGTTCGCATGTCAATCTTGAACACATCTCGTCGTTGAATTCTGGCTGATACGGTGATCCGTGGAATTGCAATGCAGTATGGATAGTGGACCGCAAGCTTCCAGCCCTTTAGGTAATCCTCACAAACTTTGACGCTTCCGCTCTTGACGAGCCCCTGCTCCGTTCTCTGCCAAAAGTCCAAGCACGTGCCGTCATCTTCCCGTACGAATATCTCGCACCACGTGCTCCCGTAAAGTCTTGCGTGCACACCTCCTCTTGTATCAACGCGATGGCGGGAAACATGGGCTTGCGGTGGATAATCTAGTCCTTTCGTCGTGATGCCATTCTCCATCGCAATCTTGATCGATACTTCTCGCACCCAGTAGAACGTATCGTCATGCCGACCTGTCGCCATGAACAAGGTGCCAGATCTACTCGTTGTGATCAGATCTGTTCTGGATTGCCATGCTTGACCAGTCCCCATGGGTCCGTAGATGATCATACGTCCCGAGACAAAGGAGTCGCGAAGATGATGCTCCGATAGCGACCAATCTGCACAAAGACGCACATATCTGTCGCAGAGGTCTTTGCGCGATGTGAGCTCGTCAAAGTAGGCAGTTCCGCTCAGCGTGCTATCCGATGCCACCTGCGCACGCGCATCCAAGGGCGTCTTATCAAGCTCAGCCGAGGGGAGCTGCGCATCGAGTGCGGGAATGATCTTCCACTGCAGGGCTACGCTTCGCCAGATCGCCTCGTCCTCGTCGATTGTTCTCCTCCACACCTGCGACACTAGCCTGCTGCGGTAGATCGTCTTGGCATCCCCAGACTGCAAGATCTGCGAGAAGATTTCGACAGGTAGGCCGAGGGCAAGTTGAACGGACATCTCGGCGACGATGGACCGGAAGGTGGCTTGTTGGATGGGAGCTATCTGTGATGCTCAAAGTCGCATCCACGCGCAAGGCTGGTGCTGACCAGGTACCTCGAGCAGTCCAGCAGAGTTGATCCTGCGCCGACGCGCAAAGGGCGGGGAGAAGGAGAATGCTGGTCACCTTCCGTCTTTTGACGGCGCAGCCACTGAGCAAGGGACCCCACGCCTTCGCTAAATCGAAGTGACTGCAGGCAACGTAGGTCAGCTTCTGTCACAGGTGCATGAAGAGCTTGGCAAACTGGGCGGTGGTGGTGGTGTTGTCGGAAGAAGGTGGGTAAGTGTGCGTACCTAGGAGAGTCGAGCACCTGGAAGCTCGTGGGAACAGCAGGGGCAAGCAGCATGCATAGGATCAAGATCCTGCATGCACGGACCGCGGACTCGCAGCGTGAACGCGTCTGGCATTTTTGCACGTGACGCGTTTGCGCGAACGCGGATCGCGAGCGCGCATGAAGTTCCAAGCCTTTCTCCCGTTGCTTTCGTGAGCTCTTCCACATTCTTGATTCCGTGAGTCTACCTATTCAGTCCTTACGATGGAAGATTCGGTCAGAGAGACTCAATACTAAGCTCTTTTGACTCATTTAGTATCTTCTTGGAAGGCTCGCACCACGGTCTGCCTCTTGAGCTATTCAAACATGGGTTTGTTGAGAAATACGATCGCATTCGCTGCCTGATTGATGACCAAGGCGCTTTCTTGGCAGACTTCTTCAATTTACGACGTATCAAGGGGATCGACCGCCAGTAAATGTCTCTCATGGCTTCAAGCCGATGTTTTCCAGGCCAAGTGTACTCGTGACGAAGTCTGTTCTGTGTTGTTCTCATCTGCCTTCTGTCTTGAGTCTTTTGTTGATTGCGCAGTTTGTTATATGTTCTTGTTCTTCGTCTCGTCTACCCCCAAAGAGAAGGTGAGCTGCGCTGTTCACTATGTGATTTGTCCATTTTCAGCGCGAAATGAAGGGCGGCGCCAGAGCCCGGTAGATCAACATTGCTCCCAACGCTGCCAGGCTTTGATGCATCGAAAAGGACAACTTTGATACTGATAGGCGGTATCCAGTCGATGCGGTTTGAGGTCGACCAGAACCTCGCACATGTAGGCCTCATCGTCACGCTCGGCACCAAAAGGCGCAAAGAAAGACATTCTGCCACCTCGAATGTCGCTCACCGCTCTATTGCGATCGAGATGAACTTTGCCTGCTAGCATCGGCGATTGCAACGCAAAGTATCGGACGAGCGCCAGGCGCATTTGATGCCAGCAAGATGGATCGTGCATCAAAGAATACGACCGGATCAAGATGAAGCCTCCAGCGAGCATCACAATGAGGGTATCAGTCTCCCGGTCCACCGATACGTGCACTGGTTTTGGGTCGTGATCATTGAGCAATGCGCCCACACGCTGCGTGTTCGACTTGTGTAAGAGAGGGCTTCGTGTGGAGACACACTCTCGTGTACTGACCTGACATCTTTCGAGACGATCTTTGAAAGTCCAAAGATTGAATGGCTGAGGCCTATTCACAGACGGTCAGGAAAAATCGCTGTCAACTCGTTCCTTTGACCATCAGTCCAGACTCACTTTCCTGGATCAGAGTTGGCATTGGCTTTCTGACATGGCATCGTTTTCCACTCGATGATCGTCGGTACTAGTGGCCCTCTCTTTTTTGTATGGCTGCCGGGGTCGAGGTAGATGGTGCCAACCGCAATATCAAGACTGCCCAAAATCATATCGAAGGCCAACGCTGTCGGATCCTCTGTCCCGTCATCATACCATTCGCTAAGCACGGCCGACGGTCGCGCCATCACGTACGAAAGCACGGAGCCGTCGCGCAGTGACTGAACAAGGGTGTGGTCGCCGGAGGTCACAATGACGATTTGAGCCTCGAGGTCAAAATCCAATTTTGAAATGTGGGAAGGAAAAATCAACATCGTCTCAAGAACGACAGGGTCGCTGGGAGACAGTATGTCCCAGTAGATGAGCTGTTGCCTGTTGCGAGTTGCCCTCACAAACGTGACGCAGTAAGGAAAGCGAATGCAAAGGCAGTCTGTTTTATGCTTGCGCCCAGGTAGTCTTACCCTGTTGATCATCTTCTTCCGGCCTCCGCTCCATTTCCAGGTTTCCACTGCCCAAATCAAAGGCATAATCTGTCCATCGTCTACCTCCACGAGCTCGTACAGAGAACTTGATTTGCCGCGGACTCTCCGAATACTTTCGCTGGGCGGAAGCGGTAGCGTGCCCACCTCCTCCTGAAGGCAGGTGTGGATTAGGAAGTCACGGGCTTCCTCCCAATTTTCGGTGAGGCTGACATGCACAGAGCAGAGATTCTTGAGCGAGTCGACACCATGAAGATGAGTTCTGGCGCGGTAGTATGAGTAAGGTAGCCTCGGGGCACTCCAAATCTGATAAGGCTCGCTGCCATCGTCGCCAGAAGACAGAGGTAGTTCACTGATGCAGGGAGGCAGCGGTGAGTTTGCGCTACTGACCAGACGCCACTGATAAGCCACACTGCTCCATATATGCTGGTCGGCGTCGATAAGCCTTTTCCATAGCATACATACGCGTCGACTGAGGTACACTGCCCTAGGATCAGCATGGACCATAATCTGACGGAAGATCTCTACCGGTAGTGTCTGCATCGCTGGCCAAAGTGTTCGACGACTCGAAGGCTTTTTGTGCCTTCATATGCGCGGCTAGCTGACGGAGGAGCGAATTTGAGTCGTGAGCGTCTATGTATGCGCGGCTCAGTGGGCTGAAAGGATGGGGACGTGCTCAGAGTCGGTCGCTGAATCTGCAACGATCTGGAGCGAACAAACGCAGTCTTCTTGAAGGTGCAATTGGAAGAGCTCGAGTGCGGACGTGGGTCCAGAGTCTTTACAAGCTAGCGGTCTCATGCTTCAGCGATCAACATTTACGGATGAAGATGATGGTGTGGTTGTAAGAGAAGCGCCGAGCACCCTGTGCGCACCCAGATTTGAATCCTCCTCGCACACGCGTCCCAAGCCCACCAATTCAAAACTGTGCGAGTAAGCGCATCACGTGTTGGCTGGCAGCGACGCGACGTGATGCTTGAAATGCGCCCACGCCGCCCTGCATTCCAAATGCGCCCACGCGCCGCCTTGCACCCAAAATAGCCCACGCCGACCTGCATTCTTTGATTCAAGATTCAAGAATTTGAGATTTTGATTCATTTGTTGATTCAAATTTTGATCATGATTCGACTCACGACTCACGACTCACGACTCTTTTGCGTGCGCACGCGCGACTTCTTCACAAGTCAAAGTCTTGACACGGCGGACTCATGACTTTTGACTCGTGACTCACGACTCGACTGCCGTACCTATTGAGAGCGCAACATTCTCACCATCGCGAATAGGGTCCAGATCAAGACATTCTTTCATCAGTATAGCATTTGTCATATGTCACAATGCTTGTCGATCAACAGATATTCGTTAGCTGATCGTTCAGCGAAGGAGTTGGAAACGCTGCAGGCACAAGGGTGGAGAGAGAGAAAGACTTTTAGCCGCCTTAGATTCTGTGAATCGCATGCATGGTTCGCCTGGTGGGCAGTTAGATGGCGCGCTTCCGTCAATCAAGCGGCCGGGCCATCGCTCGCGCGTCTTTAGCTATGCCGGTTTTTATGGCGACGATTGCAGTGTGCGGAGCAGTCTTGTGCCAAAGCTTCGATTGGTCGATGGACGCCGTGCTTTGCTGACTTCGCATAACGGCAAGGCGAAACAATGCCCAGCTCAATTTCCGCTCTGACGCTCTTGACTGGTGCTTATCTAGAAGGCCGCGGGAAAGCGTGCAGGCCGTCTCGAGCACCAGACGTTGACGTTTTCAAAGAGGTGGTGCTTTGGCGTCCAGGTTGGGTCCAGACGGTGAGCATCGAGGTCGACAAAGAAGCCGTACTCGTGCCGTTCCACCAATCTTTGATACACGCGTCCAGAAGCGTAGTCGTTACGGCTGCGTCTCACGTTCCACCTCCTCTCCGAAACGGCGCTTTGTCCGACGAGATAGTAGTCGAGGAAGGCCACTCGTAGCGATGACCAATGTTCTGGAGACTTGATGCAAGTATATGGGCGCACTAAAGCCAATCCCCAGCTATAGCTGAGCACTAGCGTGGCTGTCTCATGGTCTGCGTGTACTTCCAAAACTTTGGGTTCAATGCCGTTCAAATAGGCTCCTGGTGCCTGAAAGCCTTCGTCAACGTGTCAGCTTTTCTACGAAGCCCTTGCGTCCCGCAGGTGTAGCTCGAACTCACGCTGGGCGCCTTTATGAAATCTCGAAAGCTACCTTGAGAATGTTGACGGGGTCAGTCTGCGTCCAGTTGATGCGTAAGTCCACCGCCGCGGGGCGACGCACCTGTCAAAGTAGTGAAGCCGGGAGTTCGGCTCATCTTGTGGGGATTCCCATCGGATGTCTACTTGCAGCCGCTCATACTCCCGGTTCTCATTCCTTTGGACCGAGCAGTATGCGGTACCTATGAGCACTTGTCCAGCTGTCTGTGCTAGATCAAAGGGTGTCTGTCTGATCGACGGTTGCGCGTTGATGTGGAGAAGCCACCAAACATTTTCAAAAAGGTTCTCCGACAACACGGCACCATCACTACACGAGTAGATGACTGGGCTGTTGGTTCCCGACTCATGCCCAAATAGCAGACTCTCATCGGCATCAAAATCTAGATCATCCACCTTTCGGACCACATCGAAGACCACAGGCGCTTTGCTGGACGACGTATCCCACACGCCCACGTATTCCGGGAACCCACGTGCACGCGGCTGTGGTTTGAAGACGCAAGTGGGAGGTCGAACAAGAAGGCAGAACTCTCGCCAGACCTCTGGCAGGCATCCTGTCGAGCTGAGTGGTGTGCTTGAGTCTTTGTGGTAAAGTCGCAGAGTCCGTGATGATCCAATGGTGTCCACGACAAATTCGTGTGAGGGGCAGTTCTGATGGACGCGCGCGCGGGGCTTGCCGGGTGCGGGTTTGTTGCTGGACACGCCCTCCGACCACCACTTCGCATTGGCGAACTTTCTCGATTTGAGGCTCTGATATGCGTCGATGAAGTCATCAGCTGTCGTCCATGAGAGCGTCCTTTGGACGTACGCAAAACATAGAAGCTTGAATGAAGACTTCGTATCTGATTCGTTGACACTGCTTCTCAAAAGCTGCGCGCAGCTAGCACCAGAATTCTGTTGGGTTACAGCCCTAGCCCTAGCACCGCTCGAAGCTGACAACACTACGAGGTCTTCTTCCAGATTCCAACAGCGCGCAATGCTGCGCCAGATGGTATCGTCTGCATCGATTGCCAGCTTCCAGCTCACGCAGACTCTTCTCGCGCGAAAGACGCTCTTCGGGTCAAGGCTTGAAATGACCAAGCGAAACAATTCAGCTCGCAATGCCTGCATGTTGGCCATCGTGGTGGTGTCCAGGACTGTGCCCTCTCTGGAGCGTTTGGTCTTCGCACACTGCAGAACAATTGCTATCGATCAACTCGATGGCTGCAAGCGGGCGTCGATGTAGAAGCGCCATCCGAGTCCGAAGACGCTATCCGAAACGACAGCGTTGTATGGCAGTCCTTTTCTGTAGCGAGTATTGAGTATTGAGTAAGAGTAATAAGCAGGGCAGCTCTTAATCGCACTCAAGTAAGCTGGTTGAAGATGCTTGAGCCCCAAGATCGCCTTCAGGGGTTGAGAAAATGGGTGTGTATGCGCGCCACAGGTAGCTCATGGGCAAGCTTAGCGCAAACGTGTCGGATGGTGGAAGGGAAGAAGCCGGAAGGCGAGTCCCAGCACAATTTTAGTAAGAATGCGAGAATACGACCCCAGAAAGATGAACTTTCTCGAAATTAATGATTGCGCCGCTTTCTACACTTGTTGACTTGTGGCCGCGGGTAGGTCTTGACGCTATCAACGAAGGAGCGTGAAGAGGTCGTGAATAATCTTGAACATGGCTTAAGAATCAAAGATTTGATACAAATCTTGCCACAAGTGAAACGATTCGATGCGCCGTCTGTCACGTGGCCTGCACAATTGATTTCTTGCATCGGAATTTTTCAAGAAGACAGCCCTGTATGTGACAGATCAGTCGCGACTATGATGTGGCCCAGAAGCACAGCCAAGAAGGATGGTGGCAGATGCAGAATCAAGCATCGCTCGATGCCACGGTGCTCGATGGCATGCAAGGCATTTGAATGTGATCGTGAATGTAAAAGCTTGGACGGCTTGTTCTAATTGTCTTCCTCGAGCGTCCAAGCAGAGCTCTTCGTGTCGGTCGCGACCGCCAGACCGAAATCCATGTAATACAAGTTGTGGTCAGAGTCCTGTACGTATACTGTCGTCGCATCCAGGTAGACTGAGCGAAGCGAGTACAATTTCATAGAGACAGGACCTTCAAGCTGAGGCTGATCCATACTCGGCTCGACCGCGAGACGAGGTTCGATCTCCGACATGCGCGTTTGCTGCAAGTGAAAGACGCGGACATTGTCAAATAAATCCTTGCTCGCCTTGCGACGAGCCAAAAGCCGAAAGGCGTCTAGGTCGATCACGAAAACGTGCACCTGTGCGTTGAAACTTCGATCTTTCAACAACATTGCGTGACATAGACGTCCATTCTTCGATGCTGCAAAGCCTCCGGAGGGTCCGATCCAATGAAAGTAGCCACGGTCGTGTTTGGCAGTGGAGTGATAGTGCAAGAGTCCCACTTGCAAAGGACAAGACCTGTCGCGGTTGTGAAGCTTACTGAAGGGCCTCACTAGGATCATTCCCCAGTGCTTGGTCAGTACAAGAGTGTCCGTACTGTCGTCGATGTGCATCTTGCCATGGAAAGCTGCGGATGAATTATATTTCAAGCTTCTTCCGCTGCAAATTTCAGTAGGTTTGCCGCACTGCAGGCTCAATCGAGCATGAGAGTCTCAACGCTTGTGGCAAGGCAGCGTGCAGAATCGGACGTACCTCCCGCTTCTTGAAGAATTCATCGACGCTCCTGCAAAAGGTGGCGGTCAATGAATGGACGCTCGTGGGTAAGTGTCTCGATGACCTTGGTAGTGACCGTGGTCACGCTCTTGAACTCACGGGCGCCAGATATCCTCCAATCCTAGGCACACCGTATCGGTCTTCCTCCAATCGAGCCGCAGAGCGTGATGCTTAAGTCCTTCACCGTCGTCTACGGGGTAAATGGTACCCACAAATACTTGTGCGTGCCGCAACGGAGACGTGACTAGACTTTTCCCTTGCACGTCTGAGTCTTGGGCCGCCGTGCTGTAGGCACTCACACCAACTTCCTCTCGTGAGAGAAGCAGAAGCTGGGCACTGGCATCATAGCAAGCGTGTAGGGGCATTCCATCTATGGGAACATGCACCTCTTTCACCTGGTCTAGTAGAAAGTCCCAAATGAAAATAGAGTCCACGTTCTGCTGCCTTGAATCGAAGGCTCTACCGGGATAGTATCCCTTGACAATGATGCAGGTGTGTCCGTTCAAGAAAGGTGGCACTAGAGAGCGATCGCGCATTCGTAGATATCCATCGTGCAGTGTTACACGCAGTGAGGCTAGAAGCTCAAATCCACCGTCGACGATCTTGCAACCTTGAAGAACACAAAACGATTCTGGCGACCCCATAGCACCCTCCATGTCAGAACGAACCGCCCAGATGCCGTCAAAGCGGTAGTGTTTAAAGTCCTTTACACGTGGCCCGTCTTTGAGCGTCGTACCCGCGCACTTCGAGCTAGCGCCTGCACTGAGGAAGCCAAGGACATCTAAGTGCTGTTGTCTGTAAAGTGGGCCCGACTTGTCGTCCCGAAAGTCGAATTCGGAGAAGCGCAAGACACCACATCTGTCCGTACCCAGGAAATTTTTGAATTGTTTGTGCGATGTCGTCGATAGGGCGCCCCATGGCGTCGCATGCTGCTGTGCCTTGGAGTCGCACCATTTGTGAAAGGTTTTTGGGGTGGTCCAAGATCTGGAAAGACGGGCGTGCAGGAAGCACATGTGTTTGAATGACAAGATTTCGCTGTAGTATCCGGTGGCGCTTTTGAGTGCGGGCATGTCGGGCTGATCGATATGCGCAGGAAAGGATATCGGCAAAGGCGAGTCGATGTCGCGAACGAGTCCCCATTGATGCGCAATCCTACGCCAAACGTCTTCTTGGCTGTCGACCAAATTTCTGAGCCATTTGGAAACCTTGCGAACATCGAATACCGTCTCCAAATCCATTTCTCTCAGTATGAGGCTCCAAATCTCTGTCGGCACTTGTGCACAGGATGCGCCTGCCATTTCTGCAAGAAGGCCAAGTGGATGCGGATGCTGAGTCGGAGCTAGCTCAAGACAAGAAATTCCGAATCGTGGGGGCCGCCACTACACCTTCTAGACTGTGAAGCGAAAGAAAGCGTCCTGACTAAGTGGTGGGTAAGGTGAAAGCTGTGAGGCAACAAGATGGAGGGCGAAGCGTGACTTTATATGCATGCCGGCTGGACATCGATGTAGTTAAGAGGAGGTCTGGAAACAAAGGAGTGTGAGTGCAGTAGCAGCTCCTAGTCGTCCAGAGTCGCGAGCGTTCTGACACTCACGACTCATCACTCGTGCCTGCATGCATGTGTGACGCCACGCAGCCAGACTCGTGACTACGTTGTCCTCGGCTGTGTGTGCAGGTGTTATATGGATCTGAGAGTAAAGTGAGACACAACATCGCCTCATGCACCAGAAGCATTTCAGCCCCAAGCTGTGGCGCAACGCCGCGGATGCACTCGAATGATGGTGTGCAGCACATTCCGCTCATATAGCAGGAGCATGCTGATGAGTCTTGACTGCGCGCATGGTGTC
>CCYA01000248.1:357203-368953 GCA_900000165.1 Ceraceosorus bombacis
CGCTCCACCTTTCCTGACAGGCTGCTCTTCTCCTATTCCTTTGCACGCAAGCAGGGCTTCATGCGCGCTTCTGCACGCAACGATCGCGTAGAGTCACGTGTCTCGCGTGTCTTGCTTTAATTCTTGTTTTAGCGCCTGGACTGGACGGCGAGAACGCGTCAATTAAGGCGCATGCGCTATGCGAGATTGAGCTCTTTGCGTCGCATGCCTTGGGAACTTTAAGATCTGGCTGCTTCTTGTTTAACACGCCGTCCACAGTCATGAGTTGCGCACGCCTGTCTGATCGCTTCTGGCTTTCTAACTCCCATCCCGACTCACGACTGCCTTGCGCCGCGATCTGCATGCAGGCACGGCTTGGCCATCTGTCTACATGGGCTTTCGACTAGACAGCACGCATGATACCGCAGGCGCCAGATGTAGGCGTCATGAGGAATCAGATACTTGAATCTGAATGTTGAATGTGAATTTTGAATCAAATGTTACTCTGCACGTATGACTTGTGTTAATTGAGACAGCGCGACGCGCGATGCATCCATCTGCATACATTCAAGATTTCTCGATTCCGCAGCCATGCCCCGCTGGAGCAAGGATGCAGCTGCGTGCCGCACTCAAGAAGTAAGTAATTCAAATTGAGGAGGCAATCACAATTGTCTCACGCTCGAATCGCAATGTGGAATGGAGGCATTCAAGATTGATTGTGCTGACCTCTTCAATCGACATGACTTTGTAATAAAATTGACATTTTCCTGTCAGACGTCGGTGCTTATGGCCATCGCTCGGGCTGCGTGACCCGTGCGCACTCAAGACTGCGCACCGTGCCACTTGCGCGCGCACGAATGTCCGCTCCACCTGCCTGCTCACCGCAGAGATTCGGACGCACCCCTCGCATCTGCTCTCTTCACCATCCAGCCCATGATCTGCCAGTACAGCGGTCAAAGATAGAGATTGTCCTTTTACGCTCGCTTAGCTCAAGCAAGACTCTGATGACAGAGCTAGAGCACGACCCTCTTGATTCAAGAAGACGAAGCCGCCAAAATGAAGTCAGCCGCAAGCGTCAGTCATTCACAGCCCGCTGAAGCGAATCAAGCATTGTCGTCGACATGCGCGTCTCCAGTGGGCACTCTCAACGCCTCTGGGCCCCCAGCAGAGATTGGCGGACTGATGGGCAGGCTCCCGTTTGAGCTGTGGGTCAAAGTCATGGTACAGCTGGACCCAAAGAGCATCACGCGATGCCAACGCGTCTCGAGGTGCTTGAAGAGATACGTAGATGACAGCGAAGATATCTGGAGGTGTGTAGCCTATCAATGGAAGCTCATAGACAGCATATATGCGCCCTTGCCTCGCAACACCGGCTCGCCGCGACCGGCAGAAGAACGACTCGCGCAGCAGAACCCTCTCATGAGCAGCGCCACTGGCTATTTCGATAACATCGTCTCGTTCAGGGATCTTTGTCGACGACATGCGTGCTTGACCAGCACGTGGTCGACCCCAGACGCATTTGCTCAACGAGGTGGCCAGAAAGGCATGAGACCCCAAGGCTCAATCCACACTCGATTGCCACTTACAGGCCCTCGCTACAGGAAAAACAATCCCTTTCTTGGTACTGGGCAAGATGGAGAAGTTCAGATTGATGCAGACTTGTCCGCTACAGGCTACACTGTGGCTTCGATAAACGTGCTTCATGGAAAAGTGCACTTGGTTGACACTCTCCCTCTGCCTCAGGTCAGCTCTAACCCAATTGGCAACACACATCGAAAGATGGGAACTCTGTGTAGCGAAGGGTCACGACACATAGTCATGTCCTACCAGAAATCTTCTAGCGGACCTACTTTGAGGGTGATGGACTCTGTCAACGCTACCACATTCCACGAAACTGCATCAATCGACATTGCAGAGCGTTTTGGCTCTCCAGTAGTGGCACGACTCCGCTGGCCTCTGTGTGTTATGGCTACTACCACCGCCGATTTTCTCAGAGCGGACTTGGCTGAAGATGATGAGGCTGGACTAGGCTTCATTCTGACATTGGATCTGCACAGAAACAGCCTGGTCTCAAGTTGGCAACTCGAAACCTTCGACTTTGTCGAGCATGTCGACTTTGACGCAGTCAATAATCTCGTTTTTCTGAGAAGGGAATTTGGGCACATAGGGGTCTATCGACTGCTCCATGACGTTGAGGAAGAATTTACCCAGTTGGCATCGGTCTGCAGCCCTTTCAACTTCCATCTCAAAGTCCTCCATAACGTTGTTGGACCATGGCATGTTCCATCGTCAAGCATTCGTGCTTCACAGATCTACCTCGGGACCGCTCTGCTCAACCTCTGTGAAGACAAAGCTAGTCATCGTCCCCTCAAAGTGCTTTGGCGCTGCGTTGAAGATTCTTGCTTAAATCCGAGCGCTGTGGAACGAGGGTGAGAGGTCCTCCGTGCTTGTTCTGGGGTTTGTGTCTGTTTGCTCAACGACTTGCGCTGCCTCTGAGCCGATATGCAGCACTCTTGCGGGCCACATTAGGGAGTATAGCGTACGTGTAGCGATCTATTCATGCAGAACATGCTCAAGAAATCTGATGCATTAGCTTCTTTCTCTTCTTAGACTTTGCTAAGCCAGGAATCTCCCAGACATGTCAAAATGTCAACCTCGATCCACTTCGACTCGAAGAACACTACGCTGATCATCACGCACGAGTGGGGCCTGATCTTGATAAAAGGCATGCGCAACGCCTCGAATGCCTCTGTGACGGTTGGTATAATACATTACCATGTCATCTCGGAGCATTCTTCAAGCCATCGCCTGGGAGTCGAGGAAACGCAGCGAGCTTTCAGCACCGGTCGGGTATGCCAAGCAATGATACAAATGCCATACAAGGCGAGCGCCCTTACGCATCTGATTCTGGTCGACTACGACGCCTTTCGTCTAGACACGAGCTGGAAGTGGAAAAAGCATCCGTTTGAGAATGTCAAAGTTTGGCATATCGACCAACGCAGTCATCAAGAAAATGTTCATAAGGCTGATGCACGACTGTATACCACAGCACAGAAAAGAAACAAAGGCTGGTCTTGCTCCGATCCTTTCGTGGGCTTGCACATGGACTCGACTACCATCTACACGCTTAGGACGCGCTCGGGCCTGGAATACATGGACTTTGGACTAGCCAGTCGTCCCAGAAGTAGACCAAGGAAGGTTGAGGAGAGCCCATTGGAGAAGCATCTTCGGCGCTCGCGAAAAGAAGTCAAGGATTTCTGGTCGCGGTGATTTCTTTTCGCGAGCTTCCATGCGAGACTTGTTCTCTAGCACAAGACAAATTTGTGGTCAGCAATATCGGACACCAGACTTGCGGATCATGTTGCCGCTACTTGCAAAGTACGCCGCACCTTTTCACCGCTAGTAACACACCGACCAGCAATGTTGTGAAACATCATCCCTCGACTTGACAGAACCCCCCCCTCACGCTGTTCTCTTCACGTCCAGCTTCACAATGTGACTTCCCACCGAGCCCTGAGAGCGCACCAAGTGCTGCCGCTGTCAAAGCGCGCGACACGATCCCTTCGAGAATCGATGAATTCCAGCGGTTTCATTGACTGTTCACAAGCACTTCTAGTCTCCAACTTTGCTTGTACCACTGCTCACGTGGGAGGAAGGCGTGACTGCAAAAGCGCGTTTTGGGCTTCTTTCCAGCACAGATAGATGCTCTTGTGACTTTTGCAGATACCTTCACGCTGAGAGGCAAACGCGAATGATGATAGTATTGAGGTAGGCTAGTCTCGACTCTACATGCTTGTTGTTGAGGTGCGCGCATATGCACGTGATAGATACACGCTTCCTCCCTTGATTTCCGTCCACAATGATTTGTCGCTTCACTTGCCGTCCTGCAGTGCCAAGTGAAGAAATTGCGAGTCTCCTGCGCGGAGATTTTGGAGCGGCATATCGTGTCTTACTATATGCTTTGGGGATAGCGCAAGCACAAAAAACAATGCTCAGGATCTCGTAGGACGAAAGGGACTACCGGTCGATACCGTCACTCTTGGTCTTTTGGAGGGGCAGCAGAGGCGATCTTGCTCGCATTTTTGGCTGCAATGCCAAAGTCGATGTAGTGCAAGCCAGTCTTTGCGCGCCATATATAGATCGTGGTCGCATCCATGTAAAGTTCTCGTACTCTATCGACAACGTCCCAGGGCTGCTCCCCATCCAGATCGAAACCAGGATGAGACGGATCGTTGACCTCTTCCACTGTTTCTGATCTTGATTCCAGATGCCAAAGTCGCACGTCTTCAAAAAAGTGGCTTTGTTTTTTTTGCCACAAGGGATTCAGACGATGGTGTTGCAAGTCGATCAAGACAAGGTGAGTGTAGGTGGTATCTCCATCTGTGCCTTCGTGCAGGGCTTGACAAATTCTTGACTGACTGAAGACAGAGTCGCATACGTGAGCAACGGTCTCGTCAACGTGCGGACTACGCCTGTACAGCAATCTGTAGTGGACCAGTGCTACCTGCACTTGGGGGAGCAGATCAGGCTGACTCAACCAGGAGAATGGTCGAACAAGAGACACTCCCCAGCAGAAGCTTGTTATCAGAGTATCTGATGCCAAGTCAAGCTGTATGTTGTAGGGCCTCATCTCGCTGCCCTGAAGTACAATACCAGACGGACGCAAGGAATAGCCCCTTACAAAGTCTGCCAGAGTGCTGTTGTGATCAGAAATGCGGATCTTAGTAGTGTCAGAGAAGCCTTTTTACAAAACGCAATGATAGTCTCACTCTGTGCGCATGCAGCTTGGATTGAGGCAGGTGTCCTCTACCGCCCGCCAGCGTAGTGGAATAACGGTTTGCTTGAAACCCTCTTTGTCGTCCATGAGGAAAGCTGTACAGACATAGATCTGACTTGACGCCAGTATAGTCGAGCCATGGTCCAGAAAAGCTTCGCTCAGCTTATAGACAGGCAAATCCTTGGTCCGGAATTCAAAAGGATGGCAGACTGTTCTTGACACAAGTCTATCGTCATTGGTTGAGTAGATGTGCACCGCCTCCTCTAGAGCCAGAATCAAAAGTTTGGCTTCGAGATCAAATTCGATCATATGTACGCGACCGTGGACCTCCACTTGGCTAGTGCGAGTAGTAGCGCGGGTCTGAAGATCCCAGTAGCATATCGTTGCTGACATTGGTCTGGCCTCTTCTTCGATGGGCAGAGTCTGAAGGACTACGGCACACGTCGGCCATCGGACCAGCATTGTTGTGATGGTTCCTGTGGAGCTCGAGGGCGAAAAAGACAAGCTCCCGCAAACCGCATACGATTTGTTGTGCTGCAATTTGTAATCCTTCAGAACACACGTGTCGGCGGCCTCCTCCACCACAAATTGGTGGTCGCCATCGGTGAAAAGGTGCGATTGTAGCCTTGTGTGCGCTGGCATGTCTCCACATTGCAGCAGAAGCTTTGCATCCGACAATTGTCGCAGACTTTGAAGCGCAGATTGACTGTCAGTTGTGGGCGCTATCTGAAGTTCGACTATTGAGTAGTCAGGCTTACGCTGAGTGGGCCAGGCAAGGAGGACAGTGAGGCTACCGCAGCGATTGGTCTCGACTATGCTGACCTCTCTAGGCCATGCAAGTGCACAGAGTTGGCTATGTGCGCGAGAAGAGCCTTGCGCATCTGGTGACATGGCTTGGAATGCTCCCGATGTGGACCATGCCAACGACAGTGCTTGATACTCGTCGCAGAGCACTTTGTATGATGTCTGCGCGGAGAAATACCCGGTAGCGCTTGCTGTGGCTGCGTCCGCAATTGCTGTGAAGCCTTGAGTGTGTCTTCGGTCACCAGTAGGAAAGGGTGCATGCACGTCAGAGACAAGACCCCATTGCACGGCAATGCTGCGCCAGATTTCTTGCGTCGCATCGATCCACGCCTTCCATCCTCTCGATATTCTTCTGCTGCGGATGATTGTCCTTGCGTCCACCAGGGTCATGAGATGACTTCTGGTTTCCGCTGGCAGGTCCAACATGCGAAAGTGCGAGCTCATTGTGATTGTGGTGATGAGCGAGCGTGCGAGTGCAGCTGATGAAGCGAACTGGGCAGAAGGAGGTGAGCCCTTGCAAAGTCATAGCTTGCAAGGGTCGTTATTGCCTGCCGGCTTGCACGAGTGCTCAAGAAGCAGCTCAATCGGCTTTTGCATCCTTCCCGAAGATCTGACGTCCACCCGTAACATGCCATTCAGGAGTGCTGTCAGGCGCGGAGAGATCGATGTAATGAGGCAAGAGGGTCTGTACTCCGTTGTGGTGTATAATACATGTACATTTTGAGGCGGTGCATGCATATGCATGTTGAAACGCGGCTGTGAGACGCGGACACGTGACAAGTGCAAGCGCACCCAGATGACGAATCGGCCGATCGGGAAAGTGAGTTTGATCAAACACTGATGAGCTGAGCGAGACGCGGTCATTCGTGATTCACGATTGCATGCATCGATGACTTCTAGGCCTGATCGGCGCATCTTTCTGGCGGCAAATCGATTGATCTCGGGTCTCCTTTAGAATTCAGATTCGTGTGGCTGCATGTATGCGGTGAGTCGTGATGATGCAAGTAAATTTAGGTGCAATTGCGAGGGCTGAAGTCGACCCGAGACTTGCACATGCAGCGTGTGGTGGGTGCAGAAAAACTGCCGTGTACGCACCCTATCACCTGCAGCAGCATTCTGACTTCATCCCGCCTATTCCGTCATGACATCTTGTCTTTCCGGGTTTGAAGTTACATCTTAATTTTATCTTGCGTATAAGGACGCTTCTCAATCAAATGCCTGTCGACCACCGATTCTCAAACTCTTTGGCCGTTCTTCAGACGCTTGACTCACTCTTGATTTTTGTGGGTGACATTCATTCGCAAGTGAGTCCCGAGGCGCATCATGCGTCATTGTTGTAGTGGTCAGCGTTGGAGGTAATTGGGTTCTCGAGAGTAGTCTTCATGATCCGGGGATCGAGCTACAGATGTCAGGGCTGTTTAAATGCATCTGTTTTTGATTGTAGGAAGATACCCGAAGAGTCTCTGATGCACTTTCGACATTCGAATTCTGATGATGATCTTGAAACGTTGCGCAATCTTGATGTTGCTACCTTTTGGTTTGCCTGATGTCGCAGAGTGGAGGTCATGCACTCCACTCTACGCTTCATCGCGCGATAGAGGCGGCCAACGAGGATCAAATTGGCTGGGATCCATGCCCATCGCTTGCTGAGTCTCTTGCACGAGATTCTCCAAGTCTCTCGACAATGCCTCCGACATTGCTACACTCTGTTTTGTCAGCATGTGATCCTCGACTTGAGAGCGCGTTCTGCCGCGCGTGTTGAAGTCGATGTACTGAAGGCCAGACTGTGATCGCAGCGTGAAAATCGTGCTGGCGTCCATGTACAGCGATTGCAACGCGTCGGTCAGGACGATGTCCTCCTGCGCGGGAAGAGAACCATCGTCCAAGGTATCGATGGACTCCTCTCTTGTCTCGATGCGCCAAGCCCTGATGTTCTCGAATGGGTGCTGCTCGCTTTCAAAGAGGGTGTCGAGGCGGTGGCAGTTGAGGTCGACGAGAAGAAGATGTGAGAAAGAGGGCTCTTGAAAAGGGACCTCCACCAGAGCTTGGCATACACGCCCATTCGAATAGGCTGAGTGCAACATTTCAGCTTCCAGAATATAATCTGGCAGCACCTCTTCGCTGTAGTCTTTTGTGTGAAACGGGCTCTCAGGAAAGGAGTAGCGGATGAATCCGACTCCAACTTGACCCCGGTACGGCTTTTTGTTCAGGCAAGAGTACGGCCTGACGAGCGTGATCCCCCACTGATACACGACCACTAAAGTGTCCGATTCAACGTCAGCCCAGACGTCCTCAGGTGATGTGACTTCACTAAGCATCTGAGGGATCAAGTACTTCGAAGAGATCAAGCACTACGAAAGTTAAGCGTATCCCCATGATTGGCTCAACACCTCGACTTCTCACCCGCGCGTGGAATTGAACGTCCAGCAGCTCGTCGAGAAGACTGCGAGCATACTCGGAAGGCATGACAAAAAAGGCAGACTTTCTCAGATGGCAGGTCCTAGCGCTTTGCCAGCCCATACATCATCCGTGCTCACGATGCGCGTACCCTCAGAGGATTCACCTGCCTGCGTCCGAGGTGGCGCCAGTCAATGGCAAGAGGCAGATGGTCCAACCCAGCTTCTGTGTTGCCGACAGACACTGTTCCAATATGAACGTCAACGCCTTGCAGAGACAAAGCGCTGAGCCAAACGTCAGGCGATGGGGCAAGTGTAGGCGGCACACTTCCCTGCATTGTGTAGCTGGAAGATTGGCTGATCAAATTTACACCTTCACCCTTTGCACTGCGGAAAGAATAGATCGCAACGCCGGCGCTATCGGCCACAAAGAGGAGTTGCCTGTCCAGATCAAAATCCAACGAGTGGATCTGGCCTTTTGTATTCTTCAAGCTGAATGTCTCGATCAGTCGATGCGACTTGAGGCACCAGCAACTTACCGAGCAAGCGGTCTTGCCCGTCTCCGAGTATTCTGCTTGTACAGAGGATCCTACCATACAAACCGGCCAGTGCACACGAAGTGCTGATGGCTCAGCATGGTAAGGTATGTGCATCGCTGGCTCTGTGGTGCTGAATCTGCTTCTGTCGGACCCCAACTGCTGTATGGCCCAGCTGTCATCTGCTTGTTGGTGGACGAGCACAAATTCGTTGCTACTATCGGTAGCCATCCAGGCATCTGGTCCTTCCACTTGCTTGGCCTCAAGACGAGCTGTCAGAGTCCGCCCAACTTCCCGCAAGTTAGCGTACTCCGAGGTAGCAATGTACACTGACAGAAAGAGGGTGGAGTAGCCGGCTTCCCCTTCCACACCAACGACGAGGACGACATATCCACTGGGAGTCGTAGTCGTAATCCGCGGCGAAGTGAACAGGCCTGTCTTGTCTTCAATCGTTCCACTTGACTTTTGCATCGTGGCGTGAATCTGGGGCGTCGACCAGGCTTGCACGAGCATGACGTGAGTATCGCAAAGTGAGCGATACGTCGCCAAGCGGTCAAAAGCACCGCTTGCGCTTGTTGTCGCTGCATCTTCGGCTCTTGGAAAGCCGTCTTTGCGGTCTTGCGCTGGTTGACAAAGTGGCAATGGCAAATTGACGCCATCGCAAAGATGCCACTGAAAGGCGACACTGCGCCAAACTTCTTCAGTACTGTCTACGAATACCTTCCACCGACGACATACTCGCCTGCTACGGATGATCGTCTTCGGATCAACGTGCACGGCAATGGGTACCCAGAGCTCAGGTGGCAGAACCATGAAGGAAGGACTAGGCGTCATGATTGAGACTTTGCAAAGCCTCAAAATTCATGACTGGCTGACGCCTGTGGAATGGTGTAGTCGTGAGGGTCGTGGTGGCAACTTGTCAAATACATCCTCGCCATTGCTCGAGGCGGGAGTGGACAGCAGACAGCTGTATTGCAACAGCATGCAGAGCAGCGGATGTATGCGCTGCGAGAGGTCGCTGTGTTCGCAAGCAGAGTCCTTCACAAGCACACCGCCCAGCTTTCAGTCCTGCTGCCTTCGATCCAGTCAGGCTGCAGGCATCAGCAGAGCTAGACACTCGTGACTCGCATCGCCAAGCGCGCTCGCTGTGCTTCCCGATCGGCTTTGGTCAGCATCGAGTGACCACTATAGAGTCACAGTCACAGTCACAGTCACAGTACTTCTCACTGCAAGAGTCCCTCGTCGACCGACTGCTGGCCAAGTCTAAGGTTTGTTGAGTGCGGTGAAACATCCACGTCGGCATTTCTCCATGCTGCAATTCAGACATCGCGCCTGTGCTCGCGTGGAGCGGGCCATTGGTAGGGTGGTGCTATGTATATATGCAGCCCAGATGCAACGTAGGCTGAATAAAGTGTGTGAGGAGCAGGGTACTTGATGCGTGCATGCAGAGAGTGACTACACTGTCTCGCAAGCCATGATGCTGGCAGCAGCCGGATGCATGCAAGACGCTGTTCTGCTCTTGCTCCATTAGTGATTCACGATTCACGATTGATCGCAACTCGAGGTGAGACAGCTTGAACGCCTGTATATAGCTGCTGCCTGCTGCGCATGGCGAGGTTTCGAGCTTGGGAAGCCGCGGTAGTGTTCAAGATTGACGAGCGCGAGGGCGCACTCGTTCGCGCGCAGCGCCCTTCATTCATGTAGCTCTTGCATTTGTTTGTATTCAATGTGCAAGATTGTGATCAGCATATTGAATCTTGTATCAAGAGAACTAAAGTCCGCCTGTTGCCCCTCGTCTGGCATGTAGAAGAGTTTGAGTGGTGTTGCGTCTACGTGCTAGTTCACGAGAATTTGAATCTTTGAATGCCATGGATACCAAGCTTGATCAGCACAAGGGCGATGCTTCTCAGCACCGCACTCATGATTGGCACAGCGTCGATTTGAAGAAGCCTGGTGGGGCGAGCGGCATGCACGGTAAGCTTTGTGATTCGACAAGTAAATGTATATGCGTCCCCAAACCCGCATGATCTTCACACCCAGCCATTTCCCTGCCTCCGCCACTCACCTTGCCAAGTCAGTCGTGAGTATTTTACGGCACCGTATATGACCTCAAACACGTGAATGGGCGCAAATCGTTGCTAGAACAAAGCAAAGCAACAGCGATGATGAATGTTGGCGAGCAAAGTACGATCTTTGGCAAAATGTAGCCTCATCGCCTTCGCGCTTGTCTAGCGGGTTGCTTTTGGCGCTTTGGAGAGACGTCGGGTGCGGCTGGAGAAGGACGAGGATTGACGGCTAGACCGAAATCGACAAGCTCAAGCCCGGATTGCGTGCGGATAGTGTACACTGTGGTTGCGTCCATCCACAAATGCCAAAAGAAGTCTTCCGCTTCTGGATCACGTTCCTCGTCTTTGGAAAGCTCGGAGTCGGACGTGGGTCTTCCCTTGGTCTCCAGCAGCCAGGCTTGAACATTTTCGAAAACGTGGTCCTTCGGCGTCCACATCGAGTCCAGGCGGAAGGCGTTGAGATCGATGACGATCATGTGATATAGAGGCATCCAGGAAAATGGGGGCCGATGCGTAGCGTATTGACACAAGCGACCTATTCCAAATGCAGTCTGCTCCACTTCCAGAGTGGGAGCGATAGGCGTAAACCCAACAGAACGTCGTTCTCCTACGTAGCAATAATGAAGTATCGCTACTTTGATGCAGTCGAAACGACGGTCCTTCAGTTTCGAGTACGGTCTTGTCAACACCAGACCCCATCCGTACGTCACAATAAGAGTGTCTGTGGCAATGTCTGCATGCACGTTGTCAGAACTCTTGAAGAAGTGTTCGTCATCAGGGATGACCTTTAGCACATCAAGTGTGTCAGGGAGCGAGCGTGACCAATAGCGAGGGGTCCAACCGACTCACTGAGATATGCTTGATGTAACCCTCCAGGTTGCTAGTGCGACACAAAGCAAGAAGCGAAGAGTTGGATACGTCAGCTCGCATGCATGGTTGGCCTACCTGCGCACTCACCTTCGACCCACGCGAGAAGGGTTCCATGCGGACCCTTCGACACGACGCCAGTCGATGTGAAGCTGCTCATGCAAAACGTCGTCGTGGTTGTTGGAGAGGTATACAGTCCCTACAAAGATCTGGGAAGCGTGTAGTCCTTCTTCTTCTTCGCGGCAGGGAGGCAAAGGAAAAAACGGCCGAAGCGGACCATCAAATTCGAAGTCAAACGGTTGGCAAAACGAATTTGACAGAGTGG
>CCYA01000248.1:368963-380640 GCA_900000165.1 Ceraceosorus bombacis
ACGGCCGAAGCGGACCATCAAATTCGAAGTCAAACGGTTGGCAAAACGAATTTGACAGAGTGGTTCCATCAATCGCCGAAACAATGATCGCTCCTTTTAAGTTTTTTATGATTACCAGGCCAGCCTCTTCATCGAAATCAACCTCAAAAGCACGGGTTTTATGGGCCAGTCGGACCTCTCTGAATCGCTTGTAGGTTTCTAAATTCCAGAACAAGATCCATCCCGTTTCGGGCCCTTCTGGTGGCACCTCAGTGACCACTACACCCACGGGCCACCGTATGGACATGCAAGCGGGAACTCCGAAGTGCGAAGGCGGATCGATGGTGCGACACAGCTGGTACGAAGCGTCCTTGATCCTTCTGAAGACCTGTATCGAATGTGTGCGGCTGCGCTCTACCAGGTCCAACACGAAGTGATACGCGCCATCATGTTCAAAGTATCGCCCCTCCGCGGCGGTGGCGGGTAAGGGGGCCTTTCTCAGCACGTTTGAGGCTTGTAACTTGCCTTCAGCAGGATCGTCACAGGCGAGTGCAGCGAGCACAGAGACCTCTGTAATGGTACGCGAGCCGTCGAGAGCAGTGTTCATAACACTGATTCGTCCTGAGGTACGAGTGTTCAGTATGAGCGGTTGTTGTGTATCCACGTCCTCCCATTCCGGAGTCAAGAAGTCCATTCTTGCAAGGCGCGCATGAGAAGGCAAAAGATTGCGGGCCCGCCACTCTTCCCGAGTCCGCCTGCCTTTACCGCGCCGGAATATGTCCGGCGTCTGCCAGGCCATCGCGAGCGTCGCATGCTTTTGACAAAGATCCTTATAAGTGGCAACGCCTTCAAAGTACCCCGTCGCGCTGGTAGTCGCCAAGTCGTGCCATCGCGTGTAGTCTTCAGACGTGTCTTGTAAGGCGCTGCAGATCGGCAGTCTTGACCGAGGGTCGTTTATCAATTTCCATTGGAAAGCGATGCTGCGCCATATCCCTTCTGAGCCGTCGATGCAGGCACGCCATTCTCTTGACACACGTCTACTTCGCAAGAGCGTCTTGGGATCCACCAAGGTCAGGATGTCGCACCTTACTTCTAGAGGCAGAGCGTCCATATTTGAAGTTGCTCTTGATGCAGCGATGGGATTGGGAACACCCTCCAATAAAGCTCTTTTGGCCCGCGTGTCTCGCATTGCGGGCGAAAACCTTAGACCACCGTCAGAACTGCGTCTACTGCATAAGACGAGGTGCGATCAGCTCGAGTGGCGCGCGTGCTCCCGGAGCCACTGATGCTCTATACCACCTTGGCGGGTGTGACCAAGAAGATGGCTGGTGCTAATCTGTGTGTTTGCCCAACGCGGTTCAATCCAGACCTGCCAAGAGGTTGCCTAGATTGACTTGAGCGATACCGTCGCATCGATGAGATGTTATGGGAGTCTCGTCGCTGCAGGTAGAAGGCTTGTCGCCGCAGACGTGCAACAACGCTTTCAGATGGGGTGGTGTTCAGAGCTAGTATCTACTTGCAACCAATCGACGCCTGTGCGTCGTGGTCGGAAGGATGAAGCTCCGCGCTAAATTTGGCGCGCCGCACTAGACTCAAACCAAGAATTCACTCAAAGGCTACCGAGACGCGCCGCTTGCTGAAACGCGCGCGTGCCTTGTCACGTGCAGGTCGTGGGTTCAAGCCAAACGGTGGAGTGCACGAGGCTGTGCACAATTTTCTGCCGCATGCGCCCCGAGGACAGCATTGGGTGCACCGCGCCGTGATCCTCTCAACTTCATTCAGCTCGTGCGTAGGCGCGCACTTTTTCCTTAGCCTTTCTTCCTTTGACAAAGCGCTGCATCGTTATAAGGTGAGTGGCGATACGATCAGATCGATGCTCATGGCCCTCCAATGAAAGAGATGCAAAGACACGTCTCCACAGCCAGAATCGGCTCGGACAAGATCGCGCGGTAAAGCGCCAGAGACCGCGCCATGTCGCTTCGCTGGCTTGGCCACTTCCGGCAAGGTCATCGTTTCAGCCTATTCAATTGACATTTTCAGAACGCCGTGATTGCACAAGGACTAAAGACGCTTCACCCGGAAAGTCTGCTTAGGAATGCGGGGTGGCAAACGCCTGTTGTGCGGGTCTCGTCGAAAGAGAGTGGGATGCGCGGAAGTCGTGTGACAAGCAGCCGCGAAGAAAGCAAGGTCATGCTGCGATGGGAGAGCGCCGTAAGGGAAGTGCCTACATGACGCGCATGCGCACCGCATTGGGTTCGACCGGGAGGTGGCGCAAGCTAAGAACCACTCTCGAAGTGCATAGGAGTAAAGGCCTTTTGAATTCACTTTTCGATGGTCTCCTGGTCGTTGGTGACACTTTTCTATGAGTCTTCTGCGGAGTCGTTCGCACTTTGAACAGCTGGAGCATGGCGGCTGAATTTAGCCAGACAACCGATGTCTATGTACTCCAGACCAGCGTTGTAATGATTTGTCCATAGCGTCGTAGCATCTAGATGCAGGTCGAGCAATCGGTCCGACCAAAACTCTGTGTGCCGACTGTCATTTCGCCGAAAGACTCTGGTCTGAATGTGCCAGACCTTCACATCCTCGAAAGGGTGCTCGCGCACTGTCTTGTGCGTATCGAGGCGTCTCGAGTCCAAGTCGATGACAAAGACGTGCTCCTTCTTGCGCTTGCTGGAAGTGCCTTCTGTACTCATCACCTGGCAGATTCGTGAATTGGCTGTCGCTTGATGGCGGAACCATACGTTCTTGACATCCCTGATACTTTCTCCAAACACGTGGTAATGTAGGATGGCGACCCTGATCAGATGCCGACCCCGTGGATCGATCATCTTGGAATAGGGCCTGAGGAGAGTTATGCCCCAAATGTAGCTTACGGCGAGTGTGTCAGTGCGGTGGTCAGCATACGTGGCTAGAGGTCGAGCGCCCCAAAATCTGGAGTCCACGGGGTATGATGGTCCATGACTCTGTGTGACGAGGGTGAGTTGAAGCCCGGCGAAAACTTGTCCGCATGACAACTCACGTCATACATCCCCAGATATCGACGCAAAGTGCTGCGACATGTCGGTAAACGCAAAATAACTTGAGTTGAGAGAGCGAGCCAGCATCGCTGACGAGGTCTGAAGTAAAGCTCTCACCTCCTTCCGAGAGTCACTGGTGCCAAGGCCGTCTGCTCCAGTGCGCGCCAATGGGTCGTGAGCTCCACTTTCGGCAACGTGATAGGTGAGTGACTCAAATACGTCGTGCCAAGCCAAATCTGCGAGGCCTGCAGATACCAGGGTGCCTCAAACTCAAGCGCCGGGGTGCCCAAAGAAGGGACTTCGAAATCGAGCGGGAGGCACACCCAAGATGCGAGGAGTGAGCCGTCGACGAGTGAGTAGATCTGGACATCTTGGCTGTCGGTGACGAAAAGCAGATTGGCCGATCTGTCAAAATCGATGGCTGACACTTCGTCACATTCTGTGAGCACAAGGATAGGATATGTTTCGAAATTTCGCAGATCCCAAGCGATGCAGTAATATTCGCCGCCACCATCGTAGGACAGTGCGACGCAGTCAGGGTAGCGCATCCCCAATGCCGTGACAGCTTCGCTGGAGGTCGGCAGTGTGAGCTCGCCCACAATCTCGTAGTGATCGCCGGCATTCTTCCACACCTCAAGGGCTTGAAGCAAACGACCGTCTGACGTATGCCTTTCAGTAATCTCGAAGAAGATATCCTCGAGCTGCCTGTGTGAAAGTCTTACAGGATCAGGCATCTCGATTTTGCTGGGTACGCGGAGCGGCTGGCTTCTGGCGGTGACCGCGCCAGAAAACTTCCCTCGCGCAGTAATCGACGCGCGCGAAACGTGTCGACCGGTGGCCCGAGTCTCAAAGAGCGCCAGATACAGTTCGCCTGACCTGCTCGTGCCTGTGATGCGCGCGTCCCGCAAATATTCCTCATTTGAGAGCAAGCCGGTGGGCGAAGGGTGATGACGTTTCGCCGGGGGCGCCATCAGGTGTTCGACGAAGGAACTTGATGCGTCCCAGGCGGAGGTCAAGCGAGCGTGATGCCGACAAAGGCTCTCGTACGTCGTCACCTCGTCGAAATAGCCAGTCGCGCTTGCAAGGGAATCGTAAGTAGCATGAGCATGGCCCAAGAACATGTCCTCCGTCTTCCAAGTGGGCACTGGAGAAGTGGGGCTCTCGAGCAGACCCCATGCGTATGCAATGTTTCGCCAAATGTGTTCATCGCTGACGATCCAGTGCTGCCAGCGCCTCGATACGCGCCTGCAGCGAAAGGCGGTCTTCGGATCCAGCGCCCGAAGGATCAGGCTGCGTGTTTCGGCTGGAAAATGTGCGAAGTTCACCTCGACCATGTTCGAATGCGCCGTCGCGCACTACGAAGAATGATGGAAAGGGTCGCACGTACCCTAGCTGCATGTATGCATGCCGTAGTGTGAGGGTAAAGAGGAGAAAGGTAAACAGTCGTGGTGCCAAATGGCGATGCGCCTTTTACCTACGCAAAGATCTGGGAGTTGGACGTTGGGAAAAAGAATCACGAATGTTGCAGATCCGCAAAGAGCAGCACAACTCACGCGTGGCCGGGTGCTGCGAGCTCGGAGCAACTTGATTAAGAGGCCATTGCAGCAGGACTTGATTCGGGAGCGGCTATAAGTCAATCACTCACAGATTAGATTCGTGCCTTGCCGCGAGGTGCTTCGATGCTAAAGAGCTCATCATTCAGCAGTGAGTCACGACCCACCGTTCGGCTTGTCGACCGTTCGGCTTGTCGAACGCTGATGAAGACTGACGACGCGTCGCAGAAGGTGGGGGCACATGCAGCTGCGGTGGCGGTCTAATTGCGACCGTGATGAAGCATGTTCCTTGATCGACGTGAGAGTAGTGGCGCTGCAATTTATTTTACATCTGAGCTGAACTTATCATCTGTGGGCTGAGACGGCAGGCATAGATGAGCAGATGGAGGAGCAAGCTGCGGTATAGTCACGAGTGTTGAGGCATCTAGGCAGGTTGCGCGAAACCAAGGTACGTCAGAATTACTTGGATTGACGGGCGAGGCTTCCTTCTTGATGGCCGTCTCTTCCCGCAAGGCAAATGTTGCAGAGTCCAGTCAATCGCGCTTGCTGCACCATCAGCAGAAATTGGCATTCATTCGTAAGTTACCTTCAAAAGAACGCGACAGCGTTTGCCGGGGCAATCTGCAATTTGTACGTGGCAGCTGAACATGGGAGCGTTTGGATGTAGATTTCATGCGTGCATCTTGGCTCGCCTCAGAGCAGATCGATCCGGTTGTGCATCCAAATCGCAACGAGAACCAAGAGGATGGCAACAATGATCGAGCCGAAGAGCTCCCCTGGGCACGATCCGAGCACGCGCGACTTTCATCAGCATACAAAAAGAACACTTTGACCTGAGCGCTTGCTCATTGACCAAGCCACTCACCAATCCCATTGTCCGGCTTGAGATCTATGGGCACATCGATGACTCGAAGGGTATTATCTGCACTTGTACTGATCAGCGTCTTGCCGCTCGGACTGAATTTGAGAGCTGTTGAGGGGAAGCCATGAGCATCCAAGATGCGTACAAGCGGCTGCGAAAGGCATTCGGAAATGACGCAATGTGATTCGACTAGGATGAACAGCGATGATCCATTGTTGGCCGCCTATCACGACTCACGCGAAGTGTCCGTGCATCCAGTACGCCGACTGACAGGTCCGATGATCCGTACGCCAGCTTAGTACCATCGGAACTGGTGGCGAGAAAGACGGGGTCAGGCTCTGCGTGCTCCGCAGCGAATGTCCTGCTCGCACTTACGAGACATCAAACACCGTCACTGGCTTGTCGGAGATCTTGCGCGTCTCCACCAAGTCCCACGAATCAGCGTCCCACGATGTCACGAAGCTGGTACGCAGGGACAAGGGCCATGAGCAAAGCCATGTGTCTTGCTGGAGTAGACCCAAGGAGCAGCACGCTGCCTCTACTCTGGCTCTCGCTTCCCACCGCCTACTCACCTCCTTCGATCAGCTTTGCCCTTGCCCTTGGACCCCGACCCACCAGACCCTGAATTAACCACAGTGAACAGCCGATGCCGCGTGCCACCGTTCACAGGGTCACCTCTTCCAAACTTTGCTGCGCGGAAAGTGCACACAGCGCTCTGTGGGCTGGTGTTGCCGGCAGCGAGCGCAGCAGAGGTGCCGCCCAGGCCCGGATTCTGGATTGTCTGCACGAGCTGACCTGCATGCGCGCCTGACGAGGTCTTTCCGCCGCCCACACCTTTCTCATCGCCCTCCTTGCCCGCTTCCGTCGCCCAAACCTTGATGCTCCTCTGAGCGCAGACTAGCACCTGTGCAGAATCTTCGCTGAAGTCGGTGTCGAAGATCTCCTGCGCTGATTCGGGCTTTGCGCTGGTATCGCTCCATGCTGACTCCAGAGAGGGGTATCGAAGCAGCACGTGTTGTCCATCCGACGTTCCGACAGAGAGGTGTGTACCTGTGGGACTGAGCGCGATCGCGCGCTGTTCCGAGATCGCGGGGTCAGACAGAGCGCTACCAAGGCCTCAAGTTGCCATGTTGCCGCTCACGATGTACGACTCTGGGTCCCGGATGTCAAGACCTTTGATGGCCTTGGCCTTGGAGAGGGTGATCTGCGCTTGCACTTTGCCCTTCTCTAAAGCTGTGGACCCGGTGACGCTGAAGTCAAAGATCCGGACTGGTTCGTTGCGTCCGGCCTTGACAAGCTCAGCTGGAGAGTTGATGCCGGCCAGAATTTGATGTGACTTTCGAGCAGAGGGAGGAGCTCGTCGGTCTCAAGCTGCAACGTGGAGCTAACTGGTCTCCAACACTCACTTGTCTCTCTACAGCCAAGCAGCCCGGCGCATCTTCGTCTTTGCTCAGCTTCGTCTCGTGAAGCGCCTCCGTCTTTCTGTCATCTTTCAAGATCCTCAACACCTTGAGAGCATTGGTTACGCCTGTCCTGCCCACGCCTCCGCCTCCTCCATACACGACCAAGTCCTCCTCTAGAAAGTCGAGCGCATAGACTGGGATGCCCGCAGGCACGGGAAAGTGGGCCACGCGCGACATGATGGCGGACGAGGTGGTGCGCAGGGTCTTTTGTCGGCGTAGATAAGCCTGGCGGTCAATGGGTATCGTCGGGGGCGGTAGCACAGGCAGGTGAGGAGAGTCAGAGAAGTCACGGAGTCACGAGGTGGTAGTAGTAGCGATGAGCTGCTGCGAGCCAAAAAGTCGCGCCTGGATGCGTCACGAATGCACGAGCCAGGATGGCAGTCACAGTCAGCGAGTCGATCACGCGTAGCACGGATGGGCGGAGATCGTCCGTTTGATCTTGATCCTCGAACGGCGAGTGCGCAAAGTTTGTTTCACAATTATTAAATTGTGCGCTGCGGCAATGCGCCAATGGCGCAGCGGAAATAGCCACTGTGTTGTAGTCGGTTAGCATGACGACCTCATATTTGTGAAGTTAGTCGTAGACCCGAGTTCGATTCTCGGCGGAGGCATTTTTTTGGCAGGCATTTTTTTGGCAGGCATTTTCGAACATGCTTTGCGAACATCCTTTTCGATGATGAATGATTGATCTACTTGGTTTGCATGTCATCTGGAACCTTCTTTCACCTACCATTAAGCGCATCTCACCGGCAGCTAACAACATCAACTGAAGCTCTGCCTTACCGCTGGTGACTTGATCACATCTCGATGTGCGTGCACTTTGCTCGCTGCATTTGCAAAACACGTGGCTATCTCTGTGCACAAGCCTGCGCTCTGCTCCTCATCTTTGATGTTTTCCGGTGCTCACTTCGACACTTCAAAATCGAGTTGGCAATCTTGAATCAATCAAAGACAAAGGAAGCTAAAACAGCCTCGCGGCTCGCACCTTGCCCTCCTCCGACGTCACTATTTCAAGAGGCGGACTTGGCGTTCAGAACACAGCTTTCAGTGGTTGGGGCTCTCGAGGACTCTGGATGCAGTCAAGGTCGCTTGGTCGCTGTTTGCTCACAATCACGGAATACCATCGAAAGTCGACGCATCCTGCGCAAATCGCAGTGCGAGACCTTGCAGACGATGCTCCTTCCCTAATTTATCCTCTAGATCTGGGTACTGCACTTCATGATCATGACGCGTTGCAAGCAGACGAAAATGCAGCCGATTGCGGGACGAATTGCGATCGACGAGGCTAGGCGAGAACATTTGAAGCACTATGCCACGGGAGTCCAATGCAATCCCTGTCCCACCTGCGACGCGGGGATCATGGTCAGCAGCGCGTTGGTCGACCGAATGCTGAACTCGCCGACGCACCAGCTTGGTCAAGTCGATCGTTCCAAACAAGCTGCTGGGTGGGCAAGCGTGAGACTCCATTCTCGTGGCGCAAGGCGCAAGGCGACGCCTGCACTTACGGATCATCCACTTTGTATGCGTCGCAGTTGATGCTGTAGCTCAAGGCGATGGGATACCTGACCTCGATGTTGAGTGCGGCCCAATTCCCCTCTCTGTGAGCCCCTGCTACATCTGCGCACGTCTCCAAAACATCTCTTGCTGCTGCGTTCTGGTCTGCCTCAAAGTGTTTGGAGTACTGCCAGACTGAGGGAGCACGTCAAACGATGAGTGTCAGCAGAGCGGCACCGTATGCGCTTCGCGGACAGTCCATCTTACCTTGCAATTGCGATTCTCCCGGCGAATCGTCTTCTGTGGGATTGGCGCCGCTGGATGGGCACTAGCGAGCATTAGTGATCAAGACGCGCAGTGCCTCGCAGAGTCGCCCAGCTCACACGACGGCCCAGCCCAGCTTGTCTGCAACCTGCATTCAAGCGTTGGCGAAGGAGCGTGAGAGCGGTGTGAGTCATCGCAGCTCGTCACACCTTCAGCTCTGACGCTCACCTCTTGCGTGTGGTCAATAGCGTCGCCCACTCCGTGCCAGGTGATGGCGTACAATGCGCAGCTGGCTTCGAGCAAGTCTTCTCCAGCCGCACGAGACCGTAGCGCATCAAAGTAGAAGACGTTGCCCGGGAATCGCACGCCGAGCTTTGTGCGCACAGCGTTGCAACCCTTCGCAAAGTCTATGCGCGCCTGGACGATGGGTGGGGCATCGATGTTGGCTGCATAGTGCTGAGCCGTGGCGCTGTAGCTGAGCAACCAAGGTTCGGTGATCTGAGGATACTTGCGCGTTGGATGCTTGGATTCGGGTCTCGCCACCTTGAGCCGCCTAACGTCAGCGTGCTCTTCGCTCAACCCAATACATGCGCGTCACTCACTCCATCCACCCCTTGGGCCGGAGCTGCAGAGACGAGCGGCACGAGCAGGCCGAGTGTGCCTGCCAGCAAGATCCTGTGCACGAGCATAGCGAGATGGATGACTGGAGATGCTTTTGTTGGCGAATGAAAGGGTGCTGGGTTCATGAACGGGAAGGGAGAGGTGGAGGAGAATTCGTGAATGGCAGAGAACATAGAAAGGTTTGCGATGGGGCAGGAGGTCATGCTGTTGAGGAGACAGAGGCGCGGACGATGTACTATGCTGCGCATTTATGATTCACCGCTAAGTTACTAGCCACAGCTGAGCCAGCACCCGTGACTACGGCCAGTACACGTTGATTGTCAATCAAACGCTGCTCGAAGCAATCTGAAGCGCACTTAGCCGCCTCGTATGAGTATTTGCACAGCCTCACAAACAAAATGAGTTGGGACCTTCCGTGATGTCTGAAAGCAGCTGGCACTCTTCCTGTCTTGCGTTCAATGCCGGCCACGGGTCGCGTCAAATGATAGCGTGGGCTGAGGAGCAACACGTCTGACAGGCGTGCACGTCACTCTGGCCCGCTTAATTGACCCAGCTCCACGCTTCGCCGAGCAGACAGCACTCGCGACCGACTGCCCATGCAGGCGCGCACGACGCTTGTAAGTAAGGGAGTCGAGAAATTGGAAACCTGGATGATTTTACTGGCACTCAAGCGTGGGCGCAGCATCGCGTTGCCAAAGACTCGGAGCGTTGCATCACTCAGGACATTGAGGTCGCTGCGTGGAGGCGCAGATTTGTGACTCGAAAGAAAGCTGGCATAGATGCCATTCAAATGAAGATACAAGCATACCGACACGACGCCCTTTGCTACAGCGTCTGTTCCGCAGCAACGGGTATCTAGTGTGCTAGAAATGTTCGTATAAACCGTTGGCAAAAGCTTGCTCAGGGTAGTACCTCGCTCGCACCGACCTGCCTCCAAAGAAACGTCTGAATAGGGTGGGTGCGCACGTCAGTGGAAAAGAGTCCTATGACATGTTGAAAGACGTTTTGACAGGAGCACGGCACTCACCCGTCCAGTTCCTTGACACATCTCCAGGCACCCGCATGTCCAGAGAACCTGACAAATATGCGCACCCTCTCCATGTCTGCTTCTGTTGGGCAGGGCCAAATGGCAACCCTTTCCACGTATCCATGCTTGGAACACTCGTCGCCCACGTCTGCCGGAAGGTCGTCGTCAATTTCAGAGGTTCCGATCATATTGTCGAGAACAATGACGGGGGATGGCTGCCAGGGACAATTCAAGGATCAGCTTGGCTGCACGTCAGGGCTATCGCTTTGATGGCTCTCACCTGGCCGTACGCTTCTTCCAGCTTCTTCTTCATGTCTGCGCTCTCGGCATGGATGATTCTGCCCATCGCCCTGTTTGTTGGGTTATCCTCTTTGCCCTTCCACCTATTCTCCGAGGCTTCCTTTTCCTTGGCAGCCATCAGAGGAGTCACGATGCCCTTGTTACCCGCAGCACCCAGGCCTTCGCCTTCTACCCATCCTTGCTTTGCCATCAATCTCGCCGCAAAGCCCTTTTGATCTCGCTGCGCTCCTTGACCGGGTCCAGCTGCTGCACCGTCCGATCGATTGACCCACGAGATGACGGGCTGCTTGACAGAGGTCGAAGCTGCGGCGCTGTTTTGCAGAGCTGCCAGCTTTGCCGCGATCGCGGCTGCTGCAGACTGGCGAGCGGCGAAAGAAATCGGGTCATGTTGAGGCTGGGATGGAGCATTTGTGAGGTCGGTAGGAGGCGGTAGGCCAGGAGGCGGTCCGGGAGGCGGTCCAGGAGGGGGGCCCGGAGGTGCTGAGGATGGAGGCGGTGCTGCCGTTGCAGACGCGCTGGAAATGGCGAGCCTTCGTGCGTATGCTTCCTCCCCAGTCATAGCTTTCGATCCGGGAGCAATAGTTGCAATCGGAGGCAGAGGCGGCTCTGATGGTGGTTCGCTTGCATCATCACGTGGCTCAGGAGGCGGAGTGAGCGAGATGTACGGCTTGTCATCATCGTCGTCTGCTGCCGCGATCGCGTCTCTGCCTGAGCTCCGTGCACCGTACAGACCGGGTGGAGGCGCGAACCGAGCTGGAGGGGTTGAAGCGCGGCTCAGCTTTTGGTGAACGTGGCGCACGACGTCTCAGAACGACGCGCACTCACCGAACCTCTCTCTGCGATCCAGGTCGTCCAGATCCGCGCCGCCATGCAGCCCCATCATCTCGTCATCAGGATCTGCTCCATGCAGCTGGGCGAACCTTCGCTTCTCCCTTTCCCAAGCCGCTCTTCGTCTAGCCGATCGGATGAGAATGTATTCGGTGTAGGAATTCGGTACGCGAGGATCGTAGTCCGCATTCATATCCAGCTTTGTGAGAGCAGGTGAACGGGCACGAGTCTGGAGGGAGCAGCAGGAGCGGCGATTCTGCGTGAGA
>CCYA01000249.1:0-18647 GCA_900000165.1 Ceraceosorus bombacis
TCCACAATGTGCATCAGCAATGCTGACTGCTAGCCCTCACGAGCTGCAGGCAGTCTTGCGGAAGGAGACCCGCGTCGAGACGCTGCTCAATCCCTTCATCGTCGTCGTCACCCCAGCGGAGCTACAGCCTGAAAGCAAGCGAGCTCAACACCAAAGCTATCTCAACAATGGTCGTTCAAGAGAACATGCGACGTCATCACCTCCGATGACGTCGCATAAGTCGACATCCAATCAACACCAATCCAACCAGACTATTCCCACACCCAGCTCTCGACGGGCGAACCGGAGGTGCTGAAGATGAAGAGAGAGGCTCATTGAAATGATGATGACCACATCCAGCACGTACGCCGATCATTGCCGATGACGACGCAAGCTTCGCACGGCATCGGCTTCTGCCTTTGCCACGCTCAACTTGCTTCATCACTGCTCTAATTTGCGCTGTGCTTTCTTTGGTGAACAAGATGGGTATTACGCAGCCCGATCTAAAGCGCAATTCATGATGCTCTTGGGCATGCAGTCGACCTGTCCTGGCTGTTGTGGTGAAGTATCAACTCTTAGCGCGACAAACTACCCTTCAAGGCAAAGCTCCGAACTTGCGGCAGGACGCCTAGCCAGACTCAGACAGTCACGGACGGAGGCCGCAAGCCCGAGGATGCAGCGGTGCAGACGCGCAAATTCTTTGCTGCGCCCTAACGCGTGCGTGGTGGGTCGAATCTTCTCGACCCCGACTGTGGCGCGATCGGCTCTAGACGCAAGAGTCGTGAGTGACATATATACGCATCTAGTTTCGGTGGCGAATGTGCGGCTATTCGGTGAACGGCTTCACGGCACGAGGTGGAGGTGAGGACGGCTCGGTACCTGCCGCACGTCGCGCCCTCTCGTCGGGAGAGATCAGAGCTGATTAGGCTGGCCCTGCTGACGTCAGGCTGTGTATCTTTGCCACAGGAGGCACGCATCTGGGCCAGGCGGCGTTTGCACCAGACGACGCGAAGACAATCGTTGCACAGGGGCGACTGGGAACGTCTCAGCAAATACGCCATTGGATACTTCCTTCGGCTCACGGTCGTTCAATCGCATTTCGTCATCAGTGCCCTCCCATCACCGATAAAACTGACTCAGGTATGTCGATCGTCAGGCGAATACAGTGGGAAGCGATCATCTGTTGATGCGGCGGGGCGGCGCATTGTAACGGAGGATGTTTGGGGCCCCATGCGCGCGCCGTGCTTCACGCCCGTATGCCTGCGCGGTTCCCACGCCCGCTGACAAATTCTCCTAGCCTCCGACCGTCCACGTGACTAATTCTCCGACGGGCGAGAATTATCTACGTAGTGCAGAAAGTAGGCGCCCTGCCTACCCAAGGCCCAGATGACATTATCACCCGATCGTGATACGAGACTCGTGATTCTTTGAATCTCAAAGTCGTGAAGCTGGGCGTGTAATCGACCAGCGGGCATGACGTCATGCTAGTCTAATCGATGGATTGCTATGAAGCGGTGATGTCTAATGAGAGGTAACAATCCTCATCCTAGCATCATCGCAACAGTCGGCATCGTACCTCACATGCAGCAATGCCAGCGTCGAAGTTATCTAGCATAGCTAAACGTGAATTGCCGGATAGCTGGAAGTTGGCCGCAGAACGGTGATGACGATCTCAATAGCGCTCGTCTTCCTCCGGAATGATTCATGCTTCATCGTCTTCTGTCCAAACTCTAGCTCAACGAAAGCCGACTCGAGGCGAATGCGACTCCAGGCTGGGAGGGCGACCATATCATTTGAGAGGCTCACATCGCTTGTGGAATCACAGCGCGTGCAGCCATAGGATAAGTTGGCCCTGATCTGCTGCGCCGACTCGACATTCATTCGGTACACTTGCCGGGAAAGCGTGGAAGCGATCATTGATCTTATGGACGCTCGAAACAACGTCACATGAGCAAGTGTGCAGACCTAGCTAGTCACGCTTCAATTTGAATCACGTGAATACGTTCGCTGAGCGCAGTCTCCACGCTCGATTCATCTCATGCACTTCGTGATTGCGAGTTCGTTAGTGTGGCGACGCATCATCGACGATGTGGATGGGACGAAGCAAGAAAGGCCAAGGTATGGAACGAGTAACGCGCCCAAGGCACAATCGGGAGCAGACGACGTGCTGACGTTCATCCAGCGATTTGTGAATGTCGAGCGCATCCACATCAACCCCGGCATGCAAGGCAATTCGCCCGCCCGCCGAGTTGGCGGTGAATCTTGGATTCTAAGAGAAGGCAAGGCTGCAGCTCGGGTGGTGGTTGCCCTGAGGTCACAACGCTGCAGGAAACTCATGCAAACTTGCCCTGCGAGTGAGTCTCAATAATCACGAATAATACAGACGAGACGAGGTTGCAACTCAGGGCCTCCATAGCCTTTCGGAGTGGCGTCAGCGCAGTGAGACGATTCGCAACGGCTATCATCCAGGTCCTGCCTCTTTTTCGGAGAACTGCTGAACCGCTCCAACGAGTCAAAGCGATGATGGCTCTCTTGGTACTCGACGGAATCGCATTCAAGCTCCTTCAACGCTACCTACGCTATGCTTTTGGGCCTTTCATCATTGAGGTGCGCCGATCATTGACTTTCTCGATGTGGGAGTGGAAGTGGAATCTTGCTCAGAGGTGCGGCCCAGATAAGGTTGCGGACGAGATCATCGCGAGGCGAGTGCGGTGCACATGGAGAGTCTCGCTGAGTGATCAAAGGGGGGTTGCAAGACGGGGAGAAGGGTTGGCTAAAGCCGGCAAAGACGAAAGTCAAAATCACTACAGGCACACGCGCGCTGCGCAGCAGCGTTGGTGAGGAACCCCGATGAAGGAGAAAGGAGAAGGAGGCGGACAGCGAAGAGGAAGAATCGGCTAGAGCGCGTCAAGTGGGTGATGGACCCACAAGCTGACGAAGTGATATGAAATGACAGAATGCTGGAGAACAATTCAGGGAGCTTCACGTGGGCCGCGGCCCAGCCTGGTAGGCACGCACGAAATTCATTGCGTCGCCCATCAGCTCAAGTGGTTGAGCAGGAGGTGACGTCCGCTAAGCTAGTTGAAGGCTGATGTGGGTATTACGAGCTCATCATGTTCGCTCAGCTCTGCGTTCGAAGACAAGCACGTCGGCTTGACCAGGGGGCGCAGGTCCTGCGAACAAATTACATGAACATTCCGTACCACTGTCGCTGTCTCCAATTCGCAGGCCCCTCTCCACCTTGACAAACACTCCATCATCAGACCGACACAACCTCAAAGACGGTGACTACGAAAATGTATCATTGTTGCACAGTCGGCCTACTCTTTACAAAAACTTGACTGCAGAAAAGTATTCCCAGTCTTGCTGGACCCATTTGAGCATGTAATCGTCTACGGTTCCTTCCAACTCTTCGTCTGCTTGATCATCCGCATGCCGAGGCTCATCGCCTAGTCTAGTAGCAGTGGCAGAGGATGCGCCCTCCACACCATCACGACGTGCGGACGGAGCTTCTTCTTCTGCAAAGTCGATCGAGAGGTTCATCTCGTATCTGGTTGCCCGGGCAGCTCTCGCATCTTCCTCGTCCTCTACAGCCAACAAAGCCCTCTCGTCGTCCTTTCCGCCTTGGGCCTCAACGGATATTCGCGTTTGCCCCTCTCCTTCCTCTGCAACAGCAGCTCCAACCTGCACACCAGCCAGCGTAGTACCTCCATCGTCCAACAAATCTCTCCACTGAATGCGAGCAAGGTGGTCCGTGGTGAAGTCGCCTTCCTGGACAACCAGGTCGTCCAATTGACGCTTTTGTCGTACTCTTCTCAGCATATTCTCCTCGACGGTGTGCTCGGACACGAGCGAATAGATGTGCACGTCGCGTTGCTGTCCGATCCTATGAGCTCTGTCGATCGCCTGGCTCATGCTGGCGTTGCTCCAATCCAAGTCGAAGAAGCAAACGTTGGATGCACCGGTGAGATTCAAGCCAAGACCTCCTGTGCGCGTCGACAGGATGAAAGCAGAGATGCGTGGATCCCTGTTGAACCTCTCCGTCAGCACCTGGCGCTGTTCGATCTTTGTTGCCCCATCCAGACGAAAGTATCGATAGCCCCGCCAATTGAGAAACGTTTCGAGAATGTCCAGCACGCGCGTCATTTGCGTAAAGATCAAGACGCGTTCGCCAGCAGCTTTGAACTTGCGCATCAAGACGTCCAACTGTTGAAGCTTTCCGCAGTCATACTGCAGCAATGACGCATCGGGAAAGGCAATGTTGAGCTTGACCGCCGGCTCGTGAAGCGTGTCGAAGCTGGATGATAAGAGCTCGGGAGGGCACTTGTCATAAGATAGGCCTGGCAGAGCCCAGCGAGGCATATCCGTCGCTACAGCCCGTGGCGTGACAAAGGCGAAGCGATCAATGTAGTCTTGCAACGCCCCTCGTCTCGTTTCGAGCGGCACAAAGAGCCGGTGAGCTGCATCGCAACGAGAAAGATATCTGCGAGTCTCCTGCGCCGCGAGATCAAACGGCAAGAAGCGCTGCTGGTTGCCGAGCAGTCCTGCAATCCGCATCAATCCCTCGCCGTAGTAGGGCTTCCTGGAGCAGCGAAAAGCATTGATGTAGCTATTGTGCTGAGATTTCAGCATTTCCTCCGCATGGGCATGCTGCTGCAGGCCGCGTCGCAGTCCTTCGACGGTGTACGTGTCCAGCGGCTCCTTGTCGGGCACAGCCTGGCCCACGAATGGCAGCTTTCCAGAAGCGTCCAATCGTGCGAGATCGCGGGTGTATATTGGCGACAGGTGCTCGTTGCTGGTCAAGTTTAGGCCGAGTGCTTGCAGACTTATCGCTTCGTCTTGACCTCCTTGCAAGAGCTCGCGACGAACGAGCATCTCTTTGATTTCGTAGTCGGCCACTGCGGATCGATGCATTGCAAAGCTAGTGACGATAGGTCGTTCCTCGAACAGGTCGGGATGATTGCACACTTTTCTTAGTTGCATGAGGACGTTGATGACGCTGAGGTAATTGCCACTGGCCAGGCTCTCCCTCGTCTTTGTCCTAGACATGAAGTCGTTGTACAAGAAGCGCTGCCTTTTTGACAATCGACAATAGACGACGTGCTCGACCTTGCTAGGCAGTTCCTTTTCCACGTCCTTTTTGAGTCGGCGCAGCAGATAAGGTCTCAGGAGGGTATGCAACTTCTGCACCATCTCCCTCATCTCTTCGTTCATGCGCTCTCCGCTCTCTACGGCCTTGTCGAGCGGGTTGGAGAACCAAGCTTGAAAATCTTTCATGCTTGCAAACGCAGCTCCGGCTGCCGCCGTGCCACCACCCTGTCCGTCCACATCGCCGTTGCCGCTCGCGGCCATACTCTCCGCCATCCCCGGCGGCATGAGAAAGTACATTAAGCTCCACAAGTCCATGAGATTATTTTGTAGCGGCGTGCCCGTCAGCAGCAGGCGTCTCTGTGTGTTGAAGCCGAGCAGGGTCTGCCACCGCTGGGAACGAAAGTTTTTGATGTGGTGAGCTTCGTCAAGAACGAGGTAGACCCAAGGCTTGCGCCTAAAGATGTGCTGATCCGCTAGGACGAGCTGGTAGCTAGTGATGCAGACATTGAAGCTGTCCACAGTGTTCCACCCTTTTCGCTTCTCTTTGCGCTCCTTTTGATTTCCATAGTAGGAGAGGATCTTGAAGCCGGGCAAGAACTTTTTGAACTCGACTTCCCAATTGAGCATGACGCTGGTAGGTGCCACGACGAGATGCGGGCCCCAAACGCCCTTGTCGCAAGCCAGGTGAGCCAGAAGGGAAATCGTCTGGATCGTCTTGCCCAGTCCCTGACGTTGACGTGAGAGGATGTTTCGCGCGTCAGCAAGCGTAGAAATCGTCCCAGCATCGCTCGCACCACCACGAACGCACCATTTCATCGGCAAGAATACCGTTTGCGTTGTTGGCATAGAGGCTAGCGAGCCATTCAAAGCCAATCTGCTGATAAGGTCGAAGATTGCCGCGCAAAAGAAAAGGAGGCTTGATCCTGTAAGCGCTGGGATTCGGTCCGCTGAGGGTGGAAGGAGCAGCGGAAGAAGCGCCAGTGGGCGAGCGAGAGCGAGGTGCGGGCGATATGACACTACCGTTCGTCTCGCTGCCCGCTTCGGCAGGACTTTTGCTGTCGCTTTCGCCGGGCGGGCTAGAAGATCGGCAGACGGAGCCAGTGTCGCTATCGTCATCAGCAGAGCCAATCTCTTCGATCAGAGGTGGAGCCTTCTGCACCGTTCCGACACCATCCGACTTGTACCTTTTCAAGAGCTCCTCGAGCGGCATGTCGGCGTCCGCCGCCAGCCCATCGTCTTCCTCCGAGTCGCTCTCGTCCTGAGCCCACATGGCAGCCTCCAATTCCGCATCCTCCGTCTGAACGTGGTCGTCGTAGGAGTGAAAGTCTTGAGGTCGGTCCGCATCGCTAGCGTCTTCGACCGCATCCGATTCAGAGCTCTGGCTTGGCGACGCCTTTGGCATCGGCTCGCCAAAAGGACGGCGCGGAGCGACTTTGCTAGTCGAAGCAGCGCTCTGGTCATCTTCATGACGCGCCGTCGCTGCGTGTCGTCCATTGACACCGTTCACCTTGGAGCTGGACATTCTTTCACTCGAGTCGATGCCGTCGTCGTCAAGGAGGAGCAAGCGCGAAGCGCGTGGGCTTCCCGTCTCTAGCGTAGACTGCTCGGTGCTATCTCGCAATGCCGTCGACGCGCTGCTTCGCCCATCGTGTGAAGACGTGTCCGAATCTGCCTCTTCTTCTTCGTCTTCCTGAGCCTCCAGCTCCGACTCTTCGCTATCGCTGCCCGACGCATCTTGACCAAGAGATGCAGCGCTCACATCGCTCATCGTTCCATAATCGTCCGACTCCAGCGATTCCTCCTCCTCCTCCTCCAATGAAGCGTTGCTGTTCTCCCCTTCGCTGCCATCAAGATCCGACTGAGCAGCCTGAAGGTCCAAGGCGGATTGCTGCCTCCTCAACCTCTGAGCGCTTTCCTCCAAGATGTGCTTCAATTGACGTCTGCCCAATCTGTCCCTCTCCTCCTTTGCCTCCTTGTCCCTTCTAGCCCGCACTACCGACTGGGCCAACTTCCACTGTCTGCCCACCTCCCTCGACGTCCACTTGGCCAGCATCTTGATCCTCCTCTCTTCCGCCTTGACCTGCCTCTCTCCCGTGCCCAACTTTTCGTCCCAATAAGCCTGCACAAGTCTGGCCACCCTACGCGCAAGCTGCATCCTTCCCCTCGTCTCCGCTCTCCACTTTGCCGCCACAGTGGGCACATTACCGACGATTCTAGACCAAGCGTCGTCTGATCGATCAGGTTCCTTGGGCGGTCTAAGCGAGGCCGCACTGGCCCTTTGTTCGGGTAGCCTTCCCTCGCTTCTCAGCTTATCCATCTTGATCCACGTCTCCAGCGCACAAGCTTCCACAACCTCGCGCTTCTCCACACTGACCTCTTCCCAGTGCTCCGAAGCCGTTCCCGCCAAGTTGAAGCTCGACCACAGCGCATCCACATTGCCCGCAAAACGCGAAGCGCGGGGCACCTGATCGTGATGCGTGTAGGCCGAGGCGGGGTACCTGTGCGCCCCTCTTCCTCTTCTAGGAGGCGGAGCTCGAAGGGATGGCGGCAGTAGAGTTGGTGGGTTCCACGGGTCGATAGGTAGGGGAGCAGGTCGGCTGTTTTGGTTCTTTGGGCGCCAAGTCGATTCGATGGGCGAGGGAGAAGGCATGCCCTCGATCAGAGACCTTTCCCTCATTCGATGGCTTCTTGCCGCCGCTTCTGTCAGGTTGGAAGTGGAAGCGCCTGGTGTTGCCGAGGCGGAAGCAGAGGCGCTCGGCTCATCATCGCGTGACCTTCGCGCCGACACTCTTTGCTTTTTTTCTCTTCTCTCTGCACGCGCCTGCTCCTCGTCGTCCACCGCTCGAGCTTTGCCCTTGTGTCGCAGCGAGCTGGCAAGCATCTTGGCGTGCGCTCGCGCCGCGCCAGGTATGGCTAAGTCTTGTATGCGACTCGAGACGACACGTCGAGTGGCGCGTCTGCCTGAACCGGGGGCGCTGCTGGAAGAGCCATTGACTGCGCCTTCAGAGTCAATCTTGAGGGTCAAGTCGTGTTCTGCTTGCCAGCGCTGCCAAACCGCGCTGTTGTCCTTCGCGGCTTCCTATCCATGATGATTACGTAGAGTGAGCAAGGGTCAGCGGGCGTGTCACATGAGTGCAAATAGGACCCCTAGTCGAGTGTCATATCGAGCCATTCACGATCGCCTTGGCTTTCCCAGTGCTCATTCACTGCCCACACCTCTCCTCTGCACCTGGAGCGCGCGACGGGCCCCGACCATAGCGCCCACCTCTTGCGCTTCCACACAGCGTGCCCGACGAAGGCGCACACGGGCGCCTATCACGCAGCGCCGCGACCTACATCACCCCGCCATGGGTCGAACAGGATCTTCGCAATTGTCGCCTGCCTAACCTCTCGCCCATGATAGGCCCCGCCTCGTAATCCCATCGCAGCTCTCACGCTTCTCTTTCGACTTGGGTGCGTCCCAAACTTTCTCTCGAACTTCGGCGCAACAGGACGTCGTGTTTCTCCCCAAGTCCAGCGCAAGAGCACGACCCCATTTTGCTCTCCAAAATCAGCACGAGAGAGCGACGCAATGCTGCTCCCGAGATCCCGCCTGCCTGCCCGAGAAACATTCCAACGCTCCTGCCGAGTCTCCCCCCGCCATCTCGCAACAGACTCACTTTGGGATCAAAGCCGACCAGCGTGACGAATTTCTCCAAATGAAAGCACTCTCTCAGCAACTCGTCGTGCTGCTCGTACACGCTCTGCAGCTCGCGCTTGATGCGTCGCAAACGCAGCTCGCGCAAATTCTCTAGCGTCGTCGTCGTCGTCGTCGTCGTCGTCGTCAGCAATTGGACCTCTTTCGCTTGTCGCGGCTGCGAGTGAGATGAGTGGGAGAAGGCCGATGAAGATGAGGGAGATGAAGAAGATGAGGGAGATGAAGAAGAGGAAGAGGCGGAGGGCGAAGGAGATGGAGAGATGAAAGCGGATGAAGAAGAGGCCGATTCGGGCGAAGGCAAAGTCAAATCTTCGTCGGAGCAATCTTGCGAGTCGCTGCTATGCTCTTCCTCCGACGACGAATCGAAATTCAGACCGAGTGGCAATCTTTTCCGAGGAGCAGCTTTCTCACCAGCACGACGATTGCTCTTGGTGCGCGTAGCAGAGCCAGACCCGCATTTCTTTCGCTTTGCCCGCTTAGTCGACGCTTGCACCTCGCCCTCGCCGTCGTCGTGGGTAGAAGAGGTGCGCGAAGCAGAGGCAGATGCGTCTCTAGTCTTTGGGGGTGAGGTCGATGGAGTGTGAGTGGTAGGAGCGAGCAAGTAAAGTTGAGGATCTCCAGTCCTGGACGAAGGTCTCTTCTCTCTGCTAGGTCTCGCCTTGCCGTTGTGGAGCGTTGAAGTTGAGGTTGAGGATGTGCGTCGCGATTTGGAGGTGCTGGGTGTGGTTGTGGTTGTGGTTGTGGTTGTGGTCGCGGACAGCTTGCTGCTCATCTTTTCTTTCTTGCTGTCTGACTGTTTCGCACTCGCACTCGCACCTGCATTCGCGCCCCGTGCACGCGCCTGCGCCACCGCCGCGACTTTTTTGTCTGGCAAAGTGGCCGCATGATCGTTTTGATGCGCAGAATCGCGGCGGACGCGCGTCGATGCAGCAGCAGAGGACCATTTGGATGGCTGTTGTTGTTGTTGTTGTTGTTGTCGTTGGGAGTGGCCATTCGCATTGGCCATGGTGATGAATTTGGAGGCGTAAAGAGTGCTGGAATGCGAGGGTTTGAGTGGATCTGCGTTCATCCGATGCTGTTGGGCAGCTTTGACGGAATCATGCTTGGGAGCAGCATGCGCAAGCTTTCTAGCGCTGCTCCTACGTCCCGCACCGCTCTCGCTCTCCCCTTCTTGATCGAGTGTAGCAGCACTGCGGCCATCGAGGCTGCTCGCCATCATCCTGGGTCCCGGACTAGAAAATGCCAATCCTTGCAATTCCCTCTTTTGCCTTTTGCGAGGTGGCGCTGCACCTTGTAAAGATGGTTCAGTCTTTGCGTTCGAGTTCGCATTAGGAGCGGATGTGGAAGTGGAGTTGGAAGGTGCAAAATTACGAAAGATTGGCCAGACTGGACGAGCAGCTGAGGACGCGGCTTGCGCACGTTGTTGATGGGAGGTGGTGGTGCCATTTAGAAGCTTGTGTGTCTTCGCTCGAGCATCGTCCGCCGCGTTGGAAGATCGAGCTGCACCCGCACCCGCACTCGACACTGCTTGTCGTACACGAGTAGGGATGATGACGGCTGCTCTTCTCCTTCGAACCTGATTGTCAAGTCTTGCATCGCTGCTGCTGCTCGTCCAATCCACCTCGCTCTCCTCCTCCTCCTCCTCCTCTCCTGCACTCTGGCCCTGACTCTGACTTTGACTGCGACTCTGGCTTTCGCCTTGACCTTCACCCTCGCTCTCGCTCTCGCTCTCATCCTCATCTGACGAGAAGACGATGCTTCTGGAAGGATTGCGTCTGCGTGCAATGCTAGCCGACATTCGCAATGCCATTTCCTCTTCCTCACCATCGCTCTCATCCGCCTCGAAAGGCGATGCGAAAGCATCACTACGCTGCTGCGCGCTGCTCTCATTCAAGCTCAAATCAGAGGAGCTCGAAGCTCTTCTTTTGCTTCTCCTTGCACTCATCGCTCTCCCTTTGCCTCTTGCCCCCGTCTTTCTCTCATCTTTGGGTAGGCGTGAGTGGGAAGTGTGTGCAGCTGGACGGCTTGCAATGGTGCTGGTGCTGGTGCTGGTGCTAGTGCTAGTGACAGGATCAGGGACGATGAAGCTGGACGATGCAGATGCTGACGTGGTGGAGCGTGACTGGAGGTTATGATCCTGCCTACGCCGGGCAGGGGGCATGGCATGCGGCAAGCAAGATGTCTGTGATCGCTAGTCGAAGTCAAACTTAGCAAGTCGACGATGCTCGCCTGCCTCGGAGTGGGCTAGACGCGGGCAAGGTGGGGCGAATTGTGAGTTGAAGAGATGCACCGGAGCATGCAATGCCCAGCGACGTGAATGTGTTGTGTGCGTGATTCGAGGCAGGAGCGAGGAGCGAGGAGTGAGACCTTCAATCCAAAAGATCGACCATCGCGATTCACCATTGATATTGACATGTAGCTCGATCCACACATGCTTCCCGCCCCGCTTCGCTCCTGCGGCGGAACCTTCTCAAACCGCACTCAAACTTCTATTACGATTATGCCTCTGCCTCTGAAGCATCAGCAATAATAAGCACGCATCACGCGTCGCGCCTTTCGAGGATTTCCACGTGAACATGAATTGTGAATCATCACCACGTTTACCCGGCCGAATTCCCCTCATTCGGCGCGTAACTCACGATGATTCGTGATCACAGCCCCTGCCTTGCTTCTTCAACATCTCTTCAATCCTTGTGCGGTTCCGGCCACGCAATCGCTTTCCTTTGCGCTCACGTGCTTTTGAAACAGCATTTCGCCGGGTCAATCTTGCGCCGTGCAAGCCCAAGACGGAAGGTATGTCATTCGTATCACATGTTGATGCCACAAAAGTCTGTCAGCGTGGATGTGTGCAAGCGCGCGACAAGACAATGTCATGGAGCAGTTGCGGACTCGTGATCGAATTCCCAAGATCAAGGAATCATGATGCGCCTAATTCATTCCTGCCATTTTGGACACACCCACTGGGACCGACTGCACGTGACTTTCATCTAGCAACACACCAACTTGACCGACTTCGAATCAGTTTTCTGACTTTTGAGCGAGTGTCTGTCTGCATCCGCCACTGTACGTACAACCAATAGATTTCTACCGAGGCTGGCAATCGAATTGGAGGATTGCTTTGTGGTTCGGAAAGCAAGTTGTGTGCAAGCGGGGTTTCAGTGAGAGTAGGGGGTTGCTGGGAACGCAACGCACGCGTGGATTGGGAAGCACTCGCTCGCACAAACAGCGGCCGGCGTGCAGTCATCAGTCAAAGCTTGCGCTGCGCTGGCAATCGCAATCACGAATCTTCGCGTGCGTGCATGGCTCGCGCGCACGCACGCACGCACGCACGCACGCACCAGCCAGCCAGCCAGCATGCACCAATCAAGCTCACAGCGCAATCGCATCGACCATCGCTTCTTTACCACCATCTCGGTGTCGCTTGCACGCCATCATCCTTCCAGCAGCCGTTTCCATCAGAGCAAAAAAAAGGGGCGCCCCTCTCTGCTCGCTCCTCGTAGGCCCTTCCCCACCTGCCCCCGCCGCCGCCCTCGCCCATCATGGCGGCCAACTTTATCGGAGCGCTGATCAGCCTCACCTCCAAATCGGAGGTGCGTTACCAAGGCAGATTAGCCTCTCTATCTTCCGAAGAAGCGACCATCTCGTTGGAACAAGTGAAAGCCTGCGGAACAGAGGGTCGATTGGCCGCTCAAGGTAGGCCTCAGGATGAGATGCCAGCTTCGGATGGAACGTACGAGTTCATCGTCTTTAGAGCGGCAGATGTCAAGGACTTGAGAATCGACGATCCTAACCCCATCAAGGCTCAACCTGATGCTCCTCCCGCTTTTGTCGATCCTGCAATTCAAAGTGTGAGTGGGGTTGAGGCGCAGTATGCACAGTTTGAGATGGCTCATGCTTCCGGGTGGTGGGGGGATGAGGATGAGCCCTTGGGTGTGGTAGCAGACCATGCTCGATGGGTTACGCGAGGCTGACTCACGCTTCGTTCTATCCGCAGTCATCTCAACGACCGCCAGCGCCACAGCAGGCACCCGCTGCTAATGCTACCACTGCGCCGACATCCGCACCCAAAGCGACAATTGCTCCAGCCGCTGCTCCCGTACGCATGCCCGCCGTCACATCTGCTGCCCCAGCAATCGCTACGACAACCAATGGACTCGCTTCGTCCATGGCCAACCTCTCAGTGAGTTCTGCAGCTCGAGACGGATCGGATGCCCCGGCATCTGCTGCTTCCAAGCCAAGCACGACGGGTCGAACGGGTCTAGCGAGCGGGACGACGCCTTCCAATCTGCCAGCCATTCCCCACGCCGCAGCAGCCGCTGCTCGTCAACAACAATCCGTCGAAGGTACGAATGGGAAGAATGCAGGGCGAGCCACTTCTCCGCGCAATCAGAGAAATGCACCTCGCGGAGGTGCAGGAGCAAGTGGTAGATCGGTATTCGACAACCGTTCGCCCATCGCTGTACCGGATGCGGATTTCGACTTTGCAGCAGCCAATGCCAAGTTTGAAAAGGATCGAGCAGCTGCCGCATTGTCCCCCAAGGTGGACAGTGTGGGACTTTTGACCGATGGCGTCGGAGATGGGAATGAAAGGGGAGGAGGAGGAGGATCACTAGACTCCATCCCTCCACCTCCTGCAGAGCCAAAGAGCTTCTACGATAAATCTACCAGCTTCTTCGATTCCATCTCTAGCGAGGTCAAGGAGCGCTACGAAAGGGTTCCGGGTGCTGCGGGTGCAAGTGCGAGAAACGCTTCGTCCGGCACGGGAGAGAGCAGAGGCGGGGCTTATGAAGGAGTCGGAGGCGGTAGAGGTAGGGGAGCAGCGAGAGCCAACAGATTGGCAGAGGAGCGTCTGAATCTGAGCACTTTTGGAGAAGTGGGCTCGGCGCCGAGGGGTGGAAGAGGTGGGAGGGGTGGAAGAGGAAGGGGAAGAGGTAGAGGTAGGGGACAAGGAAGAGGAAGAGGCGCGCCTTCTCCTGCCCATTTTGCCTAGGAGGCTTGCGTGGGAAATGTCCTCGACGTTATCGATGACAGTCACATGGAAGAAGAACAAAGACTTTCACAGGGGGAAGAATATCAGCCCTTGCACTGCCCACCTGTCCACCTGCCCACCTACCTACTTGGCCTCATCTCTGACCGGCCCATCCATCATCCCGCAAAAGAGCACCGCTGCTGCATTCTAGCTCCCTTCCCGTGCTGGACAACCAAGCCGGCAAGGCTCTGGACATCACTTCTCGTCGATGCCAAGTCCCTCCTCTAGTCACTTTGCATAGATTTGACTCATATGCACCAAAGCATGGGGAAAAAAAAAAACGATCGACGCCGTGCACTCGAGCAGGCGTCTCATCAGCCGTGACCCCGTTCCTGAACTCTTCAACACAAGCCCTTTGCTCGTCGCTCACAAAGAGCTCTCCAAATCACCTTGACTCGAGAACACAAAGGGACAATTGATGCGCCTCCACCGTCCGTCTTTTTTGCCCACACGTCTCTCGTCTCCCGTCGTGAACGGGAAAGCACGCCGCCGTGGGTTGAGCGTTTGATCGCTCGCAAATCTCACCGCACCCCTTGTTCCCCTACAAACCAACTCACTCCTCGCCTGTGGCTTCTTGACCGCAATCAATCAGAAAAAAAATCCTCGAACATTGCACGGTCACGCCGTTTTGTTTCATGCGCTTGTAAACGCCGCTGCGTGCGTTCTTGATTCACCATTCAGGACTGGAAGCGATGCGCTCACTGCAGATCACGTGACTTTATATTGCGCGCGCGCTCCAACAGTACGAATGAAACGCGCGCGCGCGCATGCACCAGCCATGCAAAGGATCAACACGGCCGGCACCATCAACACGCTCGCCCGGCCACAAGTAGAGCGTTTGCATCTCGTGTCTTTCTTTCCTCTTTCCACCATCTCATCCTTCGCTTCTGACCAACGAAGCGCCCTGCCTTCTTTGCCTTCCAAGATGACTTCTCCAGCGTCGGTTTCCGCGCCGGTTGCCGGTGTGCTCAAGCGCGAGTCGCCGCTATCCAATTTGGCTTCTTTGCTTTCGGAAGCCACAACGCCTTCGACGCGCGACTCTATCGCTGCGCAACTCACGCTGCTCGAAAGTCAAAGCTCCTCGCAAGGTCTCTCGACGTCCGAATTGGAAGTGCTCATCTCTCTGTGCTTATCGCCACACACGGCTGCTGCTACAGCGCTCAAACTTGTCAGATGCGCCGTCCCGAGACGAGGGGCAAGAGTGAGAGGGGCGTCGGTCAGAAATGTGTTGGCTTGTTTGGGTAAAGCGCCAGCGCTTGGTGATGGCGTCAGGGGGGAGAGGAGGAGGGTAGAGGTGGATGTCAGGGTGCAGGTGAGCAAAATCATGTAGCCGGCCGGAGCGTGATGGGTTCTGCGCTCCCCAAGCTCTCGCGCTGACTGCCCAGCCTCCTCGATGGAACAACACCGTCAGGCAGCGCTCTTGCGCCTTCTTCTTTGCATGCTCGAACCTCCTCCGACGTTGCCCAATCTCTGGGCAGCAACAGATCCCTCCTTGTCGGGTGCAGCCTCGTCGACCACAACGCTCCCAGCTTCCTTTCTCACTGCTCAAGCTCGAACCCAGTTGGCGCGCGCTTATGGCGTCCTCTTTCATTTCCTAGACTACTCCATTCCAAGGTGCGTATCGAGCCGACTTGCGACCGAGCTTGACGCTGCTTAGAACCCTCTTTCCCCTCTATAGATCACACTTGTGCGCTCTGCTCTCTGCTCTGACGCGCAGAGCGCACGTCAAGCCGTACCGCATCACCAAGCTGTGAGTGCTGTCGACACTACCCCTTTCCCCATCGATCACGCCTTTCTGACCGGACCCGACCTGCGCGCTTTCCCGCCAGCCAATCCTTGCGTGCTCTGCATCCCACCGATGTAGCCCTGGCATCCCTACTGGCCACGTACGGCACCTTTGTACCATCGTTGCTCTTTGCATCGCTACCTCCCTCCGTCGCGCTGTCTGGCGGCTTATTGGCCCCGCTCAAACATCCGGACACGAGCTGGCTAGAGAGGGTTTCGCGCACGCACACTTTCGATGCGAGTGGTGAATTGGAGGAATCGCATCAAGAAGAGTCTCGAGAAGAAGCGCTTGCGCGCGGTCGCAAGAGGGCAAAGTTGTTAAAGGGTGCCATGAACGCTTCCAACGGATCCAACAATCGACAATCGCTGCTGAAAGGTGCCGCGCTCGTTCCACCGCCCATCTGCCACCCTCAGGGCAAGTCGCCGCTCATTACCGAGGCCAGATCGCTTCAAGCGCTTGGGCAGGTTCTTCATCAGGTCATTCTGCCTGCCCATCTGGCTGCTGGCTTGGCACACCACCATACCAAGCTGGCACTGCTTGCGTCGGACGATAGGCCCGGTCTGGAACGCATGGCCAAATGGGCGTGCGCTAGGCTGCAGGATGAGATCGCAGGCGCTGTTGAAGCCGCAATCGCCAGGGGCGCCAAGGGTATTGCGGGTGGTGCGGGTCTTGATGGGCACGTCGCGCAGTCTCCAGCAGCCCGAAGAGCGGCAGGACTAGTCGATCTGGTCCATGCGTTTTGGTCTCTGGTGGGCCTGCCAGCATTCGCCGTTACTTGGCTCACTGCCACGATAGGTTCTAGAACTATGCAAGAGCGGCAAAGTCGCGAGCCGAGCCTGATCCTTTTGGATCTCGTTCATCTGTTGCCCCCTGGTCCATGGGCTCGCTTCCGCAGCGGCATATTGGAACCGCTTTGTGGTCCATCCACCAAGAGCATCTCTTCGGCGCAGGACAATGCTAGGATCATCCAAGCGTTGGCTGATCTGCTCCAACGATGGTCTAGGCACGACTGGGAACGCGCAAAGAGGGACTTTGCGAATCGAAGACAACACTATTACGGATTGACGCTGCTTGATGCAAAGGTGGATCATGAGGAGACGCTGCGTCGCACAGCTGCTTATGCAGCTCTGTATGGCGAAAAGTGTCTGTTGATGGTGAGTCAAATGGTTGATGGTCTCGACTGCGCAGGCTAACCATGAAAAGCTCGCTCGCTTGCATGCAGTACCCGCAAAGTCTCGCTGTGCAACACGCCGTGCTGCACCTGCACGACACCCTGTCTTCGCCCAGCATCGCAGGAGTGCACAGCTCCGTCATTCCCTCGCTCTCGACTTTGCTGCAGCTAAGTCTTTCGCGCGTCGGAGCTTTGTCCACCTTGTCCCGGCTCTGCTCCGTTCTGCAATCCATCCGTCAAGCTTTTGCGGCCCGTCAAGATCTCTTGCAGTCGGACGCCCTTTCGGCCGCTCAAAAGACGTCGAGCGTGGCGCAATTGTACTTTTCGGAAAAAAAGGGAAATCGATTAAACACCTTTGTGGTGCTGATGGCCGACTTTGTGTGGAGGAACAAGGCTTTTGCATTGCTGGAGGATGGCAAGGTGGACGAATCTGCTGCCGCATCCGCGCCCGGCACGGCTGAAGATCAAGAGGCGGAAGAGGAGGAGGAAGAGTACGAAGCGGACTGCGCTGCGGAGATCAGCTTGTTGGCTAAAAAGGCGCTCAAACCGGCCACGGTTGGACATGTCAAGTTGCTCCTCGACGACTGCGGTTTCGACGCGATGTTGGGCGGCAGCTTGACGCACGGACCGGCCTTTGTGGGATTGATGGAAACGTACCTCAACAAGCTCTGCTCGCGCAAGACCAGCTCTCTCTCGACTGCTGCCATCAAACGCACCATCCACGGACCAGTGACGAACGGGACGTTTAGAGAAGCGAAAAAGAATGGCCTGCTACCGGGCCAGAGCAACTTTTTGGATTTGAGAATCGGCTTTTTGGAGTGGATACAGGCGGCGGGAGCTAGTGGGTTGGCAGAGCTGCTAAAGGCTATTCTGAGCAGTTTGAGCAAGGGTTCGGCGAGCAAGGCCAAGTGATACGCCGATGTGCGATGCAATGCTGGTGATCGCGAAGAGATCGAGCGGACCATGCTAGCCTGACGCAAGCCCATTTTGTCTTTTTTTTTTCTTTTTTTTTTACTCCTTTGTTGTACACGTATCGATCGCAAAATAGACTAAATTTTCTGGATATCGAGTCACGAGGCGTGCACCTCTTTGTGACTCGACAAGCTGACAAGAAAAGACTCAGCCGTCGTCGTCGTCGAGGTCGGGATCGGAAGCAGCATTAGAATTGGATTTGGGCTCCGTATGCTTTGCCACTTTCGAGCCCTCGACCTGAGCAGTATCCTCCCCGTCGCCAGAACCTTTGCCACTCTCCGCAGAGTCGAGTTTCGAATCGAGACCGGAGGTTTTGTGGGCAGCCGTCTTTTCTACGCCCATACCTTTGCTACCGCCCATGCGCCCGCCCTTGCGGCTGTTGCGCGCCGTGGGCCAATTCTTGGGATCGTCTAGATCAGCCCAGAATGCTTGACCCAGATCCGCAATGGGATCAGTCTTGCACCAATCCTGACCAAAGAATTGACGTCTGCTTTGAAAGCTTCTCAATTCCTCCTTGCTCAATAGGCGCGTCGCGTCCAGGACTGTATCGACCTTCTGGTCCCCTTTGAAGCCAGCACCGAAAAATCCTCGATGGACGAAACGAGGATTGGGAGCTTGACCTCGCTGAGCTTTGAAAGCAGGTGTCTGTTGCCACAATGCAGGAAGGATGGCGTTGTCCGCCAGCTCCACGTCTTGAAAAGAGACGGTGATGGGTTTGACGGAGGAGCCATGGTTTTTCAGCGGAGCTGCGAGGTAAGAACCATCTCCAGCGCTCGGCGCTTGTCCTTCTTCAGACGCGATGACCGCCATGTTGACTGCAAGAGCACCACCGTCCCAAATACCAATGGCCGATCCTACAGCTCGGACGCTGATCAGTGTCTCCCACATGAACATCTTGCCCGAGCCTGCCGAGGGGGGGGGG
>CCYA01000249.1:20599-52659 GCA_900000165.1 Ceraceosorus bombacis
GCCTGACCGGATGAATGCACCGCCGTCTCATCTCTGCGTGCCGCTTTCCGACGGACCGGTGAAGGCGAAGCCAAATTTGCGTGCCAAGTGAGATCAGGGGTCCCGCTTGCGCTTGCATTACATTTGCAAGCCATCCTTGCGCATCGACGAAGCAGCCAGCCGCTTCATGCTCACATCCCCCCCCAGCAAAGGCGGCTTCGTCGAACGCGTGCCCCACTTCGCGCTCCTCGAGATCAATGAATGTGCTGCTTCACCTCGCCCTCCCATCCGCGCATCGTGGTTGCAAGGGCCGGACCGGGGTCGAGGGTCGGGTCAAGAGCAATCTTGAGTCTTTCCGAAATGAAGGTACTCGGCAGCTCCGTGACGCTGCATCGCAAGCGAACCTCTGCACCGCATACACATACACAAGGTACCAATCGTGAATCAGGTCATAGTCATCAACGTCAGGACGCCAGGATGGTCAAGCTGAAGCCTGGACCGCAGGCGGGCGGGCGCGTGTATGCAGTGCCGCGTGACTACAGCACGTGCCTCAACCATCACACGCCCGCCCGCACTCGCGGTCATCTTTCTTTACTTCCCGCGCCCGCTCTCGAACCGGAAGCGCATTCAAGTGTACCCCATGAATGCGGCAACGTCATCACCATCTCATAGACACGCGGGCAAACATCCTTCTTTTCACAGAATGTCATTTCTTTTGCGCAAAGCTATGGTCTCGTCTTTTTGGATGTGCGTGTGGAAAAAGTCTAAGGAACGTGACTCGATACAAAAGGTTGCTTCGTGTGCAGAAGGCGTGTCGTGTGTGGAGACAAACAAAGAGACACATCACGGCGCATCACGGCTCGTCAAACTATAAGAGACTCGTGCGAAAAAGGGAGGAGAAAGAGAAAGAGAAGACTGCAGGTACAACAGATTGCCCCCGCACTTAGTCGACCTCGAGGTCGTCAGAGGGAGGGGCGGCACCGCCACCTGGTGCGCCGCCAGCACCTGGGAAGCCGCCGGGTCCGCCAGCGCCAGGAGGTGCGCCGCCGGCTTGAGCAGCCTTGGTGACGATAGGCATCGCCACACCCTCGAGCGTCTTTTGCTGCTCCTCGTACTCTGACTTGCTCGCCTCTTGAGCGCCATCGAGCCAGGAGATGGTCTCGCTGATGGCACCGTTGAGCTTCTCCACCTCTTCGGAAGAGAGCTTGGACTTGAAGCCTTCCTCGTTGAGAGAGTTTTTGAGCGAGTAGGCGTAAGACTCCAAGCCGTTCTTGGCGCTGATTCTCGCTGCTGCCTCCTCATCCTCTGCCTTGTACTTTTCAGCGTTGGCCACCATGGCGTCGATCTCCTCCTTGCTGAGACGGCCCTTGTCGTTGGTGATGGCAATGCGCTCAGACTTGCCGGAAGTCTTGTCCGAGGCAGACACGTTCAGGATGGAGTTGGCATCCAAGTCGAAGGTGACCTCGATTTGAGGAACACCGCGAGGAGCGGGAGGAATGCCGGTGAGCTCAAACTTGCCCAGCAGGTTGTTGTCCTTCGTGCGAGCACGTTCACCCTCGAAGACTTGGATCAGCACACCAGGCTGGTTGTCGGCGTAGGTGGAGAAGATTTCGCTCTTCTTGGTGGGAACGGTGGTGTTGCGCTTGATGAGAGCAGTGAAGACACCACCGGCGGTTTCGATACCCATGCTCAGAGGCGCAACGTCGAGCAGCAAGAGATCTTGAGTCTTTTCGGATGTGTCACCGCTGAGAATGGCTGCCTGCACGGCCGCACCGTAGGCGACGGCCTCGTCGGGATTGATGCTCTTGTTAGGCTCGCGACCGTTGAAAAAGTCTCGGAGCAGCTTCTGTACACGAGGGATACGCGTGGAACCGCCGACGAGGACGATCTCGTGAACGCTCGACTTGTCAATCTTTGAGTCGCGCAGGACCTTTTCGACGGGCTCGATGGTGTGAGAGAAGAGGTCGCCGCAGAGCTCCTCGAAACGAGCACGAGTGATGGAGGTGTAAAAGTCGATGCCCTCAAACAACGAGTCGATCTCGATGGTGGTCTGAGCTGCAGAAGACAGGGTACGCTTCGCACGCTCGCAAGCAGTTCGCAGACGACGAAGAGCGCGAGCGTTGGAGGTGAGGTCTTTCTTGTTCTTTCTCTTGAATTCTTGGACAAAGTGGTTGACCAACCGGTTGTCAAAGTCTTCGCCACCAAGGTGAGTGTCACCAGCGGTGGCCTTGACCTCGAAGATACCCTCCTCGATAGTCAAGAGGGACACGTCGAATGTACCACCTCCCAAATCGAAAATCAGAACGTTCTTCTCGCCCTCAGACTTCTTGTCGAGGCCGTATGCAATGGCAGCTGCGGTGGGCTCGTTGATGATGCGGAGCACGTTGAGACCAGAAATGATACCAGCGTCCTTGGTAGCCTGACGTTGTGAGTCGTTAAAGTATGCAGGTACAGTCACGACGGCGTCCTTGACTGTGCCACCAAGGTAGGCCTCTGCAGTCTCGCGCATCTTGAGCAAGACCATGGATGAGATCTCCTCTGGCGTAAAAGTCTTCTCCTCGCCCTTGTACTCGACCTTGATGACGGGCTTGCCACCATTGTTGCCGAGAGTGAATGGCCAGTGCTTGGCATCTGCTTGCACTTCTGCGTCGTCGAATTTGCGTCCAATCAATCGCTTGGCGTCGAACACTGCAAAACGAAGAGGCGAGCGTAAGCACGGGGCTCATCGAGACTGAATCAGAGTGCTATCGGTGCTCACCAGTGTTGTGAGGGTTCATTGCGACTTGGTTCTTGGCAGCATCTCCGATCAATCGCTCCGAGTCTGTGAAAGCAACGTATGAGGGAGTGGTGCGGTTACCCTGGTCATTGGCAATGACCTCCACTCGGTCATTTTGCCAGACAGCAACGCAAGAGTAGGTTGTGCCGAGATCGATTCCTGGGCGGCCAGAAGAGGGAGGCAATGTCAATCAACGAGTACATTGGCGGCTTTATCTGGAACGCATGAACTCACCAACTGCCTTGGTCATGGTGAATAGATTGTATGCGCTGAAATTGAGATTGTGTGCTGTGATTGCAGTCTAGCTGATTCGGGACAAGTAATTGTCGAGTTGCGTGTGTGTGTACGTAATGCGTATATCACGGTTGTGATGTGGTGGTATTTGGTGTGAAGAAAGATGCATTCCTGATTCATGTGCACAACATTGCTTCTTGTACGAAACGAAGCGTCTGTTGCGACCTTGGCTGGGCGCAAACGTGGTCCGAGCCCTTTTGGTGACGCAAAATTTCGAGAAGAACGAGGATGGCCGTGGAAGCTTTGCATTGTTGTATTCGCGCATAACAAATTGCCCATCATCTTTCTAATCACACACGCGCGGGACGCGAAGCCAGCAAACGTCCAGCATGCACCAATCACCGCGCAAGTGGAGGACTTTGCCCGGCTTCTGCTGTACGCGGCCATGGCACCATGCATGCATGCAGCCGCGACTCTCTCGCGAAAAGTCTGTTATTGGCGGCGCGCGGGCGCCCAACATCTCACTCGCGCGTCCTCGAAGGCGCCAGAGCGGTCTAGCAGCGCGTAGAACAGTCGAGAAGCTTTGGTTGATCCGCGGCGCACGCCTAGCGATCACGTGATTCAGAATGTCGCTCGTTCAAAACGCAAACAAACGCGCATCACCACTCTGTACGCGGGTGTCCGAGCGTCATCAGTCAAAGATCGGGGGCCGAAAGCCAACGCCGGCATTGGCACGCCCAAAGCATGGCGAACGTGACTGAGCTCGTTGATGACCATGAAATTGCGAAAAAGGCGTATGAAACGCGCATGCCCGACCAAAACAAAAAAAGGGGTGACATGAAGGTGAGTGGAATGCGAGGGTCGAATGTGCGAAGCAAGGGTGTCGTGTCTCCTATCTACTAAAAGGCCTTCAAATCAATCGAACCAAGCTCCCGTTGCGCTGCTGCGCACTCCAGCAACACCATGAGCTCCGATCCACTGGACGGCGCAAGTGGATGGTTGAGCGCTACCAGCAGCATCTTGCCGTCTGCGTGCAGACGAGGGCAGGTCGCTCTCGTGCGTGTTCAAAATCTTGATTGCAATGTAGCTCCCAGAAACACCGCTGCTCATCTCGACCGCGCCGCTCGCGGCGCCGTGTTGGTGCCTGGTGTCGGACCTCACGACGTGCTGCGCCATTGCGGAGAAATCCAGCGTTGCAGTCGCCGAGGTCGGGATGCGAAAGAAGCCGACGGGATGAAGCGTTGTTCGATCCCTGAGCAAGGCGGGCTCAGTGGCCGTCGGAGGTTGCATAGCATTGTCTAGCTGGAAAGCCAGAGGAACTCCCAGCTCCGGATCGTCGTCCCACCTGTCGCGCGTGTTGGGTGTACTGCGTCTCGCAGACGATGTGCTAATCGGGCTCGCGTTTCGTCTGCCCGTGCTTTCGTCCGCGACGTTGCTGGCAAAGCAGAATCCCTCTCGTTGCGCAGCAGCTTCGAGCTCAGTCTGCGTGCAATTGTTCCAGCGCTCCAGCATGGCGGTAGTGATGGGTCGGTGGCTAACGAAAACCAGTCCTTCCTTGGCCGCCGATCGTCCAGCTCGGCGTGGAACTTTGATGATGAGACGCGAAAGCGTGCACACAGGTGTCTGGGCCAGCACGGATCCTTCTCCAACATGTCGAACAGCATGTTGAGCTATGGATCGCGCACGGCTGGCAATCAGGGGAGCCAGATCTTGCAACGCGTCCGAAGGGAGCTGCTCGGCCGAGCGCGGCGGCGTGGACGATGCTCCTGCAACTTGCTCGATCAGAGCGCGTTGAGCCGACGTAAGCTGTACACCGCCGGCGTGAGAAGCTCTGTTGATCGCCTCTCGTGCGACGCGATGCAGTGCGGATCGGTGGTCAGAGTCCCGAGCGCTGTGCATGAGGGCGTGGCGTGATCCAGATCGCTCCTCGCGCGTGGCTTGAACGCGAGTGCGCAATTCTTCCAATGTCGAGGACGAGAATAGTCTTCGAAGGTCTGCCACTTCATCCGAAGTCAATGAGGAGATCGCTGCTAGCCGATCCTCTCGCGATCCAGCGCTTCGGGCCGCTACTAGACGGGAAAGCAGGTTGATCTGACGAGTGGTGAGGTGATGTCTGTGGCGCGGCGATGAGCCCGTCAGAAAGTCGCTGAGCAGGTCGGGCGCCGCAGGACGAGATGCGGACGCAACGTTCGAGGCGCTGACCGACGTCGAGCGCCCTGGCTCGCCATCCCGCTGCAGCAGAGGTGCGGTGAGGTCGCGCTCAGCTCGAATAGCTTCGGACACAGCTACATCGCCTGCCGGCCGCGAACCAGACGCGCTTGGCACGCAGGCCAGGAAGCGCAGGCCAATGTCTACATTCCTCGAGCGCGGAAAAGTGACGGCAGTGTCGTCATTCCAGAGCAGGTTGCGAGAGTGGGCGCGCAGGATAGAATTGTCTTCGGACGTGCTCTCTGGCGCAGTGTTTGAAATGGCAAACAGCTCAAAGCGAAGTGGATAGAGCTCGCTGCCTTCGGTCGAAGGTAGCGCGGGCTGAGTCGGCACGCGACGTTCCCACATGCGTAGCCTTGCATAAGTCGCCGCAATGTACTGCGAGCGCGAAACCTCATCGACTGTCTGCAAAAGACCCACTGCCGAGGCCGGCATCGCAGAGACGTCTTGCGCGTGAACGAGCGATGACGATCCAAGCGAGATCGAGGGGGAAATTGTGCTCGACTCTAATCGGCTAGTGCTCGCCATCGAAGGAGACGCTGAATGCGACGAGTCTGGTAAAGCTGCATCGGATGTTTCAGCTGTAGCGCGCTCCTCGTTGGCATTTCCACCCTCGTACATCTTGTCTTCTTGATCGACCTGGCTTTGAGGGGCGCCGACTCTCGAGGAGCTGGTGGGTGGCTCGGCCGTTGGCGTAGCGAGGTCCAAAGAGGTGTCATGCGTGCTCAGAGTACGACGAGGATCCTGGCGCTGATAAGGCCGCAGACCCGGCGCAGAGTCGCGAATCGTACGTCTTCGTACGAGCAAAGTTGCCCCTTCGCGCTCGACCGGGCCGACGGCGCTAGGTTCGTCAGATGCGAGGACGCGACCGATGCGACCTTCACGTCGGCGTTGCTCGTCACTCGCGTTTCTGCGCCGAGCAATCTCTGCACGCAAGTGTTCCTCTCGGTGTCGAAGCGAAGCTTCGCGGCTCAAGAGCTCTTGCGTGAGGCGCTGGCCAACGTCGTGCAAGCGTCGACTCTGCGCCAATGCAGCTCGTGCACGCTCCGTCAATGCTTCGCCTCGCGCGCCGCTAGGCGGTGGACGAAGCTGTGGCGTGTTTTGTCCTTCGATGCTGTCCAACGTTGCGCCAGTGAGTCGCGTAAGAGCGCCGACGCTTGCAGCCTCCTCTGCAGCATCTGCGGTCGAGTTTGGCGAGGGTGCTGGGGAAGTGTCTTGCTCAGAGGCGCTTTCGCGCGTCCGACGTTCAAAATCAGCAGCAGCTGCAGAGTTGCTCCAGCTACCACCTTCAGCTCGGCCGAGATCACCGTCAACGACCTGTACACCAGGGCTCGTAGATCTTCGCCAGCTGCCCATACCCAAGTACTCTGCTCTCCTCGCCGGCGTGCCAAAGGAAGGCATCGGTCGTGCAGGAGCGTCGTCAGTGGGTGAAGCAGTGCCGCTGCGAACGCCCGAAGCCTCGACCTCGGCTGTCGTCAGACTTGGCAGGCGACGGGGACGCCTAAGAAGACGTGGGTCGCTGGCCGGTGCGTTTGGAGAGGCTGGTCGCTGAGAGCCTGGCTGAGAGATTGCCGTCGCGCTGGCAAGGACGGGAGGAGAGAGCGGAAGTTCAAGCGGCAGAGGAGAGGCGCTGAGGCGGCGCGAGGGCTGAGCGGGGCCAGTGAGCCAAGTGGTGTGCGACGCTGACCTATTCGTCGATGGTGCCTCCTCCGCTTCCGAGGTAGTCGGTGGACCTGCGACGCGACCACTCGTCAACGCGTGCTCACATCTGAAACCTGTTTTGGATGTTGCACACTCACCAACTAGGGTCCATCCATTGCCTACAGTGCGCATCGTGCGCGCAGCTTCACCAATTCCGCTGTCCACTAGAGGAGGAGGAGAGGCCACTACAGTAGCGGTACGGTTGCGATGACGCTGCTCGGCACCCGTTCGTTGCGGGCGCACCCTAGGCTGGACTTGCGCATCATCGAGACCGGGCTCTTGTTCTTGCGCTTCTTCGGCCCAAAGATCAGCTGGCACACCGGGATATCGTTCGCGCGCTGCGTTTGCTGCAGCCAACTCCTCCTCTGCCGCTCGATTCTGTGCTTCACGCCTCTCTCGCGCCGCTTCGAACCAGTTTACCGAAGTTGCGCTTCGCACTACTGGGCCGCCACGAGTTGGCGGATCGTACCACGGAAAGATGTCGTGAGGTCGAGCTTCTGGCGCCGTGTCAGGAGCTTCTGCGTCAGAAGAGTCGTGCGAAGGGCTGAGTCCATCCAGTTCGCGCAGTCTCTGCAGATAAGCCAGCCCGCCGCGAGAGGCGCGGCTACGTTCTCTTGCTCCGTGATCCTCCGTCGAAAGCGTGCCCGCTGCTCGAGCTTCAGCAAGCGCAACGTTGCGCTGTTCTCGGCGCTGTCTCTGCACTTCAGCGAGCCGGGCTACACGTTCAGTCGCAGCTGCGACTCGTCTCGTTTCTTCATTGACAGATGTTCTCCGAGAAACGTCGCTGTCACGAGTGGAGGGTCTTTCCTCTGGAGGTGTTCTGGCTACTCGTAGCAAGGCGTTACTGTCTTGAGCGGTCGGTCGTTGAGTCGAGACGGTGCGGGCCCACCGTTGCCAGCTAGGTTCCATCCGCGACACCGTTTCCGCGCTTTGTGCGTCCAAGAGAGCGCCAACAGTGGTGGTGCGGATGTTGTAGCTTGGAGGCGACCTTTCAGCTTCAGGACCAGCATGGATGCGCACGGTTCCATGGGCGTCTTGCGAAGATGCGCGTTCGGCCTCGACCTCGGCCTCGGGCTCGGGCTCTTGGGAGCGACGCAGAAGCGCGTCCCAGGGCCTGATATCAGTGGAAGAATCTGCAGGATTGCGCTCCCGTTCGCGAGTGCTGGCTGATCGTCTTGCTAGTTCGGCTCTCAGCCAGGTGCCGGGCGCACCGGGATATCGCCTAGCCCATACCGGATGTGGAAGCTGCCTTTGAGAAAATGCGGTGCGGCCAGAAGTGATGCCTCCTGCTGCAATGCTGGAGTTGGATGGCGGGTAGGATGAAGTGCGCGCCAACTCCTCGACCATTCTGTCCCATATCTGAGCTTCCGTCTCATCCGTCGGAAAGCCGGACAGGGCGCGGTACGTCGAGGAAGAAGAAGCGGCGCCAGGATCTGACGTCGGCTGGTCGTGCAAGGGAGCTGGTGGGATGTCTGGCCTGTTCTCCGATCTGTTGGCCGAATTTAGAGTGGCACGTATGATGGCAGCACTCGATGGATCTTCCTGATCGTCATCCCAACTATCTTCGCTCGTCTCATCATCAGAATCCGTCAGCCAGTCTGTACGTCGTGCCGAGCGGCTAGCTGCAGCAGCATTGAGCAGATCCGCACGGTCGCCACCCTGAGCTGCTCTGAGAGAGCGAGAGGCAGCGGCAGGCAGTAGAGCATACTGATCGCTGGATGGTCGTGTCGCACGTTGGATGCTAGAGCCTATGGGATGGTAGCGACCTGCGACAATTCTCGCGTGGGTGGTGCTCACAGCAGCAGCAGCGGCAGCAGCAGCAGCGGCTTGCTGTGTGCGCCATTGAAATCGTGCAACTTCTGCAGCTCGGTGCAAGCTTGCGATCAACAAAGCAGCGCTTTCTTCCAACTCTGGTGCACGGCCAAGACCAGCGGCAAGTCCAGCGCTGTTGCTGTGACGAGATGAGGGCAATCGCAGATCACAGTGCGGTCGTAGGGGATCCGAGCCTGGCCGGCTCATCGTTGCTGATTCGGTGTGCGCATTGCCGAGAGACATGATGCCGTTGCAGCTGCCACTTGGATGATGCTTGGTCGCTGTGGTCTAGATGCACGACATTGAAGCCAAAGGCGGAGGTGTGGTTGTGTGGTTGAGAGTGGGGCAGCCGCACGTTCGAGTGAAGCTCATGCAGTTTGAGTGATGGGCGATGAACAGGTTTGCAGTCACGAGTGTCACGGTGATGAGATCAAGGCCAGAAAGAACAAAGAGGCCTGAGCGCACGGCTTCTCGCGCGCCAGTGTGTGATGGTACGGCCGCTGCAGAAGGGCGCAAACGCAAACGCAAACGCAGACGCAAACGCAAACGCAAACGCAAACGCAGACGCAGACGCAGACGCAGACGCTTGTGCGCGACATGAGCACCAACTTTTTGAGCTCGTGGCGGTGATGCGTGCGTGCGGTTGGGCGATGCAGGCAGCAGCAGTCGTGAGTCGTGAGTCGGTTCATATGGTTGAAACGCACACACAATGTTCTCGAATTCATCTAATGCATCGCCCTTGATTGCTCCACATCGCGTGAACCTCAAAAGAGCAGCTTTCACGTTCCGGCTTCCGACCCCACAATTTGGCTGGAAATTTGGGCTTTGACCGTGGAAACTTTGTCGACTGCTGAGCGCTAAGGTGTCATCTGCTGGCTCAGCTGAATCGAGCTAGCGTTGCAAGTGAGGTTGCGAATGTGATGTGATGTGATGTGAGCGTCATCACTCACCCAGTCACCCAGTCGCAGAGTCCATGCAGCGATCAACGCGAAGCCGGCGAAAGGTACGTGCGCACATTACGAATGTGAATGGGTATAAGCCTCGCTCAGCAGACAGCTCTTGGGCCTTGCATGCTGAGCGAGTCTGTTATTAAGACATCAAGGTAGGCCACATTTCCATCTCGCTCGCTCGCTCTCACGAGTACCGTCAAGACACTCCGGGGCCCTCTTCCAGCTCGCACTACCAGCGCATCAAGATGTCGCTTCCATTCTTTGGCGGTAGTCAATCCGCTCGCGCACAGGAGAAAGCTCCGAGCAAGAGCAAGTCGATGTTCAAGCTGACCAAGCTGAACAAGGCTCTGGGCGGACTGCTGTGTCTCAGCTTGGCGAGGAAAGGAGCCTTGTGTTGCAATTTGACCTGCTCCTGCTTCAACGACGTGGAGAGCGCAGAGGCTGCCAAAGCCAAGGAAAGGAGGTGAGTGTATGCGCTCCCTGTGCTCGCCTCCGGAGATTTTTCTGATTCGCCTCGCTAAACTCTTCATCCGCGTCGTGCTTCCAGCGCATCTCACGAAGCATCTGCAGCGCGATGGCAGTATCGCTCTCAGAAAGCAGAGCATCAAGCCGCTCGAAGAGCAGCCAAGGACGAGAGGCGCGAGTCCAGGCTGGATGCAAAGGCCGAGGCGAGAGCTTCCAAAAGGGCTCATCTGGCAGAGAAAAGGAGCGCTCGAAGAGAAGCTTCCAAGGCCAAGCACGAAGACAAAAAGGCAGCGGCACGTGAAGCGCAACGTGAGAAGATCGAGAGAAGACGCAGCAGCAGGGGAAGGGCCGGATCGGCTGACGCGATCAATGCTCCTGCCATGTCCATTGCTGACACACCGGTATCATCTACGACGACTTCTGCGCCTTACGCTATCCCTTTGGACTCCAACCCGACGACCACTGCCGCCTCTTCCATCTGGCCTACGATGCCGGTGCCCGTGCTGACGCAACACACTGTCGCGACTACCGCTCCCGTGTCTGCCCCTGTTGAAACGGTCGCTCCAACGCCGACCCTTTCCCATCCATCCGCTTCGACTGCCAGCAACAACGTAGCACAAGCTGCGGGGGAATCATCGCGTCCATCAAAGCACGAAGCTCGCAAAGCAGCCAAGGAGCGCAAAGAGCGCCGATACGAGAAGAAGCAAGAAGTCAAATCTCATCGTCGAGAAGAGAGAAGAGAAGAAAAGGTTCAAAAGAGGTTGGATAGGAAGGAAAAGAGGAGGCAGAAGGGTAGGGGGAGCGCTTCGAGCTACGTGCTCGGTGCGGATGGACAAGCTTCTACTGGATATACTGAACATGGTGATGAGACCTCGACATCTCCTTCCACTCCTACTTCTCCCGCTCCGCCTTACCCGAGTCAGCCGATGACACACTCCACTTCTGTGGCACCCGCCATCGTCAGCGAGGAGCCGACGCGAACCGCACAGGACTCGCAAGCCTCTGATGCTCATGTGCGCGAGCGACCGTAGCGCACGCCAGTTTTCTGTCCCCTGCCCATTGACCCATACCCATCCTCCTCCTCCTCCTTCTTCACCGTTGCGTCAATTTATACCACGAAACTCCACTCACGACTGTTTGGACGCCGTATCTCGCGTGAATGCATAGCGTTCTATTTTCGAGTCAGTCTGCAACTCGGCTTTGATCATCATTGCTAAGATGCTGCCTTGGGATTGATGAACACGCGTATGCGGTAGTCAAGGGATGGGCAATGTGTAGATGTTTCAGGCAATGAATGTATAGCTCTTCCTTGGGCTGGATGAGCAAGGACTTGCAGACTCACACGTGATATGATCGCGATGTGTGTGTCTTGCAAGCCACGTGGTCAGGCATCGGAATGTTGAGGAAAGACGAGGAGGGCTGACAAATAGTTGCGCATACGAGGGAAGCGAGGCGCATGGACCAGCTAAGCACCGCAAAGGTCGCCAGAAGAATAAGCTGCATCCTGGCATTTAGGGAGCAGCACACCTATACCCGCAACGCACCTCCCGCGCCGTGATCAACGAAAAGTGGCTTGTGGAGAGCTTAATGCGGGCGTGGCTGACGTGTGCGCGATTTGCAGCACGGGCAAAAGCGGAAAGAATATGTGCTGCTCCATACGCGCGCAGCTGATGGGGATGCTGCATGCACACATGCATGCGCTCGACCGACACGCATCACGCGCACGCATGCGTGCGGAAGGTCGTAGATGCATATCTAACGCTCAGATGACCAAACCCCATGCAGCGCCTGATGAGCGGCATGCAGATCTAGAGCAGCGGCAACCCGGCCAGATCCAAGGTGCGCCTGCTTGCGCTTCTTCGGCTTCGGTTTTGCGCGGCCAAATCCGTGAAATCGGAATCGTGAATCACGAATGACATTTTTGGCTCAGACTGGCGGCTGGCCGCCTTGTCTGATTTGGGTTATGTATGGGCTATGCATAGGAGATGCACAGGGCGAGTGCGCAGCTGCTGCACTGAGCGCACACAGGCACCGCCAAAGTTCTGGGCCAAGGTGCCGGACCTGTTTGAGACTAGCTAGGATTGGAAGGCCGAAATTTGGTGAGTCACTCGAGCGAGCGAGCGAAGGAAGGTGTGAGTGTGTGTGCCTTGCCAGTCATGCAATGTGAATGCATTCCGTGCCGCTTTGCCTGCGCTCATCTTAGTCAGACACAAGGCTAGGCATGCAATAGGCTCGCCACAAGCCCACGCGGGCGCGGCGAAGACTCATGACTCGTCGTGAGACTGCTGCTGCTGCCATGGCCGCGCGCGCGCGCATCGAGGCCCCCTTCAGCCAACCAGAGAAAGCGCATACAGCACAGCGAGCGGTGTGGCATTCAATCGCGTAGTCCGCTTTTGCAAGGCACGCCTAGCTCGCCTAAACATGGCTGCCCGTGCGCGTGCGCGCGTGCGTGCAGCCCAAGCTCGAAAAGAGGAAAAAGTTGGTGGGCGAGGGCGAGGGAGGGGGAGGGGCAGGGCGAGGGAGGTATAATTTCTTGGCCGCAAAAGTGCAAAGAGATTTATTTCCCTTTCCTTCTTCCCCCAGACCAGTCAGCCCATCTCGTCGGTCCCTCTCACGCACCTGCTGTCACTCGACCCTCGTCCATCAGTCATCGCTAAACGGTAGATCACACTCGAATACGAAAACGCAAGCCGCTCACTCTTTGGCGGTCCATTCAAAAGCAAGCAAGCAAGCAAGCAGGCAGGCACCCAACGCCTCCTCATATCGCAACCACCTGCGCATCACAATAGACCTCTTTCTTTTCTCTTCTTCCCTCATACCCATTGGTTCTCATCGTCCTCGCAGCGCATACAGTTGCTCCGATTTGAATTGTTTTTTTTTTCTCGCAGCACATACGCTCGCTTCGGTCTAGACTTTTTCCTCCTTCAGCGCTTCGACAGCGCTTCTCTCTTCGCTCCCCTCTTTCGACCTCGTTGGGCGCCTGCGCGCCGAACGACACACCACCATGACTGTCACTACTTCTCTTTCGGCGACCTCTGGCGCACAGCTGTCGCGCAAGGAGCGCAACGCAGCGCTTCAGGCAGAGATGGCCGCCATGCGCGAGGATGAGGAGATGATGACGTCCAGCGACCTGCACGCAAACGGCTACGACGAAGTGGAGCGCGCCACCACCTCCTGGGCCGGCTCTCTGCCTGCAGCTCAAGGTTTGTATGACCCAGAGAACGAAAAGGATGCGTGCGGTGTAGGCTTCATGTGCCAGATCAAGGGCAAGCCTTCGCACAAGATCGTCTCGGACGCCAAGCCTCTGCTCTGCAACATGACCCACCGCGGTGCTACGGGTGCAGATGCGAGGGATGGAGATGGTGCTGGTGTCATGACTGGCATCCCAGATGCATTCTTCCGTAGAGAGGTGCTCACCGATCTGCGCTGCGAGCTGCCAGAGCAAGGCCAGTACGCCGTCGGAAACCTCTTCTTCGACCCTCGCGACGACAAGGCGCGCGCTTCTCACATTGCCCACTTTGAAAACCTCGCGCGCGACTTGCACCTGCGAGTGCTCGGTTGGCGCGAAGTGCCCGTGGACAACTCCATCCTTGGTCCAGCGGCGCTAAGCAAGGAACCCAAGATCCTTCAGCCCTTTGTCGTGTTGGCCGATCACTTCGGCTCGAGCAACTCGTGCGAGAATCCAAAGGCGCCCTTTGACGCTCAGTACTTTGCTAGACAGTTGTACGTGCTGCGCAAGAGCGCAACGCACGCCATCGGTCTGCCCAAGTGGTTCTACGTCTGCTCCCTCTCCAACACCAACATCATCTACAAGGGTCAGCTCAGCCCGCGTCAGGTGTACGACTATTACTATGACCTCAACAATGTTTGGTACGCAAGTCACTTTGCTCTCGTACATTCTCGCTTCTCCACCAACACCTTTCCCTCCTGGGACCGTGCCCAGCCTATGAGGTGGGCAGCCCACAATGGTGAGTGGCGGAGGGGGTGGAAAATTTGAGAGCGACATTTGCTGACACGAGGGATGCCGCAGGTGAAATCAACACTATCCGAGGCAACAAGAACTGGATGCACGCGCGAGAGGGACAGCTGCGCTCCGAGACCTTCAAAGACGAGTTGGAGCTCTTGTGTCCCATCGTCGAGGCCGGCGGTTCCGACTCTGCTGCGTTCGACAATGTCCTCGAATTGCTCGTCATCAACAACGTCGTCACGCTGCCACAGGCAGTCATGATGATGATTCCCGAGGCTTGGCAAGGTAACGAGGACAACATGGACCCCGCCAAGGTGGCCTTTTACAAGTGGGCCGCATGCCTCATGGAGCCGTGGGACGGTCCTGCGCTCTTTACCTTTGCTGATGGCCGGTACTGCGGTGCCAACCTTGACCGTAATGGTTTGCGTCCCTGTCGATACTTGATCACCGATGAAGACGTCATGGTTTGCGCCTCTGAAGTCGGTGCCGTCACCATCGACCCAGCTCGCGTCATCGAAAAGGGCAGGTTGCAACCAGGCAAGATGCTCCTCGTCGACACTGTCGAGGGTCGCGTCATTGATGACAAGGAGCTCAAGCTGACGACTTCTCAGCGCAACGACTTTGGCGCCTGGCTCGAGCAGCAGCTCTTGCAGCTTCCCGAAATCGTCGACACGGTGCGCTCTTGCACGCGCAACTCCATCTCTGCCAAATTGGACGAGTCCAGCTTGTCCAATGATCCAAAGCTTCTCGCCTTTGGCTACACGGCCGAACAGATCAGTCTGCTCATGCTTCCTATGGGTGCCGAGGGCAAGGAGCCTCTGGGTTCCATGGGCAACGACGCTCCGCTCGCATGCATGACCACGGCGCCTCGTCTCATCTACGACTACTTTAGGCAGCTCTTTGCTCAGGTCACCAACCCTCCCATCGACCCCATTCGTGAGGCTGTCGTCATGTCGCTCGAGCAGTACGTCGGTCCTGAAGGCAACATCCTCGAGATGCGCGCCGACCAGTGCCACCGTCTGCACCTCGAGAGTCCCATCCTGACCATCGAGGAGTGCAACGCCCTCAAGCGCCTCGAGCTTGCGCACCAGGACTGGAAGTCGCGCACCCTCGACATCACCTTTGACAAGGGTCACGGCATCGACGGGTACAGCAGTGCGCTGGACCGCATCTGCTCCGAGGCGTCTCGAGCCATTCGCGAAGATGTCCGCGTGCTCGTCCTCTCGGACCGCGCTGTCAACAAGGACCGTGTTGCTATCAGCAGCTTGATCGCCGCTGGTGGCTTGCACCATCACTTGATCCGCAACAAGGAACGCAGCCGCGTCGCCATCGTCGTGGAGTCGGGTGAGGCTCGCGAGGTGCACCACATGTGCGTTCTTGTTGGTTACGGCGCCGACGCCATCTGCCCGTGGCTCGCTCAAGAGAGCATCATGAAGGTGGCACGCGAAGGTCTGCTCAAGGTCGACCTCCCCGTGGAGAAAATGCTCGACAATTGGCGACACGCCGTCGACTCGGGCATCCTCAAGGTCATGTCCAAGATGGGTATCTCTACCCTCGCTTCGTACAAGGGTGCTCAGATCTTTGAGGCCCTGGGTTTGGCAGAAGACGTCATCAATAGGTGCTTCGTCGGCACTGCTTCCCGCATTCAAGGATCCGACTTTGCTCTGTTGGCCATGGATGCGCTCGAGTTCCACGACCGCGGCTATCCCGCTCGCGAGACCATCACGGTGCCCGGACTGCCAGAGACTGGAGAGTATCACTGGAGAGACGGTGGCGAGGCTCACATCAATGATCCTAGCAGCATCGCAAACCTGCAGGAGGCAGCTCGGGAGAAGAATCAGGCTGCGTGGGACAACTACTCCAAGTCATCGCACAACGCCGTCAAGGCTACTGCCCTGCGAGGATTGCTCGACTTTGACTTTACCAAGTCGAGACCCATTCCCATCGATCAGGTTGAGCCTTGGACAGAGATTGTACAGCGTTTCGCTACTGGCGCCATGTCCTACGGTTCCATCTCCATGGAGGCGCATTCTGCGCTCGCCATTGCGATGAACCGACTGGGCGGCAAGTCGAACACGGGAGAAGGCGGTGAAGATGCGGAGCGCTCCATCCCTCTGCCCAACGGCGATTCGCTTCGAAGCAAGATCAAGCAAATTGCTTCGGGTCGATTTGGTGTGACGAGCAACTATCTGGCCGACTCGGACGAGCTGCAGATCAAGATGGCACAGGGTGCGAAGCCAGGTGAGGGTGGTGAATTGCCAGGACACAAGGTATCGGCGTCGATTGCCCGCACTCGTCACTCGACTGCAGGTGTCGGTCTGATCAGCCCGCCTCCTCACCACGACATTTACTCGTGAGTAGCGAGCGCAATGTTGCAGCAGCCGCTCCTGTTCAAAAGCTTACTCCTCCATCACTCGTGACCAACAGCATCGAGGACTTGAAGCAGCTCATCTACGATCTCAAGTGCAGCAACCCTCGCGCGCGCATTTCCGTCAAGCTGGTGTCCGAGGTCGGCGTCGGCATCGTTGCATCCGGTGTGGCCAAGGCCAAGGCGGACCACATCCTCATCTCTGGCCACGACGGTGGTACTGGTGCATCGCGCTGGACCGGCATCAAGTATGCCGGTCTGCCCTGGGAGCTTGGCCTTGCCGAAGCTCACCAGACGCTCGTTCTGAACGACTTGCGTGGCCGTGTCACCGTGCAGACGGACGGTCAGCTGCGTACCGGTCGAGACGTCGCCATGGCCTTTTTGCTCGGTGCCGAGGAGTGCGGTTTCTCCACCACTGCTCTGATCGCCATGGGCTGCATCATGATGAGAAAGTGCCACGTCAATACCTGCCCCGTCGGTATCGCCACGCAAGACCCCGAGCTTCGTGCCAAGTTTGCAGGCATGCCCGAGCACGTCATCAACTTTTTCTACATGCTCGTCGAAGAGTTGCGTGGTATCATGGCAAAGCTTGGTCTGCGCACCGTCAACGAGATGGTCGGTCGTTCGGACTTGCTCAAGGTCGATGAGAGCTTGCGCACCGTCAAGACTGCCAAGCTCGACCTCAGCCCGCTGCTCAAGCCTGCGTGGAAGATGCGCCCTGGTGCTGCGACCTACAAGGTTCGCCAGCAAGACCACCGCCTGTACGTGCGACTCGACAACAAGTTCATCGACGAGGCCGAGCCGGCGCTTTCGCAAGGCCTGCCCGTTCAGATCGAGTGCGACGTCGTCAACACCGACCGTGCGCTGGGTGCTACTCTGTCCTACCGCGTGTCAAAGTTGTACGGAGAAGAAGGACTGCCCCGCGACACCATCCACATCAACGCCAAGGGCAGTGCTGGACAGTCATGCGGCGCTTTCCTCGCCCCTGGTATCACGTTTGAACTGGAAGGTGACGCCAACGACTATGTCGGAAAGGGCATGAGCGGCGGACGTCTGATCGTCTATCCACCCAAGAATTCTCAGTTCAAGGCAGAGGAGAACATCATCGTGGGCAACGTCTGCCTGTACGGTGCGACCAGCGGCAATGCCTACTTTAGAGGTATCGCGGCCGAGCGTTTCGCCGTACGCAACTCGGGCGCCCACGCCGTCGTCGAAGGTGTCGGAGACCACGGTTGCGAGTACATGACGGGCGGTCGCATCGTCATTCTCGGCACTTGCGGTCGCAACTTTGCCGCCGGTATGAGCGGTGGTGTGGCGTATGTGCTCGACATGTACGGTGACTTTGCCCCCAAGTGCAACACGGAAATGGTCGAGCTTGGGCCTGTCAAGGACCCGCACGACATTGCTGAGCTGCGCAACCTCATCGAGAACCACCGTCACTACACTGGCTCGACCATTGCCGATCATGTGATCCACGAATTCCACCACCTCTTGCCCCGCTTCGTGCGCGTCATGCCTCTGGACTACAAGCGCGTTTTGGAAGAGGAAGCTGCCAAGGCTGCTGCCGAGAAGAAGCGCAACAGCCACGTCGACTTGCTCGGCACGCTCTCTCGCCACGGATCGCAAGTCGATGTCTCGATCAGCGAGGAGCGCACCGAACTCAACAGGCAGCAAGAAAAGCCTGCTGAGCCCGCAGTGGGAGATGTGGAGGATGCGATGATCGATGATGAGACGGCCAAGGCGCGCGTGCCCAAGCTCGACAAGCTTCGAGGCTTTATGAAGTACAAGCGTTTGGGCGAGCAGTACCGTGCGCCTACGAAGCGCGTCAAGGACTTCAAGGAGCTCTCTGTGCGCCTCACCGACTCTGAGCTCAAGCAGCAGACGGCGCGATGCATGGACTGCGGTGTGCCCTTTTGCCAGTCAGACACGGGCTGCCCCATCTCCAACGTGATCCCCAAGTGGAACGACTTGGTGTTCAAGGGTCAATGGAAGGATGCGCTGAACCGTCTGCTCATGACCAACAACTTTCCCGAGTTTACCGGTCGCGTCTGCCCTGCTCCTTGCGAGGGTGCTTGCGTGCTCGGCATCACAGAGCAACCGGTCGGCATCAAGAGCGTCGAAGCTGCCATCATCGACAAGGGCTGGGCCGAAGGTTGGATCAAGCCTCAACCACCTGCGGTCCGCACCGGCAAGACGGTCGCAATCGTCGGATCGGGTCCGGCCGGTCTGGCTTGCGCCGACCAGCTTAACCGGGCAGGTCACAGCGTGACCGTCTATGAGCGCGCCGACCGATTGGGTGGTCTGCTCATGTACGGCATTCCCAACATGAAGCTGGACAAGGGCGTCGTTGATCGCCGCATCAAGCTGATGGCTGACGAGGGCGTCCAATTCGTCGCTGGCTGCAACGTCGGTGTGGACGTCGACCCGGCTGCTCTGCGCGCGCAAAACGATGCCCTGGTGTACGCCACTGGTGCCACCTGGCCTCGCGACCTGCCCATCGAGGGCCGCGAAGCGAACGGCATCCATTTTGCCATGGAATTCCTCACGCAAAACACCAAGAGCTTGCTCGACTCTGGCTTGGAGGATGGGCGATTCATCTCTGCTCAGGGCAAGAGCGTCGTGGTGATTGGTGGAGGAGATACGGGCAACGACTGCATCGGAACTTCTGTTCGTCACGGTGCCAAGTCCGTCATCAACTTGGAGCTGCTGCCTCGTCCACCCGACGAGCGTGACAGCTCTTGCCCTTGGCCCATGTGGCCACGCATCCACCGTACGGATTACGGTCACACGGAGGTGATGGACCAGTGGCACGCCGATCCTCGTAGATTCAGCACCACCACTACTCGTTTTGAAAAGGACGAAGAGGGCAACCTGGTTGCGCTGCACACGCAAGAAGTGGCTTGGAGCAAGGACAAGGCTGGCAAGTGGGCCATGAACAAGGTGGAGGGTACGGAGCAGAGGATCGAGTGCCAATTGGTGCTGCTCGCGTTGGGTTTCCTGTCGCCTGAAAAGAAGGCTTTCGAAGCGCTGAATGTGGATGTGGATGGACGTTCGAACATCAAGGCGGACGATCAGAAGGGCAAATTGCCGTACAAGACCAACGTGGAGGGTGTGTGGGCATGCGGAGATGCTAGGAGAGGCCAATCGCTCATCGTTTGGGGCATCCAGGAAGGCAGGGCTTGCGCGGCTGCGCTAGACAAGGAGCTCGAAGGTCAGACTAGACTGCCTTGGGCCGGAGGTATCGCCAAGAGAGACTTTCAAAAGTACCTCAAGGGCGTTGCTAGCGGTAATCAGAAGTTGACCTCTGCCCAAGCTTAAAAAAAAAAGAAAACCCCTTGGTGGTGGGAAAAAGGAGGCTCCTCGGACGCGCGTGCGCATTCTGCTTCTTTCATATATAAAGACGATCCGTCGTGTCGTGTCTTGTTGTGCCGTGTTACTCTTCGCTCCCCTCTTGATTTACGTCCGGAATGCGATATACATGTTTCATGATCTTTTGCAAGTGTGACGCGGTGAGCGGCAATCGTGAATGTGAACCCTCGAGGGCCCATGCAGGCGTGTTTCTGTACGAAGAAGCACATCACGTGACTGCGTGTCTGCACGGCACGGCGGTTTGCAAGATGTGACCCCCGGTCCCCACCCAGCCGTGGTCATCGCATCGCGACCGATGGAGCTCTACACGTAGGGGGGACCGGTCGACATCGCCCACTTTCAACTCTTCAAGCTCAGACCAGCAATTTTGAAGTAGTTGACTTTATTCCTCTGCTCGCATTACGCGCCCTCTTGCCGTTCCACCACGCGAAGCGAAAGGGGAGCTTGAAACGAGGGGCCGCTCGTGCTCGTACAGGGTGCGACCGAGAAGGAGCGAAGCGGGAGGAAAGGGGGCGGGAGAAAAGGGACAAAAGGAGCATCTGAGTAAGAATGTTCAAGAGCGCGACTGGCGTTGTTACAAAGGGTGGTGGTGGTGTTGGTGCTGCTAGAATGGCAACGAGAGGCTGCTGCGGTGTTGCGAGCGCGAGTAGCAGACCCTACTGCGATGCTGCTCGACGACGAGGACCTTGTGGGATTGGGGCGCCCTCACTTGCAGGTCTCGCAAGTGTCCGAACTGGCTCGCATGGACCAGCAAGGTGGGCCTGGATGAGCAGGAGCGCTAGCACGAGCACGAGCACGAGCAGGAGCAGGAGCGCCTCGCAATCACAGTCGCAATTGCATGCGACAGGAGCGAATGCGCACACGCACCCTCACACGCACGCCACTTCGACGTACGAGAGGGACGACGAAGAGTTGAAAGCGGTGTTGGATGCGCCTACAGATTCTTCATTGGCATCCAGCACCGGTGCCACTGCTTCCCACACGCGACCTCCAAGCGGTCTGTTTCGTCTTCCTTCCTTTTCCTCTCCTTCAGCCCTACCCTCTCTGGTGGAACGCACGATTGCTCGATCTCAACTGCTCGTGCAACGCATCAGTCTTGCCTCTGTACGAAATGACGCGCAAGAGTTAAAAGGAGTGGTCAGGTTGTTGGATAGACTTAGCGATACGCTTTGCAGAGTCATCGATGCTTGCGAACTCATCCGAAATGTTCATCCGGATGCGCAGTGGGCCGAGAGCGCAAACGATGCCTACGAGCAACTGTGCCACTACATGAACGTACTCAACACTAGCAGACCGCTCTACGATGTGAGTTGTGTGTGTGTGTGTGTGTGCGGGAGGGAAGGCGTGTCAATAGAGATGCATTACCGGCTCACCCGCCACCCGCCACCCGCACAACAGGCAGTCTCTCTAGTGCTAGCCAATGCAAGCCTTCGCGCCTCTCTATCGCCAGAAGCGCTCAGCGTGGCTCAAGCTTTTCAGAAGGATTTCGAAAAGTCGGGCATACATCTGCAAGAAGCTTCGCGCAAAAAGTTTGTCGACCTCTCTAGCGATCTGGTCAGGCTTGGTCGACAATTTTTGAGTCCAACGTTGGATGAGGCGGAAGAGAGAGCTTTGGCCAGGTTCGTACCGGAGGAGCATCTGAGCGGTCTGCCTGCGGGTGTCAAAGCAGCTCTCCGACAAGCCGACAGCGGCGGCGGCGGCGGCGGCGGCGGCAGCAGCAGCAGCAGCAGCGACAAGGGTCAAGGCATGTTTGTACCGGTGGCAAGTTGGCAAGCTCAATTGCTGCTCAAATACGCACCGGACCAGAGGGCTAGAAGGGCAGCTTACGAAGCTATGCACGGGGCTAGCCAGAGGCAGGTTGAGGTGTTGGAAGAGATGCTGCGCAAAAGAGCGCAGTTGGCAAACGTCACTGGTTTCGAAAGCTTTGCAGAGCTCACTCTGGGAGACAAGATGGCCAAGAATCCTGGTGAGTAGAGTGCGCGTGCGCGTGCGCCAATGGCATTGGACTTGATGTATCCGCCTTCATTCGCATCGCATCGCATCGCATGCATGCAGAACATGTCGACGAATTCTTGGCTGCGCTCGATGCGGAAAACAGATTCAAGACTCGGGCCAAGCTTGCAGAGCTGTTGCAACTCAAACAGCAACAACAGGACGCTTCGTCAGGAGATATAGCAGCGTGGGACAGGGATTACTACTCGCAGCAATACCTTCGATCCATCTCCCTGCAATCCTCCACCACTCCCATCTCTCCCTTTTACAGCGTAGGAACGCTCTTTTCGGGTCTTTCGAAACTTTTGCAAAAGCTGTACGGCTTGAGATTTCGCGTGGTGCAGACGGATGATGGAGAGGTGTGGGAAGAGGGGGTAAAGAGGATCGAAGTGATGAATGAGTCGGAAGAATTGGTGGGCGTCATTTATGCCGATCTGTTCTCTAGACAAGGCAAAGCTGGAGGAGCTGCGCATTACACTGTCCGATGCTCCCGTCGAACAGACGTGGATGATCTGACTGGCGATCTAGCTTACGGTCTACCTGGCGCACCCATCGACGAGCTCTCTTTGCGGGAAAAGCAAGAGATGCAAAAAGCTTGCCAACCGCTCGAAGAGGAATCTTTTAGCGTGGCTGGGAAAGAGGGAAAATATCAACTGCCCGTCGTTGTGCTTATTTGCGACTTTGTCAGACCTACCGTGGGACAAGGACCGACGTTGTTGAGCTGGAACGAGGTGGAGACGCTCTTTCACGAGATGGGCCATGCTGTTCATTGTGAGTCGCGTAGGCGCGGGAAAGCCAAGATTGCACAGACTAAAACAAACAGTCTTCTTCGCGGCGCCCTCGTCACGCACTTAGCCATGTTGGGAAGGACAGAGTATCATCAAGTTTCGGGCACACGATGCGCTACGGATTTTGTGGAATTGCCATCCATCCTCATGGAGCACTTCATCTCTTGTCCAAGCGTCACCTCCTTGATCGCCCGGCATCACTCTACCGGTTCTTCTTTGGCCTACTCGACGCTACGCAAACACGTCGAGGCTTCGCGTTCGCTAGAAGCTATCGATACGCATCAACAGATCTTGCTAGCTCAGCTAGATCAAGCTTATCACACTTCCAACGTCCTCTCATCCAGCTTTTCATCCGATCAAACGCTGGCTGATCTGCACGCACGTCAATCTCTGCTCACTCCAAGTCCCAGCAGCGTACACTCTCAGGCGCATTTCGGACATTTGGTAGGTTATGCCAGCACCTACTACTCTTACCTATTCGACCGCGCCATCGCTTCCAAAGTCTGGCAGGAAATCTTTGCCAAAGATCCGCTGGATCGAAGAGCGGGAGAAGAGTTTAGGGAAAAGGTGCTCAAGTGGGGCGGGGGCAGGGATCCTTGGGAGGCGTTGGCGGATCTTTTGAAGGAGGATGAGATTGCAAAGGGCGATAGCAGGGCTATGCAGATTGTTGGGTGAGTGTGGCGCAAATGCCAGGCGACACGAGCAGCGCGATGCTGATCCGACGATCGCTGTTTGCCCCGACGATCGGCTTTTCCCTCCCGCAGACGTTGGGGTATTGCAAATGTGGGAGTGGAAGCGCCAAAGTAGGACAAGAGAAGAGAAGAGGGAGCAAGATGGGTGGGGTGGGGTTGTTTCAGGAAGGAAAGAGAGGGGGTGAAAAGTTCAACTTGCGTGTTTACCCGCACAAGGTGCCCCGTCTTGTCGCTCCTTCGCATTGGTCGCAATGCAATTCAATCGCATTTGACAATCATGTAGATCCACCCTGGCGTGCCGTTGGCAGGCTTTAGATCGCGCGCATTCGGAACAATAGCAAGGAGGGATTCTGATCAAGTCGCCCTTTTTTGGCGCTCTCGCTCTCTGCAAACCTACGTCCCGTCCAACGAGCGTTCCTCAAGTCGCCTTTTTTTTTTTTGGGCTCTCGCTGCACTTTTCCCCCGCCGGCTTTCGAACTTACACGGAGCGTTGCGAATCGCATGCGGCTTGAACTGACAACGGCCCCGCCCCGCCCCGCGTGCGCAAATCTCAAGTGACGATTTTGCGATCGCGCGATTGCTGAGCCAGCGTGCACAAACGCGGGGGTGGTCTTGAAGCGCTATACATGATGTGAGCTCAGAATCGAAGAGGCATCTGCTATTTTGGACCCCCCCTGCCCCCAAATCAATCAGAGTATTACGGAGCGTTGCAGCGCATGGATGGATTGCGATGGAGGAATGGTGAATGGTCGACTCGGTAATCATTACAATGCGCACAAAAGCATTCCTTTTGAGCCCGCGCGTTTGAAGATGCGCTCAGTGGAAGGCATCGGAGTCGCAGGTGGGTGAAGGAGGATCGATCAGAACAAGAAGCGCGTGAGCGTGACGAGGTTTCTCTTATCCTGTTCTTGTTGCTGCGGAGGCGCGAGCGCCGGCTGCTGAACACTCGTATCCGCATCCGCATCCGCATCCGCATTTGCTTGCCGAATTGCCGCCAATGATAAAGTTTGGGCATTCTGGACATTGTTTGCGCTCGCGTCGGAGCCCAAAGGTAACTGAGTAGTCTGACCGGCAGAAAACTCGACGTCTTTCTGATTGCTTGAGCGCGATGCATCTTCTCGCTTTGTGGCCGCCGTCGCGCCATCGTGCCCATCAAGTCCAGCGGCATGTTTGAGCCCCTTTGGAGCCTCTTCAGCCCTCACGTTGCACCCTTCAAAAGCTCTCATGGTCAAGCACAAGCTCGATTTTTCTCTTCTCCTCTTAGCTGCTCGAAGCGACAATGCTGCACCTTCTTCCTCTTCCTCCCACGCGCGCGATGAAGAAGCCGCTTCTCCGACTCCGACTGCAGCTCCGCCTCTACTCCTGCATCGTTTCTTCGTCCTTTGACTCTCGTGCCCGGCGCGATCCATCTGAACGTCGATTAGTCGACCCGACGAGGCGCCGTGATCCTCTTTCTTCTCTTCGAGCGGACCTCCCAGCAACCCCAACAATCTCAAGTCCCTCTTCAAACGTTCATCTTCGCGTTCCCTAAGCGCAATCTTGAGCTCCATGATGCAACTCAACAATTCGCTGACGGAAGTTGCGCCCCTTGTAGCGCTTGTAGCCGGACCAGCAGCGGTCCGATTGCCTCTGACCGCTTGCATGTTCGTCCCATGTCCACGCGCTCGCGCTCCGCTCGTACCAGTCGCAACAAAAAGTGCGCTCTGCTCCTTTTCGAAGAGCGCCAGTAAGCCCAATGGAGGAGGAGCGACGGCTTCCTTGGGTAGACTCCTAGCCTTGTTCTTTGCCTCTTTTCCTCCGCTGCTCCCACTTGCATTTCTCCTCTCGACTTGTCCATGTCCAAGCACGTCCGCCTGAGCTTCCCTAGCTAGCCTGAACCAATGATTCTCGCTCTCCACTTGCTGCGCCGCCGTCGCCGTCTGAAAGGATTTGTTAGCTTGAGGGCGCGCAGTTGGTCGGCCTGCTCTATGAGTAGTGATGGACGAAGCGTTGGCATTGCCGGAAAGGTGAGCGAGTTGGTCGGAGGGAGAGGCGGGCGTGGCGGGCGTGGCTGGGGTAGTATAGGGCGTGCTGGTGGTCAGAGCAGAGATGGAGGAGCTGTACATGTCCAATAGACCATGCAGCACCTCTTTTCAAGAGCAAAGGCGCAATCAAAAAGGGGATTTGGGTGACATCATTATACGTGCGCGCGTTCGATGGCGTACATGGTACATGGCACTGCGTTCAAGCCTACTCACCGTGAACATCTTCGATGTGAACCTTGAGCTGATCTCTGATCATGCGGCGCAACTCTTCGCAATGCTCCTGCTCCTGCTCCTGCTCCTGCTCTTGCTCTTCTTGCCCTTCCAATCCTTCCACCACTCTCCTGATCCTGCGCACAAGAGCGCATCCGCACTCTTTCGCATCCACAAGTCTGCTGGTAAACCTTTGTCCTCGCGCCTCCTGCTGCTCCTGCCCCTCCGTCACAGCGTCGTCGTCGTCGTCGTCGTTGTCGCCCCTGCCGTTGCTCGCTTGCACACCTACAGCCACCACACTGTCCTGCCACAGCAAGGCGGTGGCATAGATGGCAGTGATGGCCAGCGTGATGGGCGTGTACTGCAAGCAATGCCAAGTCCTAAACAGATCCGTCAACACTTGCCAAGCCGTCGATTCAAAGTCGAAATGCTGCGATGCTTGTTCTTGTTGCCAGTGCGACGCTTGATCCCTCGCTTCTTTCGCTGCTGCTGCTGCTGCTCCACCATCTGACCCGCTCGCACTCTGCCCACCCACGCCCACGCCCAGGCCCAACTTGCGCATCATCTTGATCAGATATCTCAAAGTCCTCTGAACCCTGTTCGAAGCTCCGAATTCGAATCCCACGCTTTCCAACAGCATGCGTTCCAAACCCAACAATCTCCTCCTCTCCATCTCCAGCGCCTGCTCCGTCCCAAGTAGAACGAGATGAGATGAGGGGGTCTTTGCGCGCGCACACACACACACCCACACTCACGTTGGAGTCAATGTCCGCCTCTGCCACATTCCCAAGCCTGAACATTGTCCCATTCGAGGCGCGTCCACCCGCACCCGCACCCGCACCCGCACCCGCACCCACCACTCTTCCCCTCCTGACCAGATCCGGAAACCTGAGCTTATAACTTCCCAAAAGCACATCCCTCATCTTTCTATTCGTATCGTTCAGCTTGCCCGCCAAAGCGATGCAAGCGCAAGCCAAAGCTTCTCTCTGCTGTTGTCCCTCTTGCGCTACTCCTTGCCCGCCGCCTAGCAGCAAGCCAGCCATGCGCTTCGCATTGGCTCCATGATGCAAAAGCAAACGCAGCAGCACCGCTTGCGCCGTACTGCAAGTTCTTTGCGGGAAGCGCAAAGCTGCGCCGAGGGATTGTACGAGCGCGAGCAGATGTTGGATGGATTGCGTCGTCTTTACATCCAAACTGTGCGCTTGCGGCTGCCACGACGACGACGACGACGAGGAGACGGCAGCACCGGCACCGAAACCAGAAGCGACGGAGAGATTTCTCTGATCGCTGGATACGCAGGACAGAAATGTCACTTCGGCAGGTGTAAAGTATGCGGTTGGGTAGACCGTCGTCACTTGCACCATCTTCTTCCCTGCTGATCTTCCTTTTCTTGCAATGCGTGTCGGGGGATGAAGGAGGTGGGGGTGTGGTGTGGTGTGGTGTGGTGGTGGCGCGCGCTCGCTCGCTCGCTTCATACACACGCGCGCCCGCTGCAGAATCACGAATCACGAATTCAATCAAAATGCTCGTCTCGCTGCTCCATCACGAATTCAAATTCAAATTGCTCGGGTCGCTGCTCAAGAAAATCACATTTGATTCGATTTCAAAATCTTCATTTCGGGGGCCACACTCGTGACTCGATCGCGACCGTGACTTTATCCCAACTCGCAGCATGGGCATCTCTCCCACGCATCCAAGATTGCATCGCATCGCGCCCCCCATCTCGTCTAGCTGTCTTGCAGAGTGTGTGTGTGTGTGTGCGCGCACAAAGACGATTCTTGCACCCATCCTCCTCCTCCTCTTACTCCCTCTGCAAGAGCAAAGATAGGCCCAAGCCTCCCAACAACAAGTACTTGAGCTTCGGATAATCGTTGAGCGCAATCGTCACGTACCTGTTTGAGAGTCGGGGGGCAAACGAGTGTGAGCATGGTGGGGGAGGGCGAGATGAAGCTTGCGTGTCGCATGTCGCGTGTCGCGTGTCGCATTCAAGCTATGCGAGCGAGCGTGCGCTGTTTGCTACGGGTGGGCGTCTGTGCGACTGTGGCAAGATGTTTGCCAATGCAGCTCTTGCCTTCTCACCCGCCTGCCTGCCTGCCTGCCAGCTTCCACAAACCACACACCAGCCAGACTCGCGACACCTACTCACCCAACATAAGGCATATATCCCTTGACTTTTCCAACCACATTGCTCCTCCTCAAATGTCTCGTGCCATTGTACAGCACCAAATCGTCCGCCGAGTTGTTGTCTCCCTTTGTCAACAGCAGTTGATCCTCCTCCTCTGGCAAGCTGTCGTTGAATTGTGGAGGGGGAGGTAAAGGATATGTCAACAGTGCACGAGTCTCGTCGAGCGCCACGCCGCATCGCGCGGGACACTCACTCGTGCGTCTCAAGCACCCTATGAACAATTGGGATATCCGCTCCCGGCACTTTATAAACCGTAATATCACCCACCTTGAACTTTCTCTTGGCATCCGGCATGCTCAAGAACAATAAATCTCCGCGATAAAATGCCGGCTCCATACTTCCCGACAACACCACCACCACTGGACTCTCCGTATCGCACCATACCGAAAGGCCTTTCCACAGCGCTAGCGCCGTCGAGATGACCGTCAGAAAGTTGAGCGCTTGCAGCAGGTAGGCTCGCATGGATAGGTTGCGCAGCGAGGACAACATCCTTTCCTTTCCTTTCCTTGCGCCAAGCTGCTGCTGCTGCTGCTGCTGTTGCTGCCTTTCGACGTGCTCGTGGTGTTGCTGGCCGAGTCGAGGAAGAAGGAATCTCGTGCTCGTGCTCGTGCTCGTGCTCGTGCTCGTCTTGCTGAAGGGGGAATACGGCGCTTGTGTATGCGCCCTCCGCGCCCCTTTCTTTGCCTAGTAAAGTCCAGCTGCAACAGCAGAGCGCAAAAAGGGAAGAGCAAACGAAGAGGCGGGGGGGAGGAGATAGCGCGTATGTTGTTATCGACTCCGACTTTCTTTTGCCCTCGTGCGATGTTCGCTGTTCGATGTTCGCTGTTCAATGTTCGCTGTTCGCCGTATCAAGTCGCAAGTAGATGGAACCTCGCACGCAAGCAATGGCGTCCTGCCTCTCTACTCTCGACCGCTACTGCGCAATGCGTGCCTGTTCAGTATCAAGTTCCAAGCAAAAGTCGGTGGGTGCCTCGTGACTAACCCCGCAAAACTTCCTACTCGTAACTCGTAGTCCAGAAAGAAAAAGGGCATCGACCTGCGCACCGCACCGCACCGCCATCTCACATCCATCCACGTCGACACACGCTAGCGCACGCACGCACTCACGCACGCCTACCTCGGTCCCGCGTAAGCGCCTACAAATACGCGCAGCGCAGCGCATTCAGCCAACCACACCACCTCTCTCGTACGACAAAAACAGGACAGGCCCCCTACCACTCCCTCACTCCAGACATCTCCCCCCCGCCGCACCGCCCGCAATATTCGTGATTACAGTCACGCGTAAAAGTTCCAACTTCTCAATCAAAAGGCAATCAGAGCTCCTACCGCCCGCACCTGTACAAGCCCCAAGCCCCAAGGCCCAAGGCCAAAAAACAAAGCGTTTCCTTTCGTTTCCCCCTTCGCTCTCGCGCGCTCATTCTTACGAGCTACGAGCTGCAACTCGACGAGCATGGCCCCTCATGCAGAGGAGAAAGATTCGCGCGTCTCACAGACAAGCAACAGCAACAGCAGCAGCAGCAGCAGCAGCTGAAAAAGATCTGACGACGCACGTCCGCGCGCGATACATTTTATTCTTCAAAGGCAAAACCTCTACTGGGACATCATTCCCCATCCCCATACTCTCAAGCGGCGAGCCCGTGCAAGGCTAGATCAGGCGCAAACGCGCGCGTGCGAGCGCCGACAAGCAGCAGCAGCAGCGTGCTTCCGCCAATGTTTAAGCAAGAGCCTTGAAGCCAAGCTCCAAATCAGCCTTGATATCGTCGATGAACTCATATCCGACGCTCAGTCTGATGATTTTCCGTAGCAAGCAAGTGTCAGCGGCAAGATGTGCGACTCGACTCGAGATGACGATTTCCGCTGCGCCTCGCACCCTCACCTGATCAGATCCTTGGTCACACCAGAGTCCAGCTGTTCCTGGTCAGTCAGCTGCTGGTGAGTCGTGGCAGCAGGAGCAATGACGAGCGTCTTTGCATCTCCCACATTTGCCAAGTGACTAGGAGATAGCGAAGCATAGGCAGTGTAAGCGCCCAGGGGACGCGCGCTCTCGCAAAAAGCACTCCCGCAACGCGCGCGAGGGCTCACCTGGCAAGCTTGAGATTGTCCACAAACGTCGCGCCGGACTTGTCGTCGCCCTTGACACCAAAAGACAACACACCTCCGAAACCGCGCGGCTGGCAAAGAAGGGAAAAACGTCCGTTCGTGTGGGCATCAGCTCTCTCAAGAGCGCTCTTTTCAAGAATTCTCTCGCGCGCGCGCGCGCGCACGCAACTCACCAGGTACTTTTTGGCCAGCTGGTGACTCGGATGAGAGGTGAGACCGGGGTAGGAGACCCAAGCGACCTTGGGGTGCTTCTCGAGCCATTGAGCAATGGCGAGGGCATTGTCGGCCTGACGCTGAATACGCAAGCTGAGCGTCTCGAGACCTTGCAGGAGCAAAAAGGAGCCAAAAGGGTTGATGCTAGGTCCCAAGTCGCGCAGAATCACTACGCGAAGGAAAATGGCAAACGTGACCGCTCCAAACGTGTCCCAAAACTTCAAACCGTGATAACCCTCCGAAGGCTCGGTGAATTGTGGAAAACGTCCAGACTTTTTCCAATCGAACTTGCCAGAGTCGACGACCACTCCAGCAATCGTCGTTCCGTGACCGCCGATCCACTTTGTGGCAGAGTGCACGACAATGTCTGCTCCGTGGTCGATGGGACGGATGAGGTATCCACCCGCACCAAACGTATTGTCCACGACGAGGGGAATGCCGTGATCGTGGGCAATCTTGGCGATGGCCTCCAAATCCGGCACATTGTAGCGCGGGTTACCAATCGACTCGATGTACACCGCCTTTGTCTTGGAGTCGATCGCCTTGGCAATATCGTCTGGGCTGTCTCCCTTGACAAACTTGGTCGTGATGCCCATGCGAGGAAAGAGGACCTTGAACTGGTTGTACGTTCCTCCATACAGGTAAGACGTGGAGACGATATTGTCCCCCGCCTGGGCCAAAGCGAGCACGGCCATGGCCTGAGCACTTTGACCGGACGAGGTGGCAAGAGCAGCAGCACCGCCCTCGAGCGCTGCAATGCGCTTCTCAAACACATCCTGAAGAGGTGCCGATCGGCGTGAGCGCATGTCGCGTCTACGACTTGTCACCATCACACACTCACAGTGGTCGGGTTCATAAGACGCGAGTAGCTGGCAGTTGACGACCGCGCAACAAGCAAAAAGTCTGAGGAGCCCAAAGATTTTCCTAGCGCTCATGACGGGGTGCCACTCACATGTTTCCAAACTCGCGCAGACCGAACAAGTTGGCTCCATGCTCAGAGTTGTTGAACACAAACGAGCTGAGATTGGAGGTGAGGGTGTTGGCGTGAGTTTGGAGTGCAAGGGGGGGAAACACTTGCCCACAATTTCGCGCCACACTCTGCAGCACCGAGAGCTGTGCGCGGCGTATCTATCAAATTCCGCACGACATTACTCACGTAGAAGCAACAATGGGCACAGCACGGGCGTTGGATGCAGGATCGGGCTCCTGACCTAACGTTGGAGTGTGAGCAAAGTGAAGATGAGCAATGAGGGGGGGCGGGCGTGTATGCGTCTGTCTTACTTACCAGCGTGGAGCTCTGAAGAATGGCGTGTGTGCGCGACGCGTGGGAAGAAGGAGGGGTGTTTTTGTTAGAGAGGGAGATTGCCCACGCACGCGGGTACGCGGTGAGCAATGGCTTGCTATGCGACACTCTATACTCACGAAGAGTGTCAAAGTGAGACGCCATGTTTGCGAATGGTGAGGGGTTGGATGAGTTACGGTATATGCGTGGGACTGGGGAAGGCGCGGGGTGATGGAAGAGGGCGAGGAGGTTGGAGTGGAGAGCGGGCGGGCGGGCAGGAGGATGTTCATCGATCGACTCGCTCGCTCACACGATCTTGATTGCACTCGCTATACCACCGCACCCGCGCGAGGGCACGTTGAGGAGGGGGCATCAGAGAAGTTCTACACCAAGATCTGCAGCACCACTACAGCAGGCACTTGGGCAGTGTGAGTGAGTGAGTGAGTGTCAGTCGTATGTACTGTATATCGAGTCTCGAGTCGTGAGCAGAGGGCGTGTGTGTGTGCTGTGTGTGTGTGTAAGAATGTCCGTGCGCTCCGCTCGCTCCACCGCACCGCACCGCACCGCGCCAAAAAAGCACGCAATTCGTGCATTCAATGGAGTCGTTATTGCGAGAAGGCGCGCGCGCGCGCTCATTTCATTCACCATTACCATTCAGATTACAGCTATAGCGCCTGACTGCGGAATTAAGACACGCGCGAGAGCAAGACGAGCCACAGCACAGGCCGGCTGCCTCCCCCCTTTC
>CCYA01000249.1:60680-95430 GCA_900000165.1 Ceraceosorus bombacis
CGACGTTCGCATGGGTTGATCGAGAGGCCGCCTGGGCGCGCACGCTCGATCGGCAATCTATATACAACAGTCACCATGCATGTCGTGAGTGTGTGCGCGAGTTTCTGCACCCTTCTGCATGGCAGCATGACACGATGCAAGTGACGACCGAGTCCTCGATCCGAGTCACGAGTGGAGGTCGGTCTATACAGTAGATACATGCCTGCCCGCCTTGGTGCTTCACCACACAAGCATCAGGCATGCAAGCATCGCATCGCCTCGCCTCGCCTCGCCTCGCTCATCCGCGCCCGCGCCCGCGTGCCATTGCCATTGCCAATCCGACGTGGATTTCGCTACCTACACGGACTTGATACGGACTTGATACGTGTATACGTGTGACGATCGATCAGGATCAGAATTCGGTCCACATCTCGTCATCATCATCAATTCAAGAGGGATGGCAACGAATTGCTACTCGGACTCAGACTCATCAATGTGATGATCAGAGCTACAGTACATAGCACACCTGCTTGGCTCGCTCGCTCTCTCATCCTCTCGAGACCCCGTCCCGTCTCTTTGGAGCAAATGGAAAATGTGTCTTGCACCGAGATCGATCGGGCCCTTTGCATGCGTTCTGACAAATGAGACTTTCCACTTTCCGGGAGGCACAGTCACGAGTGGTGCAGTCAGGGTCGCGAGCGCATGATGCCGAGTGTGAATTCATCCATCCATCCATCCATCCATCCAGCTCAAGCTTGCACTGCGGTCCGAATCAGCCAGCCAGCCGGTCCAGTCGCGTCGCTCCTATACCAAGAAGCTTGAAATCCGAATCCGAGACGCGCGCATGTCTCGCGTGGATCTGTGGCGCCCGCGCGTGACATTTGCGTTGCGCATGTTATTCTGACGTGTGCTCCACGCCTGCTGCGCCTTTCTTGCCTCGGCTCCAACTAAGCGATTCGTTCGGGGTCTGTCTGTGCATTCGGGTCAATCAGAATGCCAAGCGTGCTCGGTCAAGTTGAATGCCAAGTAAGTGCGCTTCAGCACTCGATTCGTGATTCACATCGTGATCCACATCGTGATCCACATTTTGATCGACTTGCGAATTGCTCGCTCGCTCGCTCGCTCGCTCGCATCAAAGCAGTCAAAGAAAAATCGATCCTTAACACGCACTCATTCGAAACATTTTCAAGCGAGCAGGCGCGGCGCGGATCTTTCGAGTCAAAGTCAAAAGTCAAGTCTGAGTCACGATCGAGTCTCGACCGCTACGCTCACGTGACTGAGATGTCGGCGAACCGATCAAGCGGCAAAAGCCGAAACACGCGATCGAGGGGGCACGCTAGCTCGCACGGGTGTACCGGTACGGCACACACGTGCACATGCTCGCACTCGAGATGCACGCGACAGACGATCGTGAACTGACTCTGACTGACGACTGTGACTGGTGACTGTGTATGTATGATCGCGGGCGTTGCCTGTTGACTGTGCAATCGTGAAGCTTGATGAATGTGAATCTTTCTCGTGTCGAGGTGGTGAGCCGCGTAAGCCTGCTTGCTCACACACGAGCGCCTATATAGCTGTTGATCTACGAGTCCGCAGTCCGCGCTTGCAGGGCTTTGACGCGCGCCAGAACAGTCGCGAGTCGATCGTGAGTGCGGACGCGCGCATCATCTTGCGTGCACTCGAGGCTGCCTCCAAATTCACCCTCAAGAAAGCATGTGGATGATCATGTCAACCCCGAAGAAATCTAGGTGATCTGCCACTCGCGATTCCGATGCGGTTGGGGCGAGTTCGAAGCCATCCATCTATCTACGCATCAATCGTGAATTGAGGGACAAGACGAGACGATACTCGCGTGCGTGACTTGATTGAAACCGCTGATGGGCGCGCGTGCCTTCGGGCAAAGGCCGCGCCGCGCGCGCGCGTATGGATGGCGCTGAGTTCACGCCTGGGTGCTGCTGCTTTGCTGCTCAAGTCGTGAGTGCATGCGGCATCGTATCATCATCAGATGCCCGCGCGGCCGATGTGCGCGCGCGCTTGCGCTTTCTTGATTTTTGAGCTCAAGCGCGGCTATCGAGATGAATCAGCTGCAGTCACGCGCGAGTCACGGCGTTGTGCGCATACACACATGCAGCATGCGACTCGTGACTCTTTGCCATCACTCGTGACTTGATCCTCACCCACCCTTTCTCGTCACTCGGTTGGTTGTGACCGCACTTTGCATCCACACACACACACACACACACACACTCTCTCTCTCTCTCTTGCACACCTCTCAATCAAGTCGCAACGGTGTGCGCGCGCACGCGCACGTCTGTACAGTCACCCCGCCCCACCAACTTTACACCGCATACAGACGCACACCCAGAGCACACCTCGCATTCGGCCCACATCCGCGCCGGCAGAGTCCACTGTCTCGCACTCTGATCAAAGCGCCGAGTGGCTCGCTCGCTCGCTCGCCCGCTCGCTTCGCTTTGGCGGCCATGTCGCTCGCATACTTTGCGGCGCCTGTTGGGCCGCACGCCTTCGCATTTGCTCAGGCTCCCCCAAAAGCAGCTGAAGAGGTTCCTGCCGCAAGCGATGTCGGTCTACAGCAGCCACGAAGCACCAGCGATAGCGACTCGAGCATCGAGAAAGGAGCGTCTGCCGACAGCTCTCCCGCTCGACCAAAGAGGGCAGCGGCGGCTCTAGCCAATGCGAACCTGACCTCGCCTCCCAAAGCATCCAGCTCCTCTGCCAAAAAGATGCCCGTCGAGCCAGCTTACTTTTACCCATCCGACTCCACCGACGTTGCAGCGACGGCAGATGATGGTGTGCCCGTCTTTGAGCCGACCATGGAACAATTTGCCGACTTTGAAGCGTACTGTGAGGCCATCGATGCTTGGGGCATGCGGTCGGGCATTGTCAAGATCATACCGCCGCGTGCGTGGAAGGAGCAGCTGCCCTCTTTGCAGCTGCCACCCGAACCGGACGGCACGCCGAGGGGCATCGCCAGCATCAGGATCCGCAATGCCATTTCACAGAACTGGGTGCCGGCAGGCAGCGGTCTTTGGCGTCAACAAAATGTGGTGCATCCCGCCAAAATATGGAATGCTCTGCAGTGGGCCGAAGTGTGCGCCAGCGAAGCTCAGCGAGGTCCAGAGATGAATCGAATGAAGGCCAACGCGGAGAGGACGAGACGTCCTGTTGATGCTACGGAAGAGGATGGAGTCAGAACGCGATCTGGACGAGCCAAGGATGGTAGGCCCAGTTCCAGCATTGCTTCCACCAAGCGCAAGCGTCCTGCAGCAGCACCCCGAGCATCCAATGGTGGCGCTTCCCAGCACCGCCGATCTTCCACTCAACCGCGCGAATCGTCCCCTCTACCTGTCTCCAGTGATGTTGCACAACCCTCTGAGGCTGACGAAAAGCCGCAGGCCGGGCAAAGCGATGCTCGCGCGCCGAGTACGTCTCCCACTCGAATGCTGCGCACCAGGCCCAGCGCTGGACAGGAGGGGGACGTCAAGAGCGACGTCAAGAAGAGCGAAAGCAAGTCGAGTAGTGCGGCACCTAAGCCCAAGGCTGCGGACCTCACCACCGAAGCCGAGTGGGCTGCATTCAATCACGAGACGTGCTGGTTGCGAGAGGCAGCCAGCGATCCTGCCAGTGCTTTCAAGATTGCGGTGCTCGACGAGTCGCGGGCAGACGGCGAAACGCAGCCCGGCGAATCGATCAAGACGGAGGATGGCGAGGGTACTACAAAGATGGAGCAGGACGATGGTGGGGAATCTGTCAAGGCGGTCGACGTCTCGAAGCAGCCAACACCTAAAGACTGGCAGAATGCAGACACTTGCAGAGAAATTGAAGCTGAATATTGGCGTGGGTTGAATTTTGGCAAGCCGCCAATGTATGGAGCGGATCTCAAGGTGAGCATTCCTCTCCTCTGTCTGCCGTAGACCGCGCTTTCACTGACATTCTGCTCTCTCCCTAGGGAACGCTCTTTACGCCCGAGACGACTGCCTGGAACGTTGGCAACCTGCCCAACATCCTCACGCGGTTGCGCCTCAAGCGCAAACTGCCTGGAGTCACGACGCCTTACCTGTACTTTGGCATGTGGAGAGCGACATTTGCGTGGCACGTGGAAGACGTGTGAGTGCGACGCCATGTTTATAAAGTGTTCAACGACTGCTCATACCCATGCACTGCGCGCGCCGACAGCGACTTGTACAGCATCAACTACATTCACTTTGGAGCACCAAAGCAATGGTACAGTATCCGACAGGCAGACAAGACGAGGTTCGAGAATGCCATGGCAGGTGCTTTCCCAAGCGATGCGCGCAGATGCAAACACTTTATGAGGCACAAGTCCTACCTCGCCTCTCCCGCCTTCTTGGCAGCGCACAACATCAAGCCTTTGCGGCTGGTGCACCACGCTGGTGAATTCGTCATTACTTATCCGTACGGCTATCATTCTGGCTTCAATATGGGCTTCAACTGCGCCGAGAGCGTCAACTTTGCCTTGCCCTCGTGGCTCGACATTGGACGTCGAGCGGGCTGGTGCGAGTGCGAAGAGTGGAGCGTGCGCATGGACGTCGATGCCATCCTGAAGGAATCGGAAGAGATCATCGAGATGGAAAAGAAGCGGGAACAGCGCGCTTTGATCCGCCAGCAGCAGGAAGCCGGCGCTGAAGTGGATCAGGAACGATTGGAAGCGAGACGCGCGGCGCGGCGCGAGTACGAAGCTCGAAGGAAAAAGGCCAAGGCTGAGCGTCTGGCAGCCGAGGCGAGTGGATACGCCGAAACGGCGAGCAGTCCAACGAAAAAGGCTCGACGCACGTCGGACGAGGATGCGGATGCGGATGCCGACAAGACTTGCGTCTACTGCGTGTCTGATTTCGACAATCCCCATGTGCTCATCGAGGAGGTTGATGCGGAGAGTGCAACAGCACCGCCTCGCTATGCCCACGATCTCTGTGCCAATTTTGTGCCAGAGACGTGGGTGGAAACGCGCGAGGATGGCATGGACGTCGTCAAGGGATTTGCTGGCATTCCAAAGGCCAGGCGCACCCTCAAATGCGCCCTTTGTCCGCGCGAAGAGTATGCCAAGGCTGGCATCAAGACACAATGCACCTATGGAAACTGCACGCGCGCCGCGCATATTGGCTGCGCTTACCTCGAAGCGACGGGATGGCGCCTCGACGTGCTGCCTCAATCGAAAGCTGATGTTGTTGAAGGGCGCAAAAAGGTTAGCAACGGAAAGAAGAGGCAAGTTCTGGAGGCAGTGTCTGCTGAGCAGGCCGAGATGAATCTTGGCAATGAAGCAGTCCGACACGTAGTCCTCTGCTCCACGCACAACCCGCACGCCAAGAAGAGGCTGTCAGCGAGCGCTCAGAGGAATGCGGCTGTCGAGCGAGCTTGCGCATTGAGGCTCAAAGTGGACGAAATGTGCAGCGTCAAGGTGGCAGGGCACGAGACGCTGGTGCCCATTGTTCGCATCGTCGATTCTTCTGGCGAGCTGCCGGACGTTGCCGGTGCTGTACACGGCTCTATATCCTATTTCTACCGACCGGACGAGGAGCGATTTGTCAAGTGGTGCCACGTCATCTTTCCTGAGGAGCAAAAGCTTCAGGCAGCGGCCGAGTATGATGCGGCACAGGCCCAGGCGCAGGCGGAAGCGCAAGCGCAAGCAGAGATCAAACCACATGCGAAGCGAAAAGTCGTCACCGAGGAGGAGGAGGATGCGCAGCAGCAGACCAGCACAATTGAACAGCCAAAGAAGAAGGCTCGCAAACCGACCGATGCAAACGCTCCAAAGAAGCCTCGAAAGCCTCGCGTCTCGAAAGCGCAAGAGCAACAGCATTCCACGGGCTTGCAGGTGCCACCACCCATGCTTCACGCTGCGCAAATGACGCCGAGTCCTTCCAAGCCTCTGCTTGAGCATGCCAGATATGCGATGCCGCTCGACGCGCCCCTGACTCCGGATTCCAGCAATGGCACGCCACCTCAAATGTCTCATGGTGCGCTGCACCGTCGCGAGCCCTTGCATGGGCCGATGCCACCCTCTGGGCACTACGCGCCGCACCTCGGCTATGGGTCTGCGCGCTATTATCCTAGTCACGAAGTTGCTGCGCCATACCCACCTGGAGCTGACAGTCGACACGGAATGACGTATGGGCATCATCAAGTTCCATACGGCGCGGCGTACGCGCATCAAATCCCTTCGATGCAGAGCCACGCATACGCGCATGCGCCAGATCTTCGCGAGGCGCGAATGTCGGTTCAGCGACCTGAAGATGCTTTGAACAGTCTGGCTACGCACGCAGCAGCCATGGCACCGGCTGTCTCAAGTTCAGCTCGCAGTGAAAACACGTCCCTGCATTCCTCTCACGGCTCTTACGACCCGCGCCACTCTTCCTATGCCAACGGCAGCATGTCGAGCTCTTCTCCTCACCTGAGCTCCTCATCTCCGCACCACGCTGCACCAACGTTGCCACCCATCGGGCGCGGACATGCTCCATACCAAGCAGAATACGGTGCTTACGCTCCTCAAGGCCCTCAAGCACATCTCTTTCATCCCTCTTATCGTCAACTTCAGCCTCCCCCTTCACACCATCGAGCGCCTCACGCGCCAGCTCCAGCTGACCATCGCGCTACCGCTCGTCCCTACTGATCCGTGCGCGACAAGCGCACGCGAGCCCGCACGCCCGCACGCGCCCCATCTTTTTGTGTATTTTTTTTTTCCCGTCTAAATGGCATCCGCTCCGACATTAATGTGCTCGATCTATGCATTGCGTGCGAGTCCACGTGTGAGGTAGAGAGGGAGTGTGACAAAGTGGGGGTACAATGAGGGTGACATTCAACGAGACCAGAGGGGAATAAAGGGCTTTTTCTTGATTGCGCTCCTTCACTTGGCAGCCTGGACGGCTTTGAGAATGGCGCCTTCTGCAGCTGCAAGACCAGCCTTGAATTGCTTCTTGTAGCTAGCCGCATTGCCCGAGTTCGAGTTCAATTTGCCCAGGGCCAATCTAGCGCTCCAAGAATCCTCCATGTACTGCTGAGCAAAGCCCAATTTGGAAAGATTGGCATTCGAAGCAAAATATCGGGCAGTCTTGAAGCCGTCGGAGAAGCCTGCTCTAGAGGCCAGCGTTTGCTCGCTCGGTGTAGAGGCAGAGGCAGAGGCAGAGGCGGCTTCGGCTTGACGAGAAGAGAGCTGAGAAGAGCGCACCATGGCGCCCGCGCGCGCTGCTATGGATCCGCCGCTCACGTTGCGCGTCTTGTGAACGACCATTCCTACGCGGGCAGTCTCGCTGGACGGTGCGGTGGCGCTCGCGCTCGCGTTCGCGCTCAAGACGTCTGGCGTCGACTCGTCGTCCGCGCCGCCGCTGACGATCTTTTTGAGGTTCAGAGAAGAAGCGGATGGCAACTGGATCGCAGAAATGGTCGCGAGCAGATCGGCGACTTTTTTGCTCGGATCCTTTTTTCCAGCAGAAGCAATAGCAGCGTAAACATTCTTGGTCACGTTTGCCGAGTTCCACAGATCAAACGTCGAAGGCAAGTACTGTTTGGCCGCTTGCTGGAAGCACCAACCACCATTGTTGGAGCAACCTTCGAGCTTGTACGACCAAAAGGCCCAACCTGCCGTAGCGTCCGTGTACAGTTTCCGCTGAGCTTCGCAGAAGGCAGTCTGATCCTGCTGAGGCGTGGAAGACTTGGCTAGACTGCTGGGTGCTAGAGCGCAAGACCATTCCCCTACAATCAGATTGCGACGAGAAATGTCGCTGTTCTTGTTGAACCAAGTCGTGATGCCACCGTTGAGAGCTTTGGTGTGACCCTTGGCGGTGGTGGATTGGTCGGAGCTGGTGTAGACGTAGTACGCGTGATGATCCTGCACCACAAAGTCCTTTCTCGTTGCTGTGAATTGAGATCCCTTGTCCAGGTTAAAGGCATTGTGAAAGTACAATGGCACCGTCTTTGCTTCGGGAGAAGCAGCCCTCATCGCGTCCATCGCCTTTCTGTACCAAGGCCAAAGGTTGGGCCTATCCTGAGGCTCGTTGAGCAATTGAATACCAATCACGTTGGTCACGTCCGAAATCTCCTTGGCCAGCCACACCAGCAGATCAGTGGTCAAACCCATATTGTAGTCGTTGTAAAACTCGATGTTACCGTCCGAAAGTCCCGAATGAGGTTGACCATTCTGACTTCCGTAGGCTCCATGCAGATCCACCAGAACGCCCATGTCGTATTTGGCTGCCCAATTGATTGCACGAGCGACGTAGCGCCAAGATCGAGCGTACACGTCTTGGTACGCAAGAAAAGGGCTGTTGCGTGTAAAGTACGGGCCGACGGACCAGTAGCCGATGGGGAGGCGAATGGAATTGATTCCCTGAGCGGCAAGCTTGGCAAAGTCGTCCTCGGTGATCCAAGTGTCCTGCCGGGGAAGGGGTACAGTCGCGCCTCAACATCACGTGCTCAACATCATGTGCTCAACATCATGTGCTCAACATCATGTGCTCAACATCATGTGCTCAGCTCACACACACTCACCCAGTGCCTCTCCATATAAGCCGTCGCATTTCGCACACCAGCGGCCGACTGACCGAACCCATCCAGCACGTCGTACTCTGCCTGCTTGCCGCCCGTGCTGCAAGAGAAGAGGTTGGACTGCATCCAACCTTCGAGCACGAACCAGGCGCCCATGTTGACAGCATTTTGCTGTCTGTACCTCATCACGTTTGCCTTGACCGGATCGAATGGAGCAAAGACGGGAGGCGGCAACGCATCCTCGCCTCCCTTTGGCGTGTAGGCCGATTGGATGGGACAATTGCCAGGCCCGATCTTGGGACCGCTGGATGCAAAGCTATTTGCAGAGGACGACGCATTGCGCTGAGCGACGTACAGCACCGACGGCTCTCCCCACTCCTCCACGGGTCTGGCATCGCCGCCGCCGCCGCTGCCGCCTGTTGCACCGCTGCCCGCACCGGTCTGCACTTGAAAGGAGCGGCCAGCACCACCAAGTTCTGCAACGCTGGCCCCGCCCAACTGAGCCGTCAAGGCGGCAGCTGCCGTAGTGCCATTGGTGGGCAATTGAGGCACGGGCTTGTAGTTGGCAATGGCCAAGGACAAGCCGCTGGCCAAAGAGTAGATGTTGGTATCGCGCGGCAGCAAACGCATCTTTGCTTGCACTTGGACCTCCCACTTCTGCCGTACCTGCGGCTCTGAATGCAAAGAGTGTGATGAGCGAATCGAAATGGCGCCTGGCCGATGAAGATGAAAGAGAAGAAAAAGAAGGTAAAGGAGGAGGACTGCGACCTGGCAAATCCAAGAGGGCGGAGGGGGCGGGGAGGAAAAGGGATGTAGAGTGATGGCAAAGAGGAGAGAGAGAGAGAGAGAGAGAGAGAGAGTGGACGCTGGCTCATATTGAAGCTTTCTCAACGGAAACCGCTTCTCTGGACTCTTGCTTGCATTCGACACGACACCACCCAGCGCGCCACCGCGAGCGCAACCGCCTTTCCGACGACTCAACAACCACAAACGCCGCCGACGTGGATGTGGACGTGGATGAGACCTGCCCTTTCGAGAAGCGCGAGACGCGCGAGCCGACCGCTGCACCGCTCGATCGGTCGAACAAGGCATGATATGACCACGTCCACCAATTAAGCAACGACGCCAAGACACCGAACACTTGTCGCGCGCCAGTCCACACACACACACACCTCCACGATGCGCGTGTGGACCAGCAGAGGACAGGGCCGAGACATGCGCGCGCGCGCGTGTGCCCCTCCAACACGTTCAACATCCACCACCATGACATGACGGCCGCGCATCGGCGTCGCTTTAGCCGGAAGCTGCACCGCACCGCACCGCACCCAACCGCGAGCGAGCTTTCGAAATGTTAATCACAATGTTGCACCTGGTGTAGACGGATCTGCAAGTGCAAGTGCCAGTGCAAGTGCAAGTGCAAGTGCAAGTTCCAGGCCCCGCCCCCGGCCTTTGGACGAATCATGTAGGACTTGCGCTCCTCGGCCCGCACCATCGCCGCAGTGTGAATCCAGTCGAATCCACTCTCGCGCGTCCATTGATCCCTTGGCAGTCATGAGTCGAGTCTCCGGTGCGACGCTACGAGATGGCTGGGTGGATGTGTGGATGGATGTATCGCAACGGATGGGATGGATGTCAAGATGCGAGTCGAGTCGAGTCGAGTCGAGTCGCGCGCCTCGATCGCATGGCCGTTGAGCTGACTGCCCATGCATGCAGAAGGTGGGACCAGAATGTCCGAGATCAATTCCATTCACGATTGATTGCATTCAATTATCGGCCGCCGGCGCTCTCGACATCCACGTGATTCATGCGGGTCTCTGAATCGAGATCACTAACTAACACAAGCTGCGCGCATTCAACCAATTTTGAATTTCATTCGTGATTGCACACCGCACACCGCTCCAACCCACATCAAGCAGCGACGCCGACCTGAACGTCGTGCACCTTGGAGAGCCAGTCGGCGACGTGTTGAGCGTCCCTGACTCTGCAAGCGATCTTGAACCTCTTTGGTACCGTAGCAAAATGAATCGGATTATCGCTATCCTCATCCGGATCAAACCTCGTCGTCGTCGTCGTCGTCGTCGTCCCATCAGCTCCAGATGCGTCGGCCACTTGGAAAAAGTAGATGAGCTGAGCGAGGGCAATGTAGATTTCTCGATTGGCCAGAGTCGTCGCGGGACAGATTCGCTTGCCTATACCGTAGCTGTAATTGTCCACTAGCCACGTCTTGCGAGATGTGGCGTCGTCGGACATGTATCTCTCCGGATCGAACCTTTCAGGGTCCTTGAAGCGAGACGGATCGCGATTTACTGCGTGCGCATTGAGGGAAATGATGGTGCCCTGAGAGCGGCGAATCGATCAGCGGCAGGCACAGGTAACACCATCAGCGCAAGCACAGACGCGAATCAGCCCCCGCTTCCCTCACTCTCAACCCCCCCGCACCCACCTTTGGAATGATGTTGCCACGCCAGACGACGTCTTCGTTGGTAAGACGAGGCATGCTGAGACGCAAGGGAGTGCTCAATCGCAGACTCTCCTTGACGGTGGCCATCAAGTAGTCGCTCTTGGCTTGGGAAAAGTCTGGAAAACGCTCGCCCTTGTGCTGCTGCAAAAGGTCATCGTAAGCTTTGCTCTGCGCTTGCGGATTAGCAGCAAGAAAGCCAATGGCCCATTGCATTGCCGAGTGGAAATGCTGGTCTAGTCCCGTGGCGGCCATGCTGTTGCACAGGCTAATCATCTCGTCGTGATTCAGCTTGACCCTCTCTTGAAGCACAATGTTGCCCAACACCGACGGAACATCCTTTCCATCCGCTTGACGCTGCTTTAGCGCTTTCAAGAGTCGATTCATGTAGATGGTACGCAGTTTGAGCACCGCTTCGCACACATCCCCATCTTCGGGCCGGCCAAAGATTCTGAGGGGAGGAAGCCAGTCCTGAGGCATGCCGTGTTGAGAGCGTACGCTGGTGGGGGGGGAGGGGGAGGAAAATCAGCGGTGGACGATTGCACTAGTGCAGTGCAGTGCACTCCGCACTCCGCACTCACTCGGAGCCTCTGCCAATGTAGGTAGACATTTCGTGCAGCAATTCCGGCGTAACGGCTTCGATTTGCTCCTTTGTGGGATCTTGATATCCGTTGGTCCAAGTGGCAGCCAATTCCCTCCACGAGTCGTCCACCTCCTTTGGCGTCATTCCAAAGTTGACGCCAATTGCCGCCATGCGCTGCAAGACGTGCGAATGAATGGTCAGGCGGGGCACGCGCGCGCGCGCGCGCTCACACGCAACCAAAGCGGAAAGCGCTCACAGTGAATCTCCTAATCGTGTCTGCAGAATCGAGCACAGCCCAAGTCCGACCATCTCCTACCCTCTCGTTGGATGCTCGGTAGTCGCTGAGCAGTCCTTGAATGAGCTCCCTGCCCATCACTGTGAGCAAGGGAACATAGCTCTCCACGAGCGAATTGTTGAGTGGGGGCAGGCCAGCTTTGCGTTTGCGCTGCGTGACCTCACCCCAAGGTGCGCTGGCCAGAGTCAGCTTGACAAATTGACCCTTGACGACCTGTTGGTGAAAGGTGAAGAGGGTAGGTCTGGAGGAGAAAGAGTCGCCCAGCTTGGCTAGCAGTTCGTGAGCTTCGCGAACCGTATTGATGACCAGCACGCGTTTGCGTCCAAGTCGAATCTGGAACACTCCGCTCTTCAACTCTTGAGACCATTTGAGGAATTGTTTGGGTGGATTCGCCGTGCGCTTGTACACGTGGCCCGTCAAAAAGTCGCCTGGAGGTGATGGAATACCTGCTAGCGGGGCAGGTGGCACGATGGATGCTAGAGCTGCGACGAACACGACCAACGTGAGGCCGGCTACTGCAGCCAAGAGCAACGTGGTGGCGCTCCACGGCAGACCAGCGGGCCACACGGCGTAATCGCCAATGACCGTCATGAGGATGAGGTGGTTGTGTGCGTGGGTGAGTGCGACTGCAAGTCGAGAAGGCTTCAGAGGGTCATTCGTCGACGTTGATTGAAGGCGCGGAGCTGTCACGTCATGAGCGTGTGTCTGGCCCTAAATACTTGCCAAACGTGTGCGGGTGATGAGCAACGCGCCTGATTGGGGAGGAGGTATGCATTGTGTGATTGGGTGAGCATGCCAAAGCGTTTGCATTGTGCAATGCTTGCACGCAGCATTCAAAGTGGGAAGAGGTGTACGTCATTGATCAGTCGGGCTCTGCTACCGTTGGCCAGCTGTGTGCGATTGTGCGGCATGCCACCGAGGCAGCGCTGCACACAAAGCGAGAAAAGAGGAAACGACGATGAAAGAATGGCTCGTTCGCTGTCGTCTGAGATCTGCGAATCGTGACTACACGAATGGTTGGATTCGTGAGCGAGCGGCGAGTCGGAATCGATCGAGATGGCGTCGCGCCTGCGCCTGCGCGAGCTCAAGCGGCGCGGAATTTCGACGTTAGCGCGGGATGCTGCTGCTGCATGCGAGGTCATGCAGCCGCTCCTGAATTGAATCACGAGGCCAAGCTTCGAGGCAAATCGTGAATGAATGCATGACGTGTTGGCCCATCACACCATCAAGACCAGTCACCAGGATTCAGCAGGCAGCTGAGAAGCGGCGACGATGTGTACGCCAATCACGGACAGTGGAGGCGATTGGGAGGGGCATAGTGAGGTAATAATCACGATATCTCGGCTTGTGCAGCGCACAGCGGTCTCGCAGTACCAAAGCTTGTACTGGTCAGAGCAGAGACGGAGGCGAAAGGCGGAGGAGGCAGCAGACGCTGCGCGGAGCACAAAGCAGGACAGGTGATCCACTCTAGCGGGATCGCCTCCAAAGGGCTCGTCGCACTGCTGCACCGCGAGGGCCTTGCTTGTAGCAATGTCTCATATGCTCAACCTTGAGCGCCAGCTTTCGGTCTTGAAGTCGTACAGAGATCGCTTCCATACCCGCTCACCCAGCACTCACGCGCCCGCACTCACACACACACACGCTCGCAGTCTTCATTATGCCTCGTTATTCGCTCCCTCGATTGGTGCTCACCTCTGGTGACGCGCTCTCGCCTGCAATCCTCGAGTACAGCACTTGGGGTACTTTGAACGAGCAGGGCGATAATTGCATCGTCATCGGTCATGCCATGACGGGCAGCCAGGATGTGCAAGATTGGTGGCCAGGCCTCGTCGGACCCAACAATGTCCCCGATTGCAAAGAGGAGGCCAGGGATGCGGCTCTATCGAAGGAGAGCGTGGACCCGTTGATACGGAGTCATAATGGCGAAGCAGCACGATCGAGTCCAGGCGCATTTGCAATCGACACTACCAAGTACTTTGTGTTTTGCGCCAACATTTTAGGTTCACCTTATGGCTCCAGTTCGCCGCTCAGCATCGACGAGAGGACTGGCAAGTGCTACGGTCCTGATTTCCCGCTCACAAACACGCGAGACGATGCCCAATTGCAATTGCATGCGCTCGCACACCTCGGAGTAAAGAGCATCGCTTGCGCACTCGGTGGATCCATGGGCGGCATGCTCGTCCTCGAGCTGGCTCTTGCCGCTTGCGCGGCAGAAGGGCCGTCACCTCGAATTCCTGTGCGAACTCTGATGCCGATCGCGAGCACATTGACGTCTTCATCTTGGATCATGGGCTGGAACGAGATCCAACGGGCGGCCATACAGATGGATCCAGCTTTCGATGAGGGGAGGTACTGCTGGCAAAGTCCGTCGAGAAGATCTTCCGTGGCTGATGCGCGGCGAGGCAGCACCAGCAGCACCACGAGCAGCACCGCTAGCAGCAGCAGCACCGCTGGGCCAGATCTTGGTCTATCGATCGCAAGGCAGATGGCCATGATGACGTTCAGATCGGAAGAAGCTTACAAGCACAAATTTCAGCGTCGCAGCACCTCGTCGGCATCCAGAACGGCAGCAGCGAAAAGTGCAATCTCTCTACCGCCGTCTCCACCCTTGTCGGCTTGTGCGAGCGAAGTGGAAGAGGGACGCGGAAGAAGCAGCGGGGTCAATATCCACGTCGCGAGCGACGCCGCAAACAATGATGTTCACTCGTCCGCCACTTGTTATCCCACGAGTCGACGCGCCTCCTCCATCAGTCCATCCAGCCACCCACTGCTCGAAGCGACTGTGCAGCCAGTGCAATCGTACCTGCGCTATCAAGGACAGAAGTTGGTGGATCGATTCGATGCAAATTGCTACATCCACTTGCTGCACAAGATGGACGCTCACGATGTCTTTTATGGTCGGAACACTTGCACAGTGAGGCGATTCCTACGATGCGAGGCCACGCAAGCACTCGGGAATGGAGGGGAAAAAGTCGTCGTGTTGGGCATACCAACAGACCGACTCTTTGCCTTTTCCGAACAACAGGACATGGCTCGATTTCTAGACTCGGAGCTTTGCGCCATCGAGAGCATGGACGGTCACGACGCGTTCCTCATCAAGAGAGATCTCGTGGCTTCCAAGATCGAGCAGCTGCTTTGCGTTTCGTGATTCGAATACATGCATGCAATTTGCTCGAAAGGCGTGACGAGAGTGATACAAGATTGGCGAGTATACAAACGAAAGGAAGGGGGGTCAAGACTGCGCTCAGCTCAGGTCCATGAATTCTGTTTGCTCGCGCGTGGCAGCAGACGTGGGAGCTGAAGCTGCACCCACAGCAGGCGCGTTGTGAAGATTGGCCAAGTAGTGTGCCATCCATCTCTTGACCTCTTCGTTGACGTCCATGACGTCCATGCCTGCAAAAAGGTCTTGCGAATCTGACCGAGCAGCATCACGATCGGTAGTAGGCGAGCTTGCCTGAGTAATGCAAGTCAGAGGCGAGAGTGGTGAGATGCAAGAGCCGCTTCCTAGAGTTGTGCTCGGCGTCGTGCCAAAAGTCGTGCTGGAAGGAGCCGTGGGCAGGTCAACGGAGGCGGCGCTGATCTCAGAGCCCCGTCGACTTTGCGCCTTGCCGTCCCCTTTTGCCCAGAGGTCATCAATCGAGGCGATAAAGCTTTGGCCATCGGTTGACAGCATGGTCGTCGGCGACCACGATGCCGAGGTCGAGTCGAAATTTGCCGACTTTGGTGCTCCGCCTACGCTTGCAGGGTACACTTGAGCAGAAGGTCGGATGGATGGCGCATCGTTTGTGGCGCTGCCATTGTGAGCCGCGTAGCCTGCTTCGGGCCAGTGGTTGGTGCAATGGGACGAGCTGCCCGTCTGACCTGAGGGAACGCTGAGATCGGCGGCCACGTCTGTAGCGTCTACGACGCGTGCTCGATCGGTTGACGAGGCACTTGTCTGGTGGCATTGGGAGCAGCTCGAAGCTTCCAGCTCTTGCCGCCACTTTGCTTCATCCGCGACTCTTGCGCGCAGTTGGACGACTTCTTGTACAAGTTCAGGAACGGCGTTTAGCACGCCAAGGGCTTTCTCGAGCACTGCGACTTTCGATGCGCGACCGGGGTCGGTAAACAGACGTTCTTCCAGTTGCTGTAGAGTGTTGAAAAAGTCGGCGATGAGACAGGCAAGACCGAAGCGAGCGAATCAGCGCAACAGACTCACTTCAAAGTACTCTGTGAGCGTCTGACGTCGTGCTCGCTCATTATTCATCCGCATCACTGCTCGTTCCCTACTGCGATTGGACTGGCTTTGTCGTCGAGATGCGCTGGCGTCGTAGGCGCGCATGCTCACGTCGGAGCCGTGGGAGCGGCTGCTTTCATGAGGCGGGGCTTCGAACCTGGCGTGACTTTCGAGATCCTCTTCGATGCTGCTGATCCGTCTGATGGCTCTGCCCCTGCCGTCTTCGGCGGCGCTGGCGGCCGCGCCGTGGTCATGAAGAGTCAATTTGGCGGACGCATTGCAGTCCGCAGGAAAGATGCCGAGCTCGGCTAGGGATTGGGCAGAGATGCCATTGTAGGGAGCGAGTTGCGGTGATGTGAGGTGAGCGTGACCTGCGCAGCTGGGCGTGACGTTGCGTGTGGGGGAAGAATGGCCGCTGTTGGCCCGAGAGTAGGAAATAGAGCTCGACCGAGAAGCGGATCTGGACGTGTTGCGCGCGACGCCTCCAGACCCTGCAGCTGCGGCGGTGGTTGCGCCAAGCATCGCAGATGTGTTCCCGTTGAAATTGGACTGCCGGATGGAGGCACGAAGAGTAGCGATGGGTCCTCCGCAAGCGCTGTTGCGTCGGTGACCTCCAGCGCCCATGCCCAACGGCTGCACCTCTTCTCTCGAGTCCGTACTGTGAGACTTGCTGACGCTCCCACCGCGCAGCCCCTCGTGCAGCGATCTATTTTGCGTCGTCGAGCTGGATGATGGCATGGAGCAGCCCGCGGCTTCCAACAGAGGTAATGGTAGCTCGTCTAGATACGACCTCATGATGCGTGTGGATGAGGGGTTGGTAGTGTGGAATGCAAAAGGGAATTTCTCGAAGAAGCGCTTTTTGAAGGTCGTTTGGGAGAAATCGAAGGGGAAACCGTCATTGTCTGGGTCAGCTTGCTGCGCAGAGCAATGACCTCGAGATCGAGAATGACCTCACTTTGAATGTTGGATACAACGTAGCCGGCGGCTCAAGTCGAGGAGCGCAGCACGAGTGTCTGAGCGACAATCGAGAGGCGAGAGCGTAAATGGTGTGCTCGACCCCAGAAGTAGCTCAAGCCCGAGCTTGTGTATGCACTTTGGTCCCGTGCCTGACGGAAAGTGCAGCACGGACAAACTTCGCATTGTCCAAGTGTCGAACAATGGCTGTCCACGACAAACGTGCCATTGCTAGCGCGCTGCGAAGAGTTTCTAAGTAGAGCTGGGCGCAGCGCTACAATTGTCCGGGTTTGTGCGTCTTTGCATTCCCGCAGCCCACACAAAGCCCGGACTCGTTGTTAATTGAATGCAATTCTGGCGGACTCGTTCTTAATTGAACGCAATTCTGGCTGTGCACGTTCATCACGGCGACGGTCTCGCTCGGCTGCGCATCTCATCTGGAAGGCTGTGCAGCACTGAGAGCCACGTACTCGCGATTGTCAGCACAGCGCAAAGGACCTTCCCATCTTGCGAGTGCCAGCGCGATCGATTGAACGGCTCTGGCAATGTGACGATCGCATCTTGACCATCACAAAAAGGGTAGGCAGCCTTGGTTTGGCGATCTCGCTGCCTCTTGCCAAGTCTCAGCTTGCAGTATAATAAACGTGAGTACCAAAGCTGAACCTGCACAAATTCCATGTCGACCCTGATGCTCGGGCAAACGTATGAGCTAGCGCACCAGCAAATCCTTTCTTCAACCGGAGTCACGGAGTCAAGGAGTGCCGTGAAGTTTGGACGAACGGTGGAATAGCGGGCCTCGCCTCGCGTCGGGTAAGCGTGAATTGCTCGGCGGCAGTCCTGATGCCCTCGCGCACTGCGTCATCGATTGGGAGCACCGTCGAGGCACTTGAAAGACTGGATGGGTAGGATCAAAAGGCCGGTCCTCTGACCAGCCATAGCAAAGGATTGGAGGTCCGTGCATCGATCGCGGCGTAAAGCGGAGGGGAATGAGAAAAGGCGGATAGGGTGGTAACCGAAATTTGCTGTTTTTGCTCCTTCCTCCACGGCTCGTGGCAATATCTCCGCACAGTCGCTTCAAGCCCGCGGGGTCGTGCGTGCGACGGACGGCAAGGCAAGTGTGAATGGAAACAGCCGCTGCAGATCCATGCACAGCCGCGCTCGCTGCATTGCATCGAAGCGGCAGGTGAAAGCTTCTTCTCGGTGTTGCGTGCTTGCGGTGCGATTTACACGCCTCTACTGTACGGTACGAATGTCAACCTGGCACGCGCATCTCAAGCGTACATGATTGTGAGGCCCTCATCACGCCTTTGCAACTCCGACGATCGCGAGCGGACGATCGAAAGCTTGTTTCGAACAGCTCTGATGTGGTCGCTCCTCACGCAAGCTCCATCGCGTCTTGCAAGGCGACAAGGGGCGCAACGCGGCAAAAGTGGGCGTGGGAGCCGGGCGAATTGCAGAGGGGCTTCGGCCAGCCGGTCCTACTCGGAAAGGGCCGCGAGGCGGAGCATTCACAGTGAATCAGCGACTTGAAGACTCGATGAAAGTGCAGACATTGTCCGGGCAGGATGTCGTGATTCGCATCGCCGCGGGGGCAAATGCTTTGCATTCGTAATTTCACTACATTGACGTTGCACGATTCAAACTCGTCTCTCGGGGGCGACATGCAAGGATCAAGAGAGGTCACAGCCGGAGATGCGCTTGTGGAAGCAGTTGCGTCGAACCGCATGCACGGTGACGGAAATTCGCGAATGTGCAACACGCCGCCATGCATGACTTGGCCGAGAGATCTCGCTGCTGGTTGGGATCGGATCACGAATCGAATTCCATTCCGTGACTCTTCCCTCGCTCCTGGCAACGTGCACAGACGCACTCACGATTGGGCGCGCAGTCGTGCGAATGCAAACAGTCGTGAAATCTTGATCTTGACCCTCTGCTTTCAGCACCCGTGACTGCTTGATAGCGCCAAACGGCTCATCTCGTCTCCCGCTCTGCACGGAGGGCAAATGACGCATCAAGCGCGCTAGGTTGCGCGATGCATGCAGAGGCGTGGGCGCTAGTTCTGGGTGCATATTGGCCTCGTGTCGTGCCTTACTGGGCTCTGCTTTTGTATTGTGCAGTATGCGAAGAATTCACGTCAGGGGACAGTCGCGCTTTGCTTTGCGTCGGAGTTTCCCCATTGCGCAAGACGAACCGTCATCGAGCACGTTCGACATCATGTGGAGTGGCCCCATTACTCATCTCGATCTCGCATTCGGCGATGAGCGCAAGTTGGAGGGACTGTTGCGTGCGCAAGAGCAGAGGCGGAATGACTTCAAGAAGGACATTTCCAAGCGCAGCCCTCGACCACGATCAGCCAGCAGCACATTGGCTACCGCTTTTCCAAGCAGTCCATCATGGTCACCACAAAAGAAAGCGCCCCGCTCACAACAGACGAGGCACAAGCTGGTGCTTCAAGTTCGAGCCCTCATAGTGTGAGCGACGGCGATGGCGAAGCAACAGCGTGCAACGATACCGGCGAGGACGTCGAGGTGGAACGGGAAGCCAAATCGAGAGCAAAGGCAGAGGCTATGGAGAAATCAGCGCAAAACGACACGTCCGAGCAAACGTTGAGCATCGACGATTTGCCATGGGCAAATCCCCGCAATTGGCCCTACTTGAAGCGGGCAGCGATAGCAGTCGTGGTGAGTGCGATGCGCGGATCCAGCACTCGTCGGAACCGCGGCTGATGCTACGATGCGCTCCCGCAGATCTGGCTCTGCATTGGACCCGTCGACATGACCGCAGCTGCGTATGTGAGCAGCATCGATACTGACACCTGACTCGACTCCCAAAAGCTCACCTCTTGTACGCATGTCCGCCCGCTCAGAGCGGAGGGACGGAGCAGATCATCGAAGAGTTCCAAGTCACACGGGTTGTAGCGGTGCTGGGCGTTTCTCTAGCAAATCTGGGCATCTCCATTGGTCCCGTCATCGGTGCGCCTCTGAGCGAGACATTTGGACGCAAGCCAGTCTATCTCGTCTCCATGGCTGGTTTCGTAGCATTTTCTGCAGCTAGCGGAGGTGCAAGGAATATTCAAAGTGCGTCCCGTCGATGCTTGTATCGCCCCGCGCGCGTGAAAGAGCGCTTGCTCACTCGGCCCCATCCGCAGCGCTCCTGATCACTCGCTTTGTGAGCGGCCTCTTTGCCGGTCCGCCCTTTTCCGTGTGCGGAGGCTCGCTTGGTGACCTCTTTACAGATGAAGAGCGCGGGTGAGTCGAGTGTCGCCATGAGCGCCGCGAGTGTCGCCTCACGAGTAGCCCCACCTCCGCCGCACAGACCTTGGGTGGCCATTTTCACGCTGATGCTCCAAGGCGCGCCATCCATCGCCCCAGTGTGGGCCAACTGGATGGGCCAGACGGTATCATGGCGGTGGATCCTCTATGCCATTGCTATCTTTGCAGCCTTTGACCTCGTGCTGCTCTGTCTGATCCCCGAGACGCAGCCCGGCATCATTGTCCGCAACAATGCACAGAGGTTGCGTAAAGAGAGGGGCGCAAAGAGCGAAAAGACTGCAACGCCAGCGGTCAGCAAGCTCGCTGCGCGTTTGCGACCGAAGCTGCAGACATTGAAAGACGGTCCCGACGAGAGGCATGCAGAGCACCAGCTGAACGAGAAGCTCGATGCATCGCAGGGACAAGTGTATGCCCCCATCGAATTTGATCGCCGACCGCTGTGGCGCAAAATCACCTCCACACTGGCTAGACCGCTGGTTATGCTGGTCACCGAGCCGATGCTGCTGTCGACGACCATCTACCACGCGTTCATATACTCTTTGTTGTTCATGCTGCTGGAGATTGTGAGTAGCGCGCGCAGGCACGCACGCACGCACGCACGCACTCGCGCTCACACCCGCTCACATCCACGCAGTACCCGCTCGTATACGAACGCATCTACTCGCTCTCGCTGGGCTTGTCTGGAACAGCATTCGTGGCACCATGGCTCGGTAATGCGCTTGGCGTGGTGTGGTACTTTGCCATCATCGGACCAAAGTACGCCAAGCTGTCCAAAGAAGGGCACGCGACACCCGAGACTCGACTGCCCAGCATGGTCATTGCAGCCATCCTCTTGCCTGTCGCGCTTTTTTGGTTCGCGTACACGACCTACCCGAGCGTGCATCCAGTCGTATCCATGGCCTCTGGAGTGCTCGTAGGTGCAGGAATGGTGTTGCTGCAGCTCGCTCTGAACGCCTACTATATCGATGTGTACGCCCCATCAGGCAGGGCGGCATCGGCACTGGCAGCCAACGTCATGCTTCGCAACCTCTTGGCCACCGCATCGCCCCTCTACACCACGCCCATGTACGACGCCTTGGGTCCGCAAAACGCGAGCGTCATTCTCGCAGCCGTGGCTTGCTTGGGTTTGCCAATGTCCCTCTTGCTCATTTGGAAGGGCAAGCATTTGAGACAGAAGAGCAAGATCGCGCAGTGACGGCGCCGTGCCGTTGGAGTAGATTCTCGCAAATGTATATACTGCATGCTTCACGCCAATTTGCATAGATTTTTCGATTGCATGCTTTGGCGACGCGAGGCGCGGTCCGAGTACGATCCCCGCGCGCACGCGCGAGCGGCCAAATTCATGACAAGATTGCCTGAGCCAAGGGAGAAGCGGTCCGCGGTGCTCAGGCGCTGACGACGTAGAACAGGAACCGCAGCGCCTCTGAGGACATTGGCGCAGCACGCGCGACGCGAACATGTAGGCATCCTTGCGCTATTGCATGGCATTTGCGACTATATGTTCACGCCGTGCCTAGAAACCTCCGCTGGCGAGAGCTGCATGCACTCGCCTCACATTCTCTTCGGCGTTGCAAGAGCGCACCGCAAACAGCGTGGTAAGGGGGAATGCGCACATCGAGATGGATAATGGTGGGGGTTGTATGGCAGGAAGCGCGACGCACAGCTTGGCCGCGGCGTCGTCTCTGCTTCCTGTGAGAGCGAGCAGCGTTACTGCTTCATCTCGAACGAGCTGCGCGGGGGCCAAGGGTGAGCAACTGCGCACGCACTCGCGCACACGAACGCACGCACCTCGACTTTGGAGGATGCTGCCGCTTGCGTCAGCCTAGTGAGCTCTGCGGGACTTGCCTGCAACCAGACGGTCATTGCTTCTCCATCAGACTGGGTCGCAATAGCCCTTGCAAAGTCGCCGCGGGAAACCTCTGCGGCCAAGGCGACTGCTGCCGGTGAGCCGAGCGCGTGGGTTATCAAGTGAACGTTGGGCAGGAGGGAAAGACTGAAGCGGGATGCGTGTCCCGATGAGAGGTCCGCTTCGTCAGTGACGCCATCAATGACGGTGCCTGGATCGTCGGGAAACAGCACGTGCTGCACCTTGATGCGTACACTCTTGTCGACCTTGAGGGCCTATGGAGGCGGCGACGCGCGTTAACAATACAGTGACTCTTGAGGAAAAACAGTCACGCTCACCTCTGCATTGATGACTTCGTTTCCGTACTTTGCGAGTTCGTGCGCCTCTCTCCTCGTGATGACGGAGATGACTTTGGCGTCGGCAGCCACGTTCGGATTTGCCTGCAGTATTCCAGCCACTTCTTTCCAAATAAACATGCACGACACGCTGAGCGCATCGGCACACAAGGAAGCGCATCGATCGCTGTACCCACGGCCGACGGTTTCGAGCAGGGCGTACGGCAAGGGTCCATAGTAGCCAGGCACGACGAGCACGCGCGAGGAGTTGTGCGCGAGCTCATCGCGTATCGCCCGGACGACGCGCTCTTCGACCTGGTCGGCATTGCACGTGTCCCAGTCCAGCGCGAGAGAGTCTAGCCGCACCACCGAGGCGTCGAGGTGCTGAAAGCAGTCGCGCACCGCGTCAGAGGGGGGATTTAGCAGATGCAGGCGGGTGCGCGCGCGCGCGCGCGCGCGAAGACTCACCTTGCTGCAGAGTGCTGCAGTCAGCACTCTCGTCGACCACAACTCTCCAAAGGCGACGATGCGTTCCTTCATCTGGGCGCTCAAGAATCCAAGAGTCTAGCGGGTGGGAGCGGACAGGAGGAATGTCAGCTTGGAGATGGCGGGAGAATTCAGGAAAAGTATGCACCTCGACGGCAGCCAAGACTGCATACAGCTCGTCGAAGTCGCAAGACAAATCCGACAGGCACTTTTCCGCGATCGACGCATCTTGGCAGTGAGTGCGCACGGCGGCAAAGTGGTCTTCTTGGAGTGCTTGAATGTCCGAAAGCCAGCCAAATTCCTTTGCTGTGCGTACATCAAATCGTTCGTCTAGCGAAGCCCGACTGCTGGGGGGACTCTCTTGAATATCGGCAAAATCTATCAAGGAATTGCGCATCGAGGACAGCGTCGAGGATGTGCTTCTGCTGGCCGAGGATGTCCTGGTGCTCGCACTTGTGGAGCGCTCTCGAGCACGGTCCAACAGCGCCGACGTGACGCGGTCCAGCGGTACGCCTGAAGGGTTGTGGAGAGGTGAGAGCAGAGGCGACCGTAAAGGAGCTGGATCTGCCTGCGCAAAGCAGTCCAAGCGCCAACGCTGATCTCGACCGCGCGCGTCAGAGGCGCGACGCTGTGAGGTGCCACGCGACTCGGCGGCCTTTTCTGCCGCTTCGAGCAACGTGGAAGTGGTGCCTTTTGCTTTGGATGCGAGCGACCTGGCACTGCACACGATCACGAGGCGCTCCGAAGTCGCACGGGGGCTGTGGGGAGGCGGAGGCCGGCGTGAGCGCGGGCTTCCGCTCGCTTCAGGTGCGCTTTGTACGATACTCACGCGACGATGTTGTCGACGATGTGATCGAGATACCGTGCGATGGAGGTGCCTCCAATCTTGTGCACGCTCCATGCCAAGGAAGCGCTTGCTTGCGGTAGAGATTCCATGGTGGCAGCTGTTACCGTGGAGGGAGGATAGGGGGGCTGACAGCGTTCGAGTACAGAGATCGCTGGCTACCGGCCCGTATATGAGAGAGCGCCCTCGCGGTCCGCTGATTGACACTCTTGAGATGTTTTGCCTTTTGCTACGAGTCGCTGTACTGGCAGGTAATTCTTGATTATTTGCGACTCGGCGCACGGCGCACGTGACGCGCTAAAAATTCCACTATTTCCATCTCGTATGCAGCAGCTGATCAAACGCGCTAGCCTGCTGCTGGCCTCGAGGCGCGCGCGCAAGGCGCACAAGCTCTGACGCGTGCGAACACGAGGCGATCTGCGCGGGGAAACTTTTGATGTTGTTGCCGCGGATGTTGTTGTGCGCGGCTGGATTGCGCAATGCGATCACGCGCGCGCGGGGGGGTTGAGCGTACGCACAGCTGGATTCCGATCACGCACAGTCGGATGGAGGGTTGTCATCCGATGTAGTCTTCTCGCCTTGCACTGGCAGTGGAATGCTGTGCTCGTGATTCTGGTGTGAGAACGACACGGGCGCAAAATGCCGTCAGCTTGCGTTGCGCAAAGCTCATCTCTTAAAAGGGCCGCCGCGAGGGCTCGTGATCGTGCTCATGCACAGCGCCCCTCAGTAACTACGCCTTCTCTGCGCCTTCTCTGCGCCTTCTCTGCGCCATCTCTACGCAACCATGGCACCAGCTATTCACTCGGATCAGAGCTACGGCCACGAGGTCTCCGTCGCGACCCCTCACAAAACTCCCGTCAAGGGCAACAAGCCCTACAATCCGCAATGGGGCTTCTCCACCCAGCAGCTGCACGCTGGTCAGAGGCGGGGCGATCCGACGACCAATGCCAAGGCAGTTCCCATCTACCTCACCTCCAGCTTCATCTTTGACACGCAAGCTTCCGGCGCTGACCTGTTCGACATTGGCAAATCCGGAGGCGCGGGGTCCAACATCTACTCACGGATTGGCAACCCGACTTGCGAAGTATTTGAAGAGAGGATCGCCATGCTGGAAGGTGGTTCAGCGGCCGTTTCGACATCGAGCGGCCAGTCGGCGCAATTTATGGCGATTTCGACGATTTGCGAGTCGGGCGACAACATCGTCACTACGCCATACCTATACGGTGGTACGCACAATCAGCTCAAGGTGCGTAGTAGCGAGCCGTCGCGCGGAGACGGGCGCTGAAAACTTTTTTTTCTTTTTTTTTTCTTTTTTTTGCCCTCAGGTGCTGCTGTCACGCTTTGGCATCGAGGCGCGCTTTGCAGCATCGGACAAGCCTGCGGATCTGGAGAAGCTGATCGACGAAAAGACCAAGGCAGTGTACATCGAATCCATCTCTAACCCTCGATGGAACGTTCCCGATATTCCAGCGATTGCGCGACTGGCAAAGAGCTACGGCATCGTCACCATATGCGACAATACGTTTGGAGCTGGAGGCTATCTGTGCAAGCCCATCGATTTGGGCGTCGATATTGTCGTCGAGAGCGCGACCAAGTGGATTGGCGGGCACGGTACCGTCATTGCTGGTGTCGTCATCGATGGAGGTCGCTTCGACTGGGGAGCCAGCAAGAGATATCCGTCCATGACGGAGCCGTTGGAGGGTACGCACGGAGGTGGAAACTGGCTGGGCGCATCGCTCATCGGCAAACGCTTCTGGGAAGTCTTTGGCAACAAGAGCTTTGCGATGCGTCTCCGATTCGAGATCTTGAAAGACATGGGAGCGTGCCTGTCGCCATTCAACGCTTTCATGTGCTTGCAAGGTCTCGAGACCCTCTCTTTGCGGGTGCAGCGAACCGTCGATAACGCGCTGGCTTTGGCGCAGTGGTTGGAATCCCATCCAAAGTGCGCCTGGGTATCCTACCCGGGCTTGCAGTCGCACGAATCGCACGAGAGGGCCAAGGAGTTGCTGCACAATGGATTTGGAGGGGTGTTGTCGCTGGGCGTACGCGGAGACGGAGGCAAATTTACAGAAGCTCTGCAGTTGGCTTCGCACCTGGCAAACGTGGGCGATGCGCGGACATTGGTGATTCATCCAGCCAGCACCACGCACGCAGCCCTAGGCGACGAGGAACTCCAGGTGGCGGGCATCGGCAAGGACATGCTGCGTGTCAGCGTCGGCATCGAAGATTTGCGGGATATCGTGGATGATTTTCGGTGCGCCTTTGAAGCCATCTAGGTGGTGCCTCTTTGCGGCGCGTCTTTAGTGTTAGCTACTCTGTACATTTGGTGGCCCCGCTAATCTCTCTAGGCGTTTGCCTAGCCAATGCATGCTCCGCGCGTCGTCACTCTGGTGCCGTGACGCCTTCTCGAATGACTTTGTTCGCCGCCGCGTATACTCTCCTCTCGAGCGCCTCATCTGCCTGCGCTTTGCTTTCCCTCGCCTCGTGCTCATCCCACGCATCGCGATTGTCGAGCCATCGTTCCTGCACATCGCCAGCATCGCCCCATCCCTCGACCTCACCAGCCGCTGTGCCAAACAGTGCAGCTGCTGTCGCCGCTCCTGCTCGAGGTGGCACCATGCCAGTGGTGGCGTATAGACTGCCCGGCTGAAATCGTTCGTATCGCTCCTGCTCCGTCTCTTGAGGCGCGCTGCTGCTGCCGCCGCCGCCATGCCCCGCAAAGACGTACCCGCCAGCCTTGTCCACAATGCGAGTGAGGCGCAGCATGCTCCGCTTGTCCTCCACTGCCAGCGTCTCGAAGCCCACAAGCCCAAAGTCTTCCACCAGTTCGCAGATCCTCTCATTGAGCCGAGTGTGGCGTGGTGAGGTGCCCGTTGCATCTACGTCTAGCAAGCGGGACAGGTCTTGAGCGTGGGTGTAGTACGACAGGTTGAAGAGCATGCCGTCGTTGCGTGCTCCCGGCGTCGGGGAGGATGAGAGATCGTGTGCGCCTCCGTCGTCGTCGTCGTCGTCGTCGTCGTCGTCGACGTGCGCGCCAGCCACCGCATCGCCCAACAAGTCGATCTTGGATAGCACATTGATGTGAGGCAGCTCGAGAGCGAGCATGGCGCGAAGGCTGAGCAGGACGAGGGAAATGTAGCGCGAAACGTCGGTAATGTGAGAAGCGTCGACGAGGTGCAGGGCCACCAGCCTAAAGCCCGCCTGGCTCTCCACCTGCTGGATGATGCGTCTGAGCGACGCATGATTCGTGCTCAGCTCCACTTGTCCGGGAATGTCAAAGATGAGGTAAGCGTCGCGATCATGGTGCAACAAGCTGCGCAAGCCATCCAAGAGCCAGTGGATGTTCTGCTCGAGGTACTCGATGCAGTACAGCAGCGCACCATTGGGACCCAGATGCAGCTCCTGCATCACATCCTGCACCCTGATCAAGGTATTGATGTCGAGCGATGCGGTGTAAGGTGACCTGCTGGCGCTGGCGCCATCGTTTGCAGGATCCAGATTGACCACGTGAGCTTTGCGACCGAGCGCAGTCAGGAAATCCTTTGCACCCGCGCAGTACGTCGTCTTGCCTGCTCCTGGCGAACCGACGACCAGCTGGCCGAATGGCATTGCGGGGGGGTGTGTGTGTACGGGTGGGTGGTGAGAGTGCGTGGGTGGTGAGTGCGCGCGAGGGGTGAGAGTGAGAGTGCGCGCGAGGGGTGAGAAAAGACGAGGCGGGCAAGTGGGGCGCGGGCGCGGGCGCGGGCGCGGGCGTGGAGGCAGAAGCTTATAGCAGCGCATACATCCGGCCGGGCCTCCTGCACGCACGCGATGGTGGAGAGGGGTTCTACTGGGAGCAGCGAGCGCTAGCTTGTTGAGTGCGGTGGGTCATTCATGAATGCGAATGGATGAATCACGAATCCCGAATCACGAATCACGAATCGATTGACATTCACGTGATTTGTTCATTCATCAACCACAGTCACAAGCCCAAATTCGTGGTCGCGCCTTGTGTCTACATGGCTGCCCACGCACGCACGCACGCACGCACGCACGCGAGAGTGGTCATTTGCACCTTTAAGCTGCGGTGATGTACAGCACTGGAGGGGGGCACATGCGATGCCGAACCATGTCAGCCCTTGGGCCCACTCACGCTCCCGATGCCAAGCCATGTCAGCCCTTGGGCCAACCCCTCCGCCCGCACGCACACTCACCATTGTTGCCCCTCACAAACGCATCACCGTAAGCATTTCTCTGCCTGCCCTCCACCCATTCCGTCGTGTCTTCCAGCGCAATGTTCATGTACCCATCCAAGCACGTCAAAATGCCATGATAGTCCACCCCCGAGCTCAGGCGAACAACGACTGCTTTGCCGATCACGTCTGGCGCGTGCGAGAGTGGGCGAGTGTGAGCGGCAGTCTAGCGGAGCGAGTGACAACCCGCGCTCGTGCCAATCGCGCTCCTCTCGCCCCTACGCCTTTGACTCCACCCACGCGGCCTGACCCACGCTGTTTGTCACCCCCCGCTGTTGCCCTCCCTGCTCTCTGCCTCTACCTCTCTCTCTCTCCTCCCCACACTCACGCTTCAAAAAGTCGTTGGGACTGCCCTTTTGTACCTCTGGTGCGCTCTCGCTCTCGCTCGCGCTCGCGCCCACAATTCCATCCCCTTCCGTCACTACTCCATTCGAGCTGGGAGATGCGTCTGCCATCGCGAGCAGGGTGTCCGTCTCCGAGGTGCAAAGTGTGCTCGACGGACTTTTGCCGGGTGTTGCGGCGCGATGCGCAGGAGCGAGCGCTTGCGTTTCCGTGTTGAAAGGGTGCGCGGGCAGGCAAGAGTCGAGTGGGATGGAGTCAAGAATCGTGGCTCGCATCACAACTCGAATATCAAATCAATCAAGAATAACAAATCGTGAATGATCGTGAATCTCGCATCGAGTCCGTGAGTCACGAGTCGAGTGAAATTTAAGTCGCGATTAGAACGTGCATCACGTGAGTCTTCCTTCACCTCGCGCGGCCACCTATACCTGCACGCGCGCGTCGACTTGCGCGCGCACCAACCGCGCGACCCATTCACGACCGAAGAATCACACAATGTATTCACACTTGCGACTTCATCGTGTCTCCCACATGCGATGGCTTTCGCTCAAAGTTTCACGCCTAAGACACGCGGATGATGATGGTATTGATGTAAGATCTATAGTAGGACATGCATGTGTATATGTAGGCGCGCATCGTGCGTCGATGCACGTGACACCCCCCCACGCTCGAGCCATGAGGAGAAGAGCGAGAACAGAGAGCGTGCGAGATAAGTCCATGCAAGGGAACGGCAAAAAAATACGAGCCATGGAGGGCAGGCAGGGGCACCGTTCATAGACGGGCACCGGGGGGAGGGGCGCGGAGACCAACAAGCTGAGACAGTTCCCGAAGTCTTTCTTTGGAGACTGACTTTGTCATCATATTGGCGGCCATAACTGTGGTGCGCACATACGCAAGCTTGATGTCTTGCGCAACGACTAGCTCTCGGACGAGGTGCTCCGTCATGCGCACGTGACGTGTGCGCGTACTATCCTTCCCGTTGGTAGCGTAGTCGATACTCCCTTGATTGTTGCCAAACACCGGCGTCGATCCGAGGACCGTGGTGGCCGAGGGGAAGTCAATGGCGAGCTCTTTGTAGAGCTGGCGCAACCAAATGGCGGTGTCACCGCAATGACTCAATGCGCAGTATTCTGCGTCGGTCGTACTTTTGGCCACCCTTCCCTGTAGCTTGGAAGACCATGCGATTGGTCCACCTGGGCCATTAGGAGTACCGGAGATGAAGACATTCCCCATTGTGCTACGCAAAGTGTCGACGCAATCCCCGTGCGACGCATTGGAGTAAGCAAAGAATGGCGGGTAGTGAGCAGATGCATTGGTGCGCGCGGGGTAGAATAACCCTGTACTGGCCGACCCGTGCAAGTAGCGTAGCACCTGTATTGCGGAGACCCAGTGCTCTGGGCTAGGGTGCGAGCTGTGTCTGCTCAACGCCGACACTGCGTACGCAATATCAGGGCGGGTGCCCAGCATTGCCCACATGAGGCCGCCGATCAGCTCCAAGTATGGTTCGGAAATGCGCGGTGCATTGGCCGGTGTCTTGCGCAGCACGATCCCCTTTTGGAGAGGCGCGCCCGCTGGGGGCAAGTGTTGGAGGTCGAAGCGTGCGGCCAGGTCGTGAATGTATCGTTCCTGGGAAACATGCAGCCCGCTTCTGTCGCGTTGGATATGTAAGCCAAGGATTGCGCGCAGCTGGCCAAGATCCTTAATCCCGTACTCTTCACGCAGTGCCTCCTTGAGTTCCCGCACGAGAAGGGGGTCGGACGACAACATAGTCAAGTCGTCAACGTAGACGGCAACCATGATGAAGTCTCCGTTGCGTTGGCACATGTATAGGCACGGATCGCTAAAGCATCGCTTGTATCCCATGGCCTTCAACTTCTTGTCGATGTTGGCGTTCCAATAATGGCCAGATGCGGGCAATCCATACAGCGACTTCTTGAGGTGGTACACGTACTCTACACCTGGTCCTTCGGGGTGCTCTTCAAAACCTTTGGCTTGACAAAGATAGTAGTCGTCTTTGGGGTCAAGGTCACTGTGGGTGTATGCGTTGTTCACGTCACACCCCTCCAGGCACCATTCGGGGTTGTACCCAGCAAAGCTGAATAACACACGCATGGTGTTGAACTTGACCACGGGAGAGAAGGCAGTATCGTAATCGCGACCTGGTTGTTGATTGAACCCTTGGGCCACTAAGCGGGCTTTGTACTTGACAACAACCCCTTTGTCGTTCCTCTTTTTGGTGAGGACCCACTTGCTGCCAATCACTCGCTGACCATTACGGCGAACCAGTGTCCATGTGTTATTGGATCTGAGGGCAGCCAATTCTGCAATAGCCGCTTCCTTCCACTTCTCGGCCTCGTCGGTGAGGAGTGCTTCCGCGTACGAGCGTGGGTCGGCTGGCATAGCGTGAGCCGCCGCTGCCACAAACGCACCCTCAGGGAAGTTGAAGTTGGACCCATTTCCACCGCCCTCCCCAAGCAGATGCTCGAGCGTCACAGACATGGCGTAGAACTGTTCAAGAGAGTAACGCGAAGTGTGCTTGCGTTCGCGGGTACTCTTTCTGGTTTCGGCAACAGGTTCGGCGATAGACGATGGCACCACAGGCTCTGCGGGTGTCGTGGCTGCTGCGGCTGGCGGTTCGATCATCACAGGCTGCGGTACAAGGGCAATAGGGCTCTCGACGGTAATCGGGCGGCTCTCCGGTTCGGGCGTGGATGGTGGTTCCCTCGCTGGAAAGGACGACTCGTCAAATAGGGTGTCGTTCACGCGACTAAGAGACACCTTGTGCCCATCCCAAAGGCGGTAGCCTGCACGGTCGTACCCAACAAAGATCAGTGGACGGCCAGATGGTTCCAGCTTCATCCGATGCTCACGAGGTACGTATGCCCAGGCTTTGCACCCAAATGCGCGCAGCAGCTGCATAGCAGGGGGAGATTTGTCGTAGTACAAATCGTCTGGGATTGCTTTGATCGCGTCATGGTAGGACGCATTTTTGGCAATGACAAATGTACGCATTGCCTCCGCCCGTAGGCAATGGGGTAGTCCGGCATCGAGGAGCATTGTAGTGACTCCGTCAAGCAACGTGCGATTGACGCGCTCGGCGCGTCCGTTGCTCTGAGGAGTGAATCCCACTGTTCGACGGTGGTGGATGCCGCGTTGCGCACATGTAGTGTCGATGCGGTCGTATTCTTTACCACGGTCGGTCTGTATCTCTTTGATGACGTGCTCATGTGGCAGAGCAATGAACTCGTTGATGACCGTCGCAGCGTCTCCTTTTTGGCGTACTGGGAACGTCCAGGTTTTGCGCAAATAGTCATCCACCAGCACAACAACATAATGGAACCCCAACAAGCTTGGCCAGGGGATATATAGCACGTCACTGTGTACCAATGCCAATGGTGCGGCCGCCCGGTGATCACTTGATGGAAAGGCCCCTCGGTGGAACTTTCCCTCAATGCAAGCTTCGCACTTCGGTTCGGTGGATACGTCGACTTTGCCCTTTAGCGGACCATTGGCCATCTTGCGGATGGCGCCGTGATGCAGATGGCAAAGTCTGCGGTGCCAGGTGGCCATCGAGTCCAGTTTGTTGCTTTGCAGGGCAATTGCGTGGCTGCCCTTCGGACTCTTGAGGGTGTCGACTCGCCATAGGCGGTTGGTGCATCGCGTCGCTGTGGCAATAGTGACCCCATCTGGCGATACAATACGACCTTTGGTGCTGTCTAAGATAACGCTATAACCCTTCTCGGTAATCGCACCTACGGACATGAGGTTGAAAGGCGTGCCAGGGGCCCAGCATACATCTTGCAGGAGCACTGGCTGTGCAGTGTGTAGGCGTACGCTGCCATGTCCCAGGATCGGTACTGCGCCACCAACGCCAGTCAGGCTGCCATTGGCCCTTTCGACCAGGTTGACGAATAGGGTCCTGTCGTTTGAGACGTGAGATGTGCATCCTGAATCGAGGTACCAATCCTTCGAGGAAGCGTGAGCCACCAGGGAGAAGTCGTGGGAGCTCGCGCGTACCGTGGATGGGTATTCGGCCGGAGGTGGTAGATGGACTTCGGCATCCACCACTTGCGCTACTAGGCCAAACTCGCCTGGGCGCAGCGCTGCCAACGCGGTTGGGATGGATTTGCTTTTCTGAAGCTTGCGTCGCTCGGACTCCTTCCGTTGTCGGACCTTTTCAGCTGCTGTCTTGTTGGTGCACTCGCGCATCCAATGGTCTCCGTTGCATGCGGGACATGGGCCCGGCGGAGGCGAGTTGCTGCCTTGTCGCTTGTGCGCAACCAGCCCAACGCCATTTCGGTTTGCACCTTGCTGGGAGTGTACATCTTTAACTTTCTTAATGATGGTTTCCAGATCAGGTAGTGCATCGCCTGCATACCATACGGTCTTGAGCGTATCATAAGTTTTGGGTAGAGAGCGCAGGAATAGGGCTGCTATGAGATCATCCCATTCAATGCCCAAACGTTTCATGGTTGAGTGCGACGATTTGAACTTGGCAATGTGGGTGATTAAGTCGCCATCGACGCCAAGCGACATGCCAAGGAGGTCGTTGACTATGTGAATCTTGCCCATCGTGGAAGAGGGCTCGAAGTGTTTGAGGATGCACTCCCATGCCTTCTTGGCATCGCGGGTGTCCTTGATGAGGTGAAGCAGATCAGGGTCGAGGGAGAGAGTGAGGAGATTCCTTGTGGCCCTCACGCGGTCGTTGTACTCGGACCACTCATTGCTGGTGACCTTGGGAGGGTCAAAATCGCGCTGTAGGATTTCCCAACAGTCGTTCGTGTCAAGCACCGCCTCGACCTGCTGCTTCCAGGCGTCAAAGCCGTCGGCATCTTTGAGGCGGTTGGCGCGGTCGAAGACGAGTTTGATCCGCTTCAGGGGCGCGGGGCCGTGTGTTGAATAGGTAGAGAAGATGGATTCGCCCCGGTCGACGGGTGCGGATGCGCCTCGGGCTGAGGTCGAGGGAATGGCGGATGCGGATGCACCCGAGGTGGATGGGAGAGGCTGACCGGTCCCAGCGACAGAGTCGGATTCCTGGGATGTAGTCATTGCGACGCCTTAGGTGTGATGAGTACTTGGTTTGTGACGATCACGAATGGCTCATAACCTTTCACGCCTAAGACACGCGGATGATGATCTACTATATATGAACGAAATCATACCCCTCATCACGTGCTCCCAATAGGCTTACCCCAGAATTCCAGAACATTCTTGCTCAGCGCGCTATTTTCTGCTTGCGCAGTTACGCAATAAAACACAAGTGTGGCTCAGTGGCTTCTCCATCACCACCACTGTTATACCTTCATCAACTCAAAAAAATCAGATCTACATTACCATCAGCTTAAACTCTGGGATTTGACTTGCTATGCTCATGATGTCAAGATCCATCCAGACTGTCTCACAAGCCAGAGACATCTGTGGTGCACAGCATGCCCAGGACATTTGTGGTGCGCGGCACACCAAAGGCATTTGTGGTGTGCAGTACGTCAAGGACATTTTGTGGTGCGCGGCACGCCAAAGACATGCATGGTGCGCGGCACGCCAAGGACCTTTGTGGTGTATCACCAGTAGCAGACCATGGTCTGCCAGGCATCTCGTGGTATTGATGTAAGATCTATAGTAGGACATGCGTGTGTATATGTAGGCGCGCATCGTGCGTCGATGCACGTGACACAAAGCCCTGCGTTTTGCGAGACAAGATGTAGTCTGACATGCGTGCAGATCAAGCGTTCGTGCTTTGTGTCCCACCGCAGACCCATGTCTGGTAGCTTCAACGCGATGCAAGGTCCAACATCTGTTTAGCGCCTCTCGGCTCGCTCCAACTTCATCGATGCATTCATTTGGCCCAGCAGCAAGCTTGAATATCAGGGGTATCTATGTGGGATCTTATGGCACGTGAAGCGCTTCAGAGAATGTACTACGGACGCTTTGGCATGACCATTGCCGGACGAGACTTGACCTCACAACCAAGGCTTGCTCGTGATTTGGTGCGATTTTTCGGCAGGGACACTTTACAAGAGAGCCGCCAGACAAAGTGATCGCCAAGCAGTTCCCATTATCTGATAGCCTAGTCCTTGCGACGCAAGTGAATCGATGATGGTATTCATGCAGCAGAACGGATGCATGTAAACTGGTGTTTACATGGACACGCGTGCGCAACGCACGTGACAGTCCTGTGGAGATCTCTAGCGGCAATCTCGAATCGAATACAGATACGCAAATCTGCTTGACGCAGCAAAGAACGTGTAGCAGTCGCCTGTCTCTTCGAGAGGCTGCCACCTTTTGATTCAGTATCGAGCGAGGCGAAGGAACAAGCGGATCAGAAGCCATTGCGGCATCCGAGATTCTTCCGTGGCCCCCCCCCCCCCCCCCCCCCCCCGCCCCCCCCCCC
>CCYA01000250.1:38113-50541 GCA_900000165.1 Ceraceosorus bombacis
AATGGGTAACCACCAGTGCCGGTCGCGAAAACGTAATGCGCGGTCGAAGCAAGGCCGAAAAAGGTTGTGATGGAAAGTCGAGGAATTTTTGGAGTGCTTGTGAATCGGTGCAAGCGCGATTTCACTTCGTTCAGTTTCCCAGGAGCTCGATCACTCGATGCCTACTTCAACTCACCCAGAGACAGCTCCCGCCACCTCCAAACACCAAAGCTCAGCGGTCTGAAGCAATATGCACAGCAGAACATTCGGTCCTGGTGGAAAGTGTTTGCTGTTCGAGTGAAAGTGCAGTAGGATTGCATGTCCAACCAGATTGAAGCTGGGTGCCTCCTCTGGTCTGATGCCTCCGGCACCCGCGGCGCCGACATGTATTCCTCCCAGGCCACCAGCGTTTGATCCACCTTCTAGCGTATGCACAAGTGAGGAAGAGACGACAGCTGCGCAAGATGCCAGAAACACTTGCCAAAGTATCGAAGTGTCTCTTGAGCGAGGTGCAGACGGGGCGTAGAGGGATGATGAAGACCAAGGGTATGGTGGCGAAGGCAGCGTCCAGCTTGGCCAGATCTCGTGCACCGTGAGCAGCACCAGAGGTACAAGAGAATAAGTCAGGAGCAAGAGCGAAGGCAGTCTGAGAGACAGTCGTACTCCTGGGCTCAGCGCCGCTGGCCTCCTTCGTGGACGACAGAGATGTTGGATTCGGTTGATCAGGACCGCCTGCTCAGCGCGACGGCGCAAAGCGCAACTCCGGTGTCAGTGAGTGCTGACGCGCTTTCAACTCATACGGATAGCTTCAATGCTGAGCTCACCATGACGATGAGGGCAATTGTATACCTGCTTGAGATGAAGCCCCAGGGTCCAGTAGCTCCAGCCTCGCCCCAGAAATCGGCCTCGGTAGGCATGGCGCCTTCGTGGATGTTCGATTGGTCCAGCTCGCTACCCCACCGTTCAGAGTATCCTTCCGCGCCGCTTTGTGAATGTCTATGCGAGGCTAGAGATGCCGAAGGAGTGGCGAAACGGCCTCTCACGAGGGGTATCCGGGAGGCAAGCCTCCTTGCGCTGGTTCGGAGTGCCTCTGCCATGACGACGATGAGGCGCAGGGCTAGAACACTGTGAACATGCGATCAGCGGCGAATCGAGTGTTGCTTGCGATGTCAGGCACTGAATCCCTCTCAGAGTCGGAGACAGATTCTGTCAGGGGATCACGAGCCCACTGGTCGGGCTAAAGGTGGAGTTACGAGTGACTGTCATACGATCACGACGCAATCACCAATCGCATCATCCCAGCAGAATCATGGTGATGTGGATATATGCATGCAACTGCTCTCGGTGGCTTCCCCGCGCTACCGGCCCACCGTGCACATCGCGGGTGCAGCGGGCAAGCGCTCAGCCGAGCACGTGACGGCTGTTGGGTGATAATTTGAGCCAAAATTCGCGATTCTACAACCAAGAATCACGAATCACGAATCAAGAGTCACGAGTTGGATCAGAATCAGAACCGTAGACAAGCTGCCTATGAAGCTATGCGCACCTTCTCCGTCATCCAAGTCACGACTGGATCCAGTGTTCACGAATTAAGGGCCAACGCTCATCAAGACTGCGGCGGTCGCTCTCCACGTGCCTCGGTCAAGGTCCTCGAACCCGTTCTAGCCGCCAGGCTAGCTCGTTCATTTTCAGATTTCGCAGGCGCGCTGGCTTGGCCTGCTTGGCCCCGAGCGCAAAGTTGAGCGCAATGCCTCCCCCTCCTCCGGCCCTCGCCAACAAGGCGGAGTCTGCGGCGAGCAATGCCAAGGGGAAGCGCAGGGAATCCATTCCTCTCTCGGTCATCGAGGGCCAAGCCTACCTCTATTCGCCTCAACACATAGCGATTGTCCGAGCAGAACATCACCTAACGCCGACCCTGGGTGGAACGTTGCCTATTCTCGGCCAGCAAAATGTCTTTTTGGGGCCACCTGCTACGCTTCAGCCTGAGGAGGTGGCTCTGCTGCTCAGAAGAGGTGAGCTTTTGGAGTTGCGCTCTCGTCGTTTCCATCGCGGCTGATGCAGGCGCCTCTCCTGAATGACTCGGAGCAGGTGCCGCTCACATCGTGGATGATCCATCCGCATACGACGCTCCTAGCACTTCAGCAGCAGCAGCCTATCACCAAGCAGCTCGCGAAATGATCTTGGAGCAGGTCTCGCGGTCCAACAAGGCGCGTGAGCAGATCAGTCAGCACAAGCTGGCGGAAATGAAGGAGACCGAAGAGGTCAGGGCAAAGCGTTTGGCTCGAGCACGGGCACGGCGAGGACAGAGCTACGAGGCGGACAAGTCGATTGCTACTGTCGCTGACGTCGCAGCACCAGAGACAAATGCTCGCACATCCATCGACCTAAGCTCCGCGACGTGGAGCCAAGTGACGCCTGCCACCAGTTTTGAACAGCCCGTGGCATCGTTGGAAGACGGCTGGTATCGGGCATCAGAACATTCCTACACCACGCTTTCGCAAGCCCGAGAAGCAGGCGTGTGGAAGTTTCCTTCAAACGCGCGCGAAAGGGCTAGATGCATGGTTTTCGAAGATCTGAATGCTCGGGGTTACTTCTTGTCGTGCGGACTAAGGTTTGGGGGGGACTTCAATTGTTATCCTGGTGAGGCTGGGTGCGCAGCATCTTCTCCTTCCCGACAGCCAACTGACCTTTTCTCTTCATGGATGCACTGCAGGTGATCCGTTGAGGTATCACTCGCATTTTACAGCCACTGTACTCTCATCTAGGAAGGAGACGGTCACTGCACACGAGCTCATAGCCTCTGGACGCCTAGGCACAGCAGTCAAGAAGGCGCACCTTATTTGCGCAACGGCTGGCGCTGAAGCGGAGCTTGCGGACAGAGCAGACGGCTTCGCAGATGCGGAGAGAAGTGCAGGTCACACCGCCGCCACTTGCACGTCAACATCTGTCGAATACTTTAGCCTGACATGGGCAGGCTTCGGCACTTGACGGAAGCGTGCGCGTGATGTAATGATGAACGTTATTCTCGGCAGAACTGTGGACGCTGACTTCGATGTGATGGGCAGATGTGCACGGATGCTATCGGTGGAAGGAACGGTTGTACAGAGGGCTGAGTGTAGCCAGCACGAGAGCTTTTGGGAGATGCAATCATGTAGTTGATGATGATCGTGATTGCGCTCCTTGATTTTCGAGTGTCGCACTCGAGTGGCGCTCGGGGGGCCGCGTGCGTCGGAAGAAGCCATTCGTGAATCGTGATATACGCGCGGACCAACACCGATGCAGCTCACGCTGTGCATGCAGCACACACCATCACGACCACGTACCACGATTAAGCCAACGCGCATGCCAGGTCCGCCCTTCACGACCTCAACGAATGCTCTCTTAAGACATTGAAGGAGTAACGGCATCATTGAATGGACGCTGCATCGTGATCCTGTGCTTGTCCCGCATTCGCGCACATCACACGCAAGCAGCAGCCTAGACTCTGAAAACCCTTCGTCGTGAGGCGTCGGCACTTGGCTCGCGCTCAAGCTGAAAAGCGAAACTGGCTGGCTGACACTCCCAAGCACATGATGCCAACCAGCACTACTTCGAGCACACCAATTGCAGCCTCGTCGATGCCTGGGCTCGTCGATCCTCGCGCAATCACTACAGCTGCCTCAGCTCGAGCGGCACTAGCAACGCTTGCCTCGCATTCTAGTGCGCTCGAAGATCGCTTCTCGGAGCTGCTTGAAGAGTCGATCGAGAAGAGAGAGACGGCTACGGAGGTGTTGAAGTCTCTGACTACTCAGGTGAACCTGATCAGAGAAGAAGCCGGCGTGCTCGACGCGAGACTGGATGTTGCAGCCTCAGAAGCCAGGACGATATCGGAGGCGGTCAGGAGGCTGGATGAGATGAGGGACAGGGTGCAGATCGCCAAGAGGTGGGCCGACAGGACCGCGGATCTGAAAGTGAGTCGCCGTTGTGTCATCCGCCTTCTTTCCCAGCTAATTTGTACCGATGCCCTTCAGGCCTCCTTGCTGTCTCTTGGCGCCGCGATGGAACAACAAGACTGGGACGCTGCCACTCAGCATGCTATTCGCGCCATGACAATAGAGCCTGAAATCCTTCACTCTGCATTTGCAGCAGCTACGGTCGTGAGTTTGATGGGAATTCTATGGGTCGTAAGCATGGCTGACACCTTTTTTGCTCCCACAGCCAAGCAGCGAGTATCCTGACCCCCCTCCTATGACGCTCATCTCAATGCGGACAGGGCTGTTGGATTTGTATAGTCGGCGGTTTAGAGCAGCAGTGGAGGCCAAGGATACTGTCGAGGCTACTCGCTTCTTCAAGATGTTTCCGCTGATCGGATGGAGAAGCGAGGGACTGGCCGTTTATAGCGACTTTGCCAAGGCACTGGTGCGAGAGAGGGGCAAAGCCATAACAGATGCGCTAGCCGCCACTCACAATAGTGAGTAGAGTGCAGCCAAGATCACCGGCAATGACGCTCGCCACTCACCCCACACCTCTCCTTAGGCTCGTCTTTGCACTTTCACGCCGGTCTGCTGACCACTCTCTTTGAGCACCTAGCGCTTCTGATCGACCAGCATCAGCCTCTCGTCGATCGCAATTATGGGCCAGGAAACTTCCTGCGAGGGGTCATGCCGAGCCTACAGGAGGAATGCGACCGGCTCGGAAAGCGGATATGGGATTCTTGGTGGGATGAGAGGCTTGTCTTGCGGAAAGTGAGGGCGTGACATGCGCGTCTCAATTGGTATCACTCGGACTGACAAGCCCAGCACTTCCACCACATCGCTGCCCAGCTCGATAGCGCCAAGTCCTGCACGTTCTCTTACATCTCGAGCCTTGGATCAAATATTAAAGGCTCGCGCTCTGGAGCGATAAATCCAGTCGCCAAGGCAGCTGGTGGGTTTTCAATACCAGGAAGAAGTGCTACGCCAGTGGGCGGAGCGAGCGCTGCAGCAGGACGTGATACTTCCACGTACGAACCAGAAGGTCCCGATGCCAGGGAGACTGATCGCGTCTTGACTGAAATCGCGAGTATGGCAACCAAGTGGGGCACCTATCGGCGCTTCTTGGTCGGCAGATTTGATCACACGATGGTGAGTCTGACGTGAGCAAGCGCCAGAACGGGCACATGCTGACAACCATACTTGCCGCGCCATCAGCTCGCGGAGCCATCGACGAGGGACGAGAGTGGGTTGGACGAAGGCGGCTCTGATGATGAGACAGAAAAAGCTGTCCGGTTGGCAGAAGATCAGGCAAATCGCATGCAAGACTCCATCACAGCCACTGGCATCTCTGACGCCTCAGCGCTCGGGCAGCAGGTCGCCGCGGGCCTGTCGAAGGCATACGTGACCCTCGAAATGTGGTACCTTCGCAGTAGCATCGAGCGCGTGAGTTTGGCCTGTATTTCACGCGAGGGGCCTGCACTAGCCTGACAATGTTCAAACTCCTTTCAGGCTCACCGCTTGGATACGCCCGATCTCGCCGCAAGACCGTACACCGCATCAGTGCTGGATGACGTGTTCTACGTCTTGCGCGCTGTGCTCGCTCGATCAATATCCACGTCCTCGATTGCTAGCCTTTCTGCGATCGCCAGGGCTGTGCGCTGGATCGTAGACGAAGAATACATTCAAGTGCTTGTAAGACGCATGGAAGGCGTCTGGAGGAGCGCGAGCTCGAGTATGGCAGTCGATGGACCTCGGAAAGAAGCGGCTACGAGAGAGATGAAGACGACGTTCATAGTGAGCACATCGAGCGTTGCGTGCTACTTTCTCTGTCTGACGCCGGCGTGTCCCTTACATGCAATCTTCATGTAGGTGTATCTCAACGTCCTCAGTGTCTCTGCGGACTACACGAACAGAATCCTGACGGATCTCACGACTGAGCAGCTTCTCTCCCAGAGCTTTGACGAAAGGCAGATTGAAGAGGCAGCCTCGATCGTCCAAGGTCTAAGCGGTCTTGTAGCACGCATGCGCAGCGCAGTGAGGGTGAGTGCGCCCGTGGAGGGTGCTGAAGGAATACACGACATTGTGATTGACGTGCTATCATGTCTTCCAGACCGAACTTGATCAGCTCTTCAACCAGCTCACGAAGCCGCGCTTGAAAGCGATCTTGCTCGAAGCGTATCAAGACGTTTCGTACATGCTTGACGATGATGCCCATGCCGAAGCAGAGTACAGCGACCCAGTCAGAAGGAGGTTCCTCAAAGGCTGGGAGATCGTCCTCTCGGGCTACAAGGTGCGCTGACATAGAGTGTCAGCAGGCAAAGCACGGCTGACGTGACTTTGACTTACAACAGACACTTTTTGATGAGTCAAATTGGGAAGCGTACTTTGTCTTGACGCTCGACGCTCTTGTGAGGCCGTGGGAGAAAATGGCTATGGGGATGCGCTACACCGAGGTGAGTGGACCGATCATGACTTCAGGTTCTCGACTAGTTGTTCTGACTACCCGCATGTGGTCCACCAGCTTGGAGCTCTCCGCTTTGACAAGGATGTCAGAACGATCACTACCTATCTCTCGACGCAAACGCGCACTTCAAGCGTCCGAGAAAAGTTCACGAGGCTACAACAGATATCATACGTGCTCAATCTGGACGAATCAGAAGTATTCGCTGACGCAAAGGACCCCAATGCCGACGCTCAAGGCAAAGATCTTTACGAGGATGCCGCTGCTGCAGGTATGGCGTGGAGATTGAGTGCAGAGGAGGTCAGGAATGTAAGAGCATTGAGGGTAGCGGGATAAAGAAGACGAGAGGAAGCCCTTTGCAAAGAATTTTCGGGCTGCTCCAAGCTGTAGTTGTATCGTTGCCACACATTGAATGCCCAGATGCATGCGGGAGAAGTGAACAGACTTTTGCAAGCAAAGCAAGCTGTCCACCACGCCCTATGTCCGCACGCGGTAGCCCCGTCATCCAGCATCTGCACGCAAGAAGAAACGAATGAAAATTCTTGACACCAAGCTCGTCCGAAGAGCTGCTCTTCGTCAGCGCCCTGCCGCTCGCGACTCACCCCACTCTACCTACGCCTCGCGGTCCGAGTCTCAGACCCAGCTCCACGCACCACTCGCACTCAGTGACTGTAGTTGACTGGGCCTCAAGTGACGCGTCCGCACACCTTGGCGTGCGCATGACCGCAAACCTCGACAACTTGCCTCCCATCTCAACGCCTTGACAAAGCTTCGTCACATCAGAGCGAGTCCATCAGGGCCCACCGCGCTCATGTGTTTCTTGAGTGGAAAGCGCGCCTCATTTGTGCCCAATTTAGAACGCAGGCGTGGGTCGGGGGACGTTTTCTGCAGGGCGTGGGACAGCAGGATGAGATGGCTCTTGTCGCTGCCCAACCTTTGCCAACGTGACAGATGAGCGGCTTGTCTGTGTCACACAATTCAGCGTCAATGCGTCAACTGTCTCTACATGGCTCGCCTTTTGCGGTAGAGATTGCAATGCTGGGAAAGCCATAAATAGTGCTATTTTACAGAGAGCCGTCCAGGATGCGGGCGTGATAGTAGGCAGCCATTTCCCGAAGTCCGTCTTTGAGCTTCCACCTCGGATTCCAGCCGATGAGACCTTCTGCTCTAGTTGTGTCGGGTCGTCGCTGCTTGGGATCGTCAATAGGAAGAGGAAGATACCTTATCTCCGTTTTTGGTCGCTCCTCTGCCAGCAGCTCATCCACCACCTCTGCCACAATGGTTGCTAGCTCCGCGATCGTGAATTCGAAAGAGGATCCCAAATTGACTGGAAAATGTATGTCCTTGCCCTCTTCACCAGGATGGACACTCATCAGCGCTATCAGGCCGTCGATCAGGTCCTGCGCGCAGGGTTGAGGGATCAGCACGAATCTTTATGCTTGTGACGCTGCGACGCACATGAATGAAGCAGAAGCTTCGCGTTTGGATTCCATCCCCATACATTGTAAGCGGCAAACCCTTGAGCGCTTGAATGACAAAGTTGCTAACCACACGCCCATCCGCAGCATGCATGCGCGGTCCATAAGTGTTGAAAATGCGCGCGATTCTCGTATCCACGCCGTCCTTTTTCATATACTCGTTGGTGAGCGTTTCCGCTACGCGTTTTCCTTCGTCGTATGCAGCTCGTGGCCCAACGCAGCTCGTATTGCCGCAGTAGTCCTCACGTTGGGGGTTGATCTGAGGATCGCCATACACTTCCGACGTACTCGCTAACAGCAGTGTGGACTTGGTGCGCTTGGCCAGCCCGAGCATGTTAGAAGTCCCCAGAAAGTTCGTCTTGAGCGTCTTGATGGGGTTGGCTTGGTAGTGCCGAGGAGAGGCAGGGCAAGCTAGATGGTAAATCTGGTCCACTTCAACCAAGATTGGCTCGATGACATCGTGTCTAAGGAGCTCAAAGGAACGATGACCCTCCCATTGCTCCAAATTTGATCTCGCTCCAGTGAGGAATGAGTCCATGACGATGACGTCATGCCCCATGAGGAGCAGCCGATCTACGAGGTGTGAACCCACAAATCCGGCACTGAGGACAACGTACGGTGAGCAAAGATATGTCACATCGTCATCGACGTGCGACTCACCCGCCAGTAACGAGAATTCTCTTGCGCTCTGGCTCCGGCAAGCGCCTGGTAGCTGGCAACCAGCTGGCACTGCGGCTGTGCTGAATCATGAGGTCTCTGCGGGACTTGCTACTCATGAGACCGCTGGATGCGAGGCTTCTAAGAGAGGAAGTACTCTCGAGGCTCTGTAGGGACTGTGAAGGAGGCAGTGATGACGGTGCTGCAAGGAGCTCGCTGTCAGTGACGGTCCTGCGCTGTTGCGAGCCCCTCGTCACTCCGAGTCCTTTCCCACTCACCGGTCGAAACGCCTAGCCCGACGCTTTGAGGTTGCGAGTCATTTCTAAGCCTACCATTTCCCGCAGACGGAGGCCGGTTCATCTGTGACTCCAGCACGACTCGATTGAAGCGCGGCGATCCAGCAAGAGTGTGCCATGAGCCCATCTCTTCGTCGGAGGTGTAGTTGAACGTTTGGCTGAGCGAAGAGGAAGTTCGAGGTCTCGTGTCTCGCATCGCAGGAATCGGAGATGAAGAGGAGCTGGAGATGCGCAACGAACCATCCTGAGCACTCGACACCCTTTGACTGCTCGGGCTGGAAGAAGCTCTTGAGGCGCTGCCATTCTCGAGCTCCGATCGCGTTTTGGGGGATGGATAAGTCGCTCCAATTGACGTGCCGCCCGCCAAGGCTGATGCGGGCAGGTACAGATCTCTGAGCATTGCCAGGGGCACTTCCCACTCTGGCGCATCGACTTCCCCTTCAACACTCGAGCTCCCTTCCGCCCGCCCAGCACTGACATCTTGTGCATCCAATGTCGAGCTCCCCTGGGCCGGCGCATCAAGTGACAGCGCTTTCCGAGTGTTTTCACTGTAAGCCGCGTCGCGAGCTGCGTTCGACATGCTGTGGCGAGTTTGCTCCAGGAATTGCTACAAGCGCAATCTTCCTTCGGGACTCTGGTGTGAGGAGTGCATGGTCGTCGAGGAGAGCGAGGGCTGCCATGCATGCGTGAAGCGGTGCGTCTGTACCTACGGCTTGCGCAAGCAAGCCTCCGTCGGGCATCGGAGCCTCTAGCACGGGCACATCGGCGGCGCGCATCTTTCGTGCGAAAGTAAGCGGGCCGCGCTAAGAACTCAAGTCTGAATTGTGAGCTCCGCGACGACGACCTAATCTGCACGCATGTAGAACACGCTCTGCTTCACTCCACATCCAAGCGGCACAAGGCTCGATCGTACGCCATGCTCACTGCCTCAAGAGCTCCAGTGGCAGCCATTGCCAGCCGCTGTCCGTGGTGCTACAGGTACGCCTCGAGAGCCGGTCCAAGCGGTGCACCTCACGGCTCAGCGTCAGATTTCTCCTTCAGAAGACGATTCCAATCCACCTCTGCCACTCAGTCTAGCCCTCGACTTCGCTTTGCGCCATCTCCGACAGGCAACTTGCACCTCGGTGGTCTGCGTACAGCGCTGTTCAATCACCTGTATGCGCGCAAGCATGACGGGCAATGGATCCTGCGCGTAGAAGACACGGATCGAAAGAGATACGTAGAAGGCTCCGCGTCTGCTCTGCAGCAATGCTTGAACTGGGCAAGTTTGAAACCCGATGCGAGCCCAGATAATGGGCAGATGTCATTTCTGGGGCCTCTGATTCAATCCGAGCGGTCAGCCTACTATCGCGACGCCATCGACAAGCTGCTCCGGGAAGGACATGCTTATCGCGACTTTCGGTCCATCGAGGAGAGGGAAGACGAGCGCAATCTGGCTCAAGAGGGCTTCAAGAACGCCCGCATGGTGCGACGAGAGGAGTATATCGCGCCGGCTGAAGAGGAGGCTGCTCGTCTGATCGAGTCGGGCCGGCCCTTTGTTGTGAGGCTCAGAATGAGGCAGCAGACTCGCACGCACGCAGACCTCGTGTATGGCAGTCTGACGTTCAACAAGGACGAGTCAGCAGAGGACCCTATCTTGTTGAAGTCAGACGGTTTGCCCACATATCACTTGGCCAATGTGGTAGATGACTCTTTGATGGGCATCACGCATGTCTTGAGAGGCGAAGAATGGATTCCATCGTTGCCAATACACTTGCAGCTATACGAAGCACTTGGACGTGAACCGCCGCAATTCGCGCACCTACCGCTCCTCGTCAATCCAGATGGCACTAAGCTATCCAAGCGCTCGGGGAATGCAGCCAATGTGGAGGACTACATGGAACAAGGATACGAGCCTGAAGCGTTGATCAACTATGTCGCCCTGCTTGGGTGTAATTGGAAGGGCGATGAGCAAGGCGAGCACGCAGACAGCAGCGAAGTAATGACGATGCAGGAGCTCATCAGCAGATTTGAGCTTGAGCGAGTGACGCATTCGAGAGCGACATTGGATTTGGCAAAGCTGGCTTTCTTGAATCGCAAGCATGTTCAGCTCAAAGTGGATGCAATTCTGCCCCGAGCTGCTCCCGCAAGACCGAAGGGAAAACGAGGAACTCCAGCTACCTCGCTTTACGCGGAGCCATCTGCACGGGAGCGCGGAGTAGACCAAGAGTCAGCAGAGGGCATGCTAGAGTCGCTCAGGTGGAGTTTGGAAGACCGCTACGACGTCAGGCTTCCTCATATGGACTTCAAAGAGTTGGCGCGGATGATTCGTCTTTTTGGCGAAAAGTCCACCTTTGTGCACGACGTCGTCGATCAAGCAGGCGTCCTCTTTGAACTGCCCGATCTGTCGCCGCAATCCATCATCCATCTCGTCGGTCCCCACTCTTACCTTCACGTGCTGGCAATTGCAACCTCACAGCTGCAGCAGGCCCCTCTTTCGAGCGTCAGCTCGGCGAAGGACGCGCTGCAAATCATCATTGAAAAGTCCATGAAGAGGGCCGGTCGACCTGCAAGCGCCTCTGGCGAGCCCGACCTGAACAAAAAGACGGTCAATCTGGCCGTGCGACATGCACTGACTGGTGTGCTGAGTGGTGCGGCGCTCGCTGATCTCTGCGTCTGCATCGGCCAGCACGAGCTTTTGACGAGACTGGAGCGGGCGAGCAGAGCGATGCGGGAGCACCTCGAAGGCTCGAATGAAGCGTCGGCTTCGCAGCAAGGCGAAACGGAGCTTGATCGGCGTCTGCGACTTTGCACGCAACGATACGCCAATGCGATTGCGAGTGCTGATACTCCGCATGAGCGCATGCGATTGGAGAATCTGGAACACAGGGAGAAAGTCCAGTTGAAAGAGCACGACAGGTACAGGCGTTTGCGCAGGATGGATGTGCAAAGTACGGCTAGGCAAGAGGAAATGGGAATCAGAGAGCGATCAGCCACAAGGAGACCCACTCGCAGCTAGAATTCGATGCATGCGCATCTGCTCATTGGACAATCGAATTGCAAGTGATGACGGCTAGTGAGGAGCAATACAGAGCAGAATGAGCGTGACGAGAGTGCGTGCGGTAAGCAAGCGTCCGTTGATGGCAAAGTGTCGCGCAAGGATTTCCTATCGAGGGAGAGGCGCATGGCGCCTACAAGAGGTTGAGCCTCGTGTCGGGCGTAAAAGGTAGATGCGGGCGCCTCTCGGAACCTGGCACATCTATCGATTGGCCTGGCGAAGATAGCGGAGAGATCCATTCGTGATTGGCGCCGTTGAAGAGGTACGGAGCAAGGGGAACGAGGCTAGGCGAAGCGACGGGCGTAGGACGAGAGTCTGTGCTGTTTCCGCTGCCCGCGCTACCTCTGCGCGGGGGATCTTCGCGCACGTACAATGCGCGTGGTCTCGAAAGACTATGAGCAGAGCTGCTCACTACTCCAAAATCGCTTTGGGATGTCTTGTGGCGAGGTTGCGCAACACCTACGGGCGTCACTTGCACTTCTAGTCCTCCTCCTCGTCCTATTCTGTCCACGGCGTCGCGAACATCTTGCATCTCCATGTCTCGATTTAAGCGCGCGGCACCGGTGC
>CCYA01000250.1:221754-234671 GCA_900000165.1 Ceraceosorus bombacis
ACGCGCACAGACACGGGCAAAGGCTTGAGCTCTTCGTCCAGGGTGATCAAGAAACGTGGATACATGGCCGAGACGAGCCAATAGAGCATCCAGTGAGATTTGTCCAGGACAAAGCCTCTAGCTTCGGTGAAGGAGACGAGTGTGGCCAGCAGTCCGCACACCGCAGTCCGGCTCATCAATTGTCGATCGGTGTGGAAAGGCGTCAATCCGATCGTTCCCTTGCCCATGTGAATCAGACCCTGGGCTACCCGCACCATGAACAGAGAGTCCGGTTCTTTGTGGTAATAGTTCGCCAATTGTCTCAACATTTGGGCCAGACGAGCATTGTTTGTGCCCGCGCCGACCAGTCCCATGGCCAAGATGGAGTTGATGGCGACATCCAGATCGTTGTCGTGCGAGTATTTAGATAGCGTGTCCAACAAGCTGACTTCTGGGTTGGACGGGTTCAACAGAGCCAGGGCCAAGGGCACCGCTCTCCGCACCACGGGCTCGCCGTAGTGCATCAAATGGCCCATGTGCCTCAAGACCATCTCCGATCCAACGTCTTCTCCCATGGCGACTAAGGCGATTCCGATGACCGCAAAGCCTTGGAAAGTGTCATTCGGTTTCTCCTTCTCTTTGTCGTCTTTAGAATGCTCTGAAGAAGCGCCGTTCGCGCCAGATGCACCCGGACCTTCTTCGTTCCCGCCGTCTTCATCATCACTCTTGTCGTCCGTGCCGAGGTGTTCCAAGCAGTCGTGCAGGAAGGTCTGGATCTTCAGCACATTGCCCGTACCGGCAAAGCTGCACATGTCAACTAGAACTTGACTCTGCTTGCTGAGAGGGTGATCAATCGCCTTGAGGGTCTCAATTGTGGCATCACTGGCATCTTGCTGGCCCAGGAACAACAGAGCAAGCGCAAGACCCATAAAGCGAGCCCACTTGTCATCGAGCTGAGAAGGCTCGCGCTCCATCATCGTTTGCAAGATGGTGGGAACAATTTCTCCTTGAGATGTGCCGACGAAGATAAATCCGAGACTGAGGGCAGCGAGCGAAGCGACTTCCATCGGTGCTGTCTCGTCCGCGACGTGCTGCAGCAACAGAGGCACGATGTCTTCTCGCGCTGAGCCGGCGTAAGCAATACCGATGCCGACGATAGCCGAGACCTTCAGCGGAACGCTCTTGCTGTCTACATGCTCCGTCAGCAGGGCTAGGGCCGCATCCATTTCCGTCCGCACGCCAGAGTGCAAGATGCCGTACGCCATGAGCGCGCCCGCTTTGATGTTCTCGTCCGCTGAGTACGTGTACTTGTCAATGTGACCCAAACCTACTTCCGTATCCCACAGCAGACTCATTCCTAGGCTTGCCGCGGCACTGAGCATGCCGTGGTCTTTGTTCTTGTAGATCCAGGAATTGCCCTCCTCGGCTCCGACCATCAGCCTGTCGTTGCCGAATCCAGCATTGACGAACGCGTTGACAAAAGTGCTGGCCAGATTGCCCCTCGCTGAATCGACAGTGGAGCTCAGCGTCGTGTTTGAGCTGTCCAGGTGCGACTTGTAGATGTCTTCAAGACTCTTGGGCTCATCCACGCTGAGCTCTTTGCCAAAGCTTGTAAAGTGGTGCGAGAGGGAAGCATTGTTGATGGCATCGACGATCTGAGAATCCTCGATCGGCGCGTCCTCGTCCTGAAGCCACTCGATAGGTACCTGCTGTCTGCCAAGCATGTACGCGAGCTGTTTCCGCATCAAGGGATTACCAGCTGCGTCGAAGTCAGAACGGATGAGTGCCGGATCGCCTAGCCGAAGCGCAATGGTCATCGCTTCGGCAAAGCGATCGTGCTTTCGGTAGATTTCGTGAGCAGTTTGCAGGAACAGCAGATCGTCGGGAGGCACAAGCAGGTTGACGCAGCTGCAGGGCGCGCAATGGGATGAGCGGCGTCAGTCAAGCGTGAGAGGGTGGCTTTGGATAAGTTTCACCACTCACCTAACCATGTATAAACAGGTGCGCTGATACGTATCCTTGTCAACAAATTGCGGTAGCTTGTCGATGGCCTCGAGCTCCAGCAAGAGGTCCACAGCATCGTGTTCCGCATTGTGTTTCAGACTGAAAGGCACGATCAGCAGTGCCAAATCCAACAGCTCATCCGCCGATGGCCGATCTGTGTTGTCTCCTGATTGTCTGCTTTCGTCATCCTCTAGAACTCTGGCATTGTACTCCTCTCCCAATTCTGCTGCCAAGTGCCGCATGTACTCGTGACCCCACAAACCTGGGTCTTCAGCACCTCCAACTCTGCGAGCAGCCACTCTGAATTTCAACGTCTCCCTGTGTCCATTGTCGCTGTATGTCATGGCAAGCACCGAAAGAATTTCTGCAAAGAGGGCTTTGTCTTCAGATGAAGTCCAACTCGAGTAGATTGTTTTCAAAGAAGGATAATGGGGCCGAAGAAACTTGAGCGGTTTGGGCACAGATGTCATGCTTGACGTGCTCGTTCTGATGAGCGTCCGCAGAGATTCAAGTGCAGGTCTATACAAACCCTTCTCACTCTCCTGTGGACAAGTACGGTTTCATACGACCAATCAGCCGCAAGATCTCGGTATCAGCCAGTCGTAAGCGACACACCTTCAGTCTCTCCACGAGCATCTCGAGCTCATTTTTGAGCTGCAAATCCTCTTCGCTCAGCTCATCTTCCTTTTTGGCATCTTTGCCCTTCGCATCCCCATTCACACCTGCACCATTAGATGCGCCATCCTTCCTTTCTTGCTCCTTCTCCTTGGCCTCCTTCTTCTTGGGGTCTTCTGACGTCACTTGAATCGTCTGCTCAGCCTCTTGCCGCGTCATCGTGGGAGTGTCGAACGCGCGCCCTGCTGAAGGAGGTGGCGGAGCAAGAGGCAAGGTGGAAGAGCGTCGCGCGAGGCAAGAATGTGAGTGCGTGCTTGAGCCAGCAAATTCAATTGTGGGATCAAGTGCTTGCGTCGATGGCGGCGGTTGGTAGGAAGCCGTGCAATGTGGAAGTGGGCGGCAGAGCGTGAGTTGGTCTCGGTCAGCCTATACAGATGGAGGTCATCGTTGGCTGATGCATGGTCGGTGCGCGTCGTCACTGCTCGCACTTGCGTGTCGTCCCAACACGTGACAAGAAGGGTGCTTTGGAGACGCGCCGACGTGACGAGCCAAAAGCAGCATCCATCCATGCAAGCGTCGCTCACTCTGACTGCCCCGCCGCCAGACCACGTGGCTTGAGCCCAAACGCATGAGAATTTTGATGCCTGCATGACCAAAAAGTTGAGAAGACGAACCTCACCTCACCTCGATCCGCTCGGTGGATGCCGCGACAGCACGCACGACAATCACCAGTTGCAGCGCTTTCTCTGACGCTCCACATCCCAGTCATCTTTTCCGAAATCCCTTTATACACCTCGCACCTTGTCCCACACCTACATTCGCGGCCCTGCTGACGGTCGGTCATTCAGCTCTAGAGCAGCGGATTGCTGGTCGCCAGACCATTACCTTCAGACTTCTGACCTCGCTGCACGCTCACGATGGTGCTGGTACTGTTCGAGACAGCTGGTGAGTCCCCAAGCAAGGTCGTTCCAGCCTATGTTTCTCTTGTCCATTTCTCACAGCGGCTCTACATTCATTCTCACTCGCAGTGGGCTTTTGCCTGTTCAGGCTCTCGGAGCCTGGCGCGTTGACGTCCAAAGATTTGCACAAGCAGTTTGAATCGGCGGATTCAGCCTCGCGTCTAGTGAAGCTGAGCGCCATTCATCGGTTTCAGTCCACAGCCGAGGCGGTGGAGGATGTGTCGGCATTGGGGGACGGCAAAATGTCCAAAGGTCTGAAAAAGTTCCTCACCTCGGAGATCGTTGATGCACAGCAAAAGGAGCAATTGGTCGTGACTGATCCCAAGTTGGGAGGTACGATTTCCAAAAAGCTAGGCATTCAAGTCACTTCAGACTCTTCCGTCTTGGAACTCTACAGAGGCATCCGTCAGCACTTGGCCCCCCTGCTCTCGCTCAGCTCGCCTGATGGCGCTACTTCGAACGGCCTCGACCCTAGAGATCTCAACACCATGTCATTGGGTCTCAGCCACAGTCTGTCTCGGTACAAGCTCAAGTTCAGCCCGGACAAGGTAGACACCATGGTCGTGCAAGCGGTCGGTCTTCTGGACGATCTGGACAAGGAGCTGAACATTTACGCCATGAGGGTCAAGGAATGGTACGGCTGGCATTTCCCCGAAATGGGCAAGCTGATCACGGACAACATCGCCTACTCCAAATGCGTGCTTGCCATGGGTTTCAGAACTTCTTGCAGCACGACCGACTTTAGCGAGATTTTGCCGGAGGAGCTGGAGGAAACATTGAAAGCTGCCGCAGAGATCAGTATGGGAACGGAGATTTCAGACACGGACTTGAGCCACATTTCGAGCTTGGCAGAACAAGTCGTCAAGATTGGCGCATATAGAGCTCAGCTTTGGTCCTACTTGCAGACTAGGATGGCAAATATTGCGCCCAACTTGACTGCGCTGGTAGGAGAGCTTGTTGGCGCCAGACTCATCTCTCACGCCGGTAGCTTGCTGAACCTTGCAAAACACCCAGCTTCGTGAGTGACGTGATCAAGCTAGAGGTGTGAAACGCTGGCAATCTGGCGCTGATTACGGTTCTCATCATCTCCCTATCTGCTCGCAGTACCGTCCAAATTCTTGGTGCAGAGAAGGCCCTTTTCAGAGCACTCAAGACAAAGCACGATACACCGAAGTACGGACTGATTTACCATTCTTCTTTGGTTGGTCAAGCGCCTCAGAAGCTAAAGGGAAAGGTGAGGCTCGTGGAGGTGAAGCCGTTGATTAGACGCGTGAGCTCATTTGAGAATTGCATTCCTTCACAGATGGCAAGAATGGTTGCTACCAAGGCAGCCCTTTCGATCAGATTGGATGCGCTAGCAGATGCGGAAGCCGAGACTGCCCCCACGATTGGTCTACAAGAGCGAGGACGACTGGAAGCGCGGCTGAGAGGTCTGGAGCATCGTACGGACGTTGCCGGCTTACGATCCGGACCTGGCGCTGGTCCCAAACAGACAGCGTTCACGCCTTCAGGCGGCAGGACGTACAACGCAGCTGCCGATTCCGTGCCTGCGAGACAGTTTGGCACACCCTCGTCGAATGCTGCTGCAGCATCTAGCTCTTCCAAGCCTATGGACGTGGATGCAGTACCCAATGGCGAGGCCAAGCTCAGTAAGGAGGAGAGGAAAGCGCAAAAGAAGGCGAGGAAATCGGCAGCTGCGGAAAGCGAGGTGGACCTCTCCATCACGCAGACGGATGCGAGTGCGGAGTTGTCAAAGGAGGAACGCAAAGCCGCAAAGAAGGCTGCCAAGGCGGCTGCTGCCGCCCAGGACGCCGGCGCGGCAGACGCTTCGACTTTGCTCACAGAGGAACAAAAGAAGAAGGAAAAGAAGGAAAAGAAGAAGAGAGCGGCTGAGGCTGAAGCTGCAGAGACGGATGGGGATGCCTTCAAGAGGGAGAAGAAGAAGAAGCGCAAATCTGAAGGCGCCTGAGGATGATACGCGACGGTTCTTGCTTTTCACTTGGCAGACAGCTGCGCATGCCTCGGTCCTGCCCGGTTCCTTGTGTTCACTCGAGAATGTCCTCATGATGCTATCCCCACATTGCCAGATGTGTACTCAGACTCGCTACTACATGATTCTTTCGCCCAATGACTCCTCGATCGCTGGGCGCGCGACCAGCCTTGAGCAGACAGTTTCCGTTTTGCGTGTCTGCATCGATCACCTCTTTTCTTCAGCTTCAGCCGATTTTGAACAGAGCGCGCAGGACTAGCACAACGTGCAGAAAGCGGCGCCATTGAACGCGTGAGGTTCGAGCCGATCAAGGGGTCTACAAATACATGAAGGAGGGAGTCCCTTGGGGAGTAATTGCATGCTCGGGAAGCGACCGGTAGTCGCCTTCGCGCAGCAGCGTCTCACTAAGCGTCTCTGCCATAGACGATGCCACCGCCGGGTGCCACACCGGGAGGCAATGCCGTATCAGCTCCTTGACTCCTGCTCAATCCATCCTGCTGAGCATTACCAGCTGTTCCATCCTGATTATCCGCTCCACCATCTTCTCCAACTCCAGACCCCGCACCACCGGTAGACGCGCCGCTGAGATCGGGAATTCCAGCTGCTCGCATGACTTCTGTGAACCTGCCCCATAAACCTGCTATCGGCTCAAACTCTTTCCCGACAGAAATGGACTCTTCCAACTTGCGATTGAGCGCGTTGGAATGGTCGATGATCGTACCGATGCCCTTTGAAGATGCAAGCCACGGGATATCACGTGGAAAGATTGCAGCGTCAGTATATGCTCTCAAAGCATGTTTTGACTTTGCGCACGCGAGATTGGGGGTCAGTGCTGGGGTGGGTAGGTCACGCAGCGATCGATGCGCCGCTCCCACCCCTCTCCCTCTCCCCCACCCTCCGTCTCGATGAAATTGTAAAAGTTGAACGTCTGCTCCGCTCCTCCGACGTCACCGACACCTGCGCCGCCATACGAGCTCTGCCAGCCTAGCAGTTTCCGCCCAAGCGTGACGTGCCAGGCTTGGTCGTACGTCTCACTCCACTGCCTGTTCTCATGAACAGAGCAAACGAGCCCTTGCTGCAGGTCTTTTGCAATGTCCTCTTGGGGGGGGGCTTTGATAGGCCATCGCACTTCTTCTCTTGCTCCCCAACATGTTATGTTCCTACAAGCCCTGCTGCAGCACCCGCTCACCTCTGCAATCTCCACGACCAATCTTTCCCTCTCCTTTTCGAAGAAGCTCTTTTGAGAAGATCCTGCAGTGGGGTGCGATGCTTGGACTGGCGAGTCAGCCTGCTCGCAAGAGCACGAAGTGGAAAATAGATTTGAGAAACGAGTTTCAGCGCTTGCTCCGACACGCTTGGTCATAAGACGACGAGGGGAACATACCTCCATTGCGATTATGCGTCAAGGTGCTAAGGGTACGCCGCCTGTTGTTTTGTTTCTGGTATTCCTCGGTCGTCCGAGGGATAAGCAGTTGGACTGAACTACTGTAACAGATGCAAGATGCAAGATTCGAAGTAGGGCTCGCAACGCGGCGTGATGAGAAGCTTGAAAGGGCCGCTCGTTTTGAAGAGCCGTGCTGATTCAGGCAGACCAGATTCACCACTTGTGATGTGTGGAAAGGAAGCAGCACCGAGCAACGAATCTTGATAGCACGTGCGAGCCGAGATCGCGTGCGCGAAATGGCAATCAATGAGAATCAAGAATGCAGCCGACTTTTTGGGGGCGCGCGCGCAGCTGCTGCTGCTGCTGGACGCGTTGCTCAGCGCGTTCGAGGACGCGTCACGTGTCGGCCTCAACGCGCCGTCTTGATTGACTCGTTTCTTGACTGACGACTGGCTCGTGACTCTCTACTCTTGACGCTTGGCTCGGATCGTGTTGCCTTTCAAAAGCATCTCGAGTCGAGCAATAAAGCTGCAGATCAGACAATCACACAGAGCTCGATTCCTTGCACATGACCGAGTTCCTTGCCGGTGCTCAATCGTGACCCTACAGCTTCACTCGTGGCTGCGTGATATCGCGGTGACCAATAGAGTAGGCAGCGTTGTGCTGAGCAGCACTTGGGCGAGGCAAGCTATCTACACTCGTTCAGGCCTGTGGAGCACATCTCCGAGTCAAATACAGTCTCAGAATTGAACGTGAGCCGCGACTTTCACACACGCGTGTCGCTTTGAGCACGGCGCGAGATGCAGTTTCGAGCTGACCTCGAAATAAATGTGATTTCACTGTTACCTTTTCATTCCAGCGCCTCGTCTCCGTCGGCAATGCTGGAAAAGCTGAGCGTCTCTACTCGACCTCTTCCTTTCGTCTCATTTTCCAGCAACTCGTTGATCTGGCGCAACGCTCCCGGATCGATCGATGCGATCTGGTCAGTGTGGTGAGAGGTTTCGAGTCAGTACTGGCACACAGTCGCATCCCTTGGCTTGTTTCTTGCTTTCTCTGCGCACGACCGCCCCCCCCAGTCGATTGCGAAGCGAAGAAGGCAACTCACAAGTTCCCAATCTTCCGTCCAATCGTCTTCCTCGACCTTTTCCACCAGCGGCAGTAGCTTCTCTTTGAGCTTTTTGCCCTCCTTGTTGGACATGGTTATCCTCACGCGCATCTTTGCCCTTTCGATCGGTAGCGTGTCGGATGATTGCAGCAGCTTGATCACGTCCAACACCTTTCGCGGGTTGGGATGAGAAGCAAGCCGCCACGTCTCAGCGCAACGAGATCGACTAGAGACCAGATGGGAATGCACACTCTGCTCACCTGCTGTTTGGCGCTCCTGCCCGTCTTGATGCTGTACCCAGCATCGTGCATGGCCTTTTCGATGATGCCGACGGTATAAGGTCTTTGGGATCCGGGGTCCACACATTTTTCCGCCACTCCAGTCGCAATCTCTCTGAACGAGTTGCTCAGTTCATGAGAGCGTTCCTTCTCTCCCACCTGCAAATCGCCCTTTTTCAATATCTATCATCGTCCCCCCATCCATTCCGTGCGGGAAGAGGTTTGCACCGGTCAGCAAGGGAAAAGGGGGGCAGACATTCTCGGTCCTTGCATGGTGGCACAAGCGCAAACTCACTTCAAGCAGCGCCTCATCCGTATTCAAACCGGGAAACGCCTTTTCAACATCCTCTTTGCTAGCAGTCTGCCCCTTTGAGACATTGACAAAGATGCTCTTGATCTGAAGCACCTCGTCCAAATCCTTCTCTACTCCTGTCCTCCATTCCCGAACCTTGTTCTTGTAGCACGCAACCTCGAAACGTTTGCCGCTGCGCTTGTACCGAACGACGGAGACGTTGGTCAACTTGATGACGTTGGCTGGTTGATTGATCGGCATGATGCTTCAGGATAGCTTGCTTGGTGCGTGGTGGTCAAGGGGGATTGGCGAGGGATGAGGGATGACTAGTGAGCGCAGCGCATACAACCCTCTCCACTACTTTTTCCGCAGGTGAGGCTAGTGCACTCGCTGAGAAAGTGGAGTCGCTGGGGCTAGCATATCGTTCAATCTAGAACTATCCTTCTTGCACCACCGCGCACGCACTTTCCCACTCACCGACGCGTCAATTTACGCGCTCGACCGACCGACCGACTTGACGCGTCCACGCGTTCCTTCTTTGCGCGTTGGATGCGAGTCTTGAGTTGTGAGTCTGACGCGTTTTGCCCTATGAGAGGCATCACACGGTTCGACACGCGGCGCAGGGCAGGGCAGGGCAACGACGCGGGAGCACATTCACGATTCCAACGAGGACTTGGCCTGCGTGTGCATGGCTCAAGCTAGGGTGCAGGCAGACAGACCCATTCGGGCCGTGAGCCAAGCTTGTCTTGACTTGACCAGCATCTCGCATCCCGCATCCCGCATCCCACATCCCTTCGCCTGGCCATCCACCACCATCCATCCCTTTCTCCAGCCTTCGATTGGTCAAGGCCATCCCGTCCGCAGCTACCAACGAATCTACACGATGGTGAGTGCTCATCACGCTCGCTACAAGGCATCGCATGCTGACTTGCCCTCCTCCTCCTCCTCCTCCTCACCTCGCAGTCTCAGCAGCAAGACACTTCTCGCAAGCGTCGTCGCTCGCCAACGCGAGGTACATTGGGTCAAGGTCCTCTGGACGCCTCTTCCCCAGCCGACGGACCTAGCGGGGCAGGATTGGGGGCGTTGGCAGCTTCGACTCCAGGAGCTCTTAGCAATCGATCTAGTCCCCCTCCTTCTAGTCTTCCTCCCTCTAGCCCTCCAGGTGCGGGATTCAGCGACTTTGCTTCGGATGCTGATGAAGCTAATGAAGAGGATGTGATCGACGAAGAGAATGACGCGCGCGCACTCGGAGATGACGAGGACGACGAAGAGGGGGAGGACCTGTTTGCTGAAGGAATGGAAGAGTGAGTAGCAGCAGCAGGCCAATAGAGGTCAGCTAGATGCAAGACTGACAGATTCATTCTTACTTGACGGCGTGGCAGTGACTACAATGGCAATGCCGCCTTGGACGCTTATGACCCCAAGGATATCGACGACGATGTCTCGGTTGACGAGATGGACCCTCAAGCGCGTCGCGTAGCCGAGCTCAAGATGGCTCGCCGTGATCGTCAAGAGCGCGCAGCAGCCGGAGCAGGTGCTCGTCGTTCTCGCGCGCCTGCATTCCTGCAGTCGGACGACGAGGACGAGGATCGAGACGTGGTGGGAGGAGGTCGTCGTAGACGTCATTACGATGAGCGCATGGAAGAAGAGTTTGATGTTGGAGCTGAAGACTTGCCACTCGAACAACTCGGAGACGTCAAGACGGACAGCATCGCCTCTTGGGTCGCTACGGAGAACGTTCGCCGCACGATCGAGAGGGAATTTAGAAATTTCCTGGTCACCTACGTCGACGATAATGGTGTTAGCGTGTACGGCCAACGCATCAAAGTGCTGGGTGAACGTGAGTACTGGATGCAGTCGCCCATCTGTTGAAGAGATTGATTGATCGCTTGGTCCATGCACGCAGTCAATTCCGAGTCACTCGAGGTATCTTTCCTGCATCTCGTCGACAGCAAGGCGATCTTGGCCTACTTCTTGGCAAACTCCCCCGCAGCCATGCTTCCTATTTTCGATCAGGTCGCTTTCGACGTCATCATGCTATACTACCCGCACTACGACCGCATCCATCCCGAAATCCACGTGCGCATCTCCGATCTGCCAACCTCTTCGACTCTACGCGATCTTCGTCAAGAGCACCTCAATTCGCTTGTGCGCGTGTCTGGCGTTGTGACTCGCCGCACCGGCGTCTTTCCACAACTCAAGTACGTCAAGTTCGACTGTCTCTCGTGCGGCGCTGTTCTCGGTCCCTTCTTTCAGGACGCGAATCAGGAAGTCAAAGTCAGCTATTGCAACAATTGCTCCAAGAGAGGCCCGTTTCAAGTCAACAGCGAGCAGACCGTGTACCGCAATTATCAAAAGATGACTCTGCAAGAGTCGCCCGGTAGTGTGCCTCCTGGAAGGCTGCCCCGACACCGCGAGGTCATCCTCCTTTGGGACTTGATCGACAGCGCAAAGCCCGGAGAAGAGGTGGAGGTGACGGGCATCTACCGCAACAATTTTGACGCTGCGCTGAACACCAAGAACGGTTTCCCAGTCTTTGCTACTGTGCTCGAAGCGAACCACATTGCAAAGAGGGACGATGCGTATGCTGCGTTCCGCATGACGGAAGAGGACGAGAGAGCTGTGCGAGCGCTTGCCAGGGACGAGCGCATTGGACGACGTATCTTGAAGAGCGTGGCGCCCAGCATTTATGGTCACGAAGACATCAAGACTGCCATTGCGCTTTCCCTTTTTGGAGGATGCGCCAAGGACGTAGGGGGCAAGCATCGTATCAGAGGCGATATTAATGTACTTCTTCTCGGTGACCCTGGAACGGCCAAGTCGCAATTCTTGAAATACGTCGAAAAGACTGCGAGCAGAGCAGTCTTCACCACTGGTCAAGGAGCTAGCGCCGTTGGTCTCACTGCTAGCGTCCGCAAAGACCCCGTGACCCACGAGTGGACCCTGGAAGGCGGTGCTCTGGTACTCGCAGACAAGGGCGTTTGCCTCATCGACGAGTTCGACAAGATGAATGATGCTGACAGGTAAGTCAGGATTCGCAACAATGAGTCGATGAGAGCGCGCGTACTGATGTCGACTATATTGTCGCGCGATAGAACATCCATCCACGAGGCGATGGAACAACAAAGCATCTCCATCAGTAAAGCAGGTATCGTCACAACCCTGCAAGCCAGGTGTGCGATCCTCGCCGCTGCTAACCCTACACGTGGTGTGAGTCCCTTCAAAGACGCTTCAAACCTCTGAGATCACAGTCGCTGATGATCAAAGCTACCTGTCTGGATACCGCGCAGCGCTACAACCCAACTATTCCCTTTGCGCAGAACGTCGAGCTCACCGAACCCATCTTGTCGCGTTTCGACGTGCTTTGCGTCGTCAAAGACACGGTGGACCCGGTCAAGGACGACATGCTGGCGCGCTTCGTGGTGGGATCGCACTTGCGATCACACCCTCGCTTCGACGAAGATGTTGACGAGTCGAGAGTGGCGACGTCTCTAGATGCGGACATTATCCCTCAAGATTTGCTGCGCAAGTACATCATGTATGCGCGCGCGCACGTCAGACCCAAGCTGCACTCGCTCGATCAGGATAGGATGGCGAGGCTCTATGCTGATCTGAGGCGAGAATCCTTGTCGACGGGAAGCTACCCCATCACTGTGAGGCACCTGGAGAGCATGATCAGGATGGCGGAAGCGAGCGCCAAGATGCACCTGCGCGATTATGTGCGAGCGGACGACATCGACTTGGCCATACGAACGACGGTGGAGAGCTTTGTGAGCGCGCAAAAAATGAGCATCAAGAGGACGTTGGAGCGGGGATTCAGAAAATACCTGCACAGCAGTAGAGATCACGATGAGCTGCTGGCCTTTTTGCTCGGTGGATTGGTCAAGGATAGAATGAGATTTGCGGCCGTTGCGCATAGGAGAAGGCATCCTGAAGAGGCTCAAGCTGAAATGGTGTCGGTACCGCTCAATGCGCTCGAAAGCAAGGCAAAGGAACTGAACATCTTTGATGTCAGACCTTTCTTGAACTCGAGACTCTTCCAGGCCAACGGATACGCGTTTGACGAGCAGCAGAGAGCGGTGACGAAACGCTTTGGCGCTGTCAGTAGAGGTGCTGAACAGCTGTGATGTCAACCATCGTGTTCTGTGCTGCGCTCGCGCCTCTCCACCCCATTTTCCCACTTTCCTGACTTTGCCGCCCCCCCTCCTCCCCCAACGAGTCTCTGATATCATATCCCATTCGCATGCACATGTCTTCTCGCCGATCCCTTGACTTGTACGCCTTTTCCAGACTCGCTTCGTCCCCCCCCCC
>CCYA01000250.1:295753-325574 GCA_900000165.1 Ceraceosorus bombacis
GGCGCTCGGAAGAGCTTGCGGTGTCTCTCGTCCAGTGGTGGCAGCTAGCGTCACCACCAACGAAGCCCGGGAACTTCAGAGTCAGATTCAGTCCGTCAAGAACGCCGTGAGTAGAAGCTCTGCTGTCTCGGGCTCAGACGAATAGGCGCGCTGCGTGCTAGAGGGGTGACGCCGCGGTGCAAGGGGCTCCGAATGGCAAGCTCAAGGTGTGGGTTTCGTCATAGAAGGCACGCATACAAGATAGAAGGGCGCACCAGCTAGCGCGGCCCATCGCAGCGTCAGGCGTGCGCAAGGCTTCAGCGTTCAATGCGGTCTCCCCACTAGCTCAAAAGCTTGTCGCTGACCGCGTCCCCCCCTTTCGCGCGACGCAGATCGAGCGACTGCTGATCTAAGCTCGACTTTGTACCATCACGAGTCGAAATGACGACAACTCGGCGCTTGTGCGATTGTAGTATGATTGCAATAAACGCATCCAACTAGAGCGGCTGTATGGGCTAAAGGACTGAAGGATCAAGCTACGTAGGGTTGAAGATCTGATCGGGCCTTGTACGAGCAAGCAGGCAGTGCTCATGTCCCTCGCGGCACGCACTCTTGACTGATGTCAGTGTTTTTTCAGGACATGCGCTTCTGATTTCCCCAAAGCTCTGCGCTTCGCAAAGTCGCGAATCTTCTGCCATTTGGGGTGAGAGACTGATTTCAATCTCCTGGGCTGGGCACACGCCTCGTGCACGTGCGGAAGCACAGGATCGTGACTGTCGATTCGAATTCTATGCTACATCTAGAGAGGGGCGGTGTAGGCTACCTCGAGTCACTATCAGAGGCAGAACTATCGCTGTCAGACGAAGCTCTGGACGCGTCCGAGGCGGATCGACTGGATGATGAAGAAGCTTGCGAGGGAGCAGAAGCGTTGGTCCTGCTGGAGGAGGAGGAGGAAGAAGAAGATGAAATGCTAGACCCTTCTCGCCTTTCTCTGTACTCCAGACCCTCCTGGATGAGTTCGCGCTTCAGACGTCTTTGCGACTCGGCCGCGCTAGCTGAACGGCTCCTGCGCGGCAACCAAGTGCGTATCTGAGCAACAGGAGGCGGCAGGCGCGCGAAAGATTGGGTCAGCATGCGACATGATATTGGCGCAGTCCCGTTGATGACGCATGGCGCCACGATGGACGCACCAGGTCCAGATATGCGCGAGCCATCTCGACGGCCCACTGATCCCTCGCAGCATTCGTATTGATATCTATCGCATCTTCCACATTGCCCTCTCCTCCTTCACCTTGCTCCTCTTCCTCCTCCTCCTCCTCCTCCTCTCCACTGTCATCCGTCTCTGCGATCCCTCGTTTCCTCTTCTTCAGCCCGCTTCGCATTCTCCTCTTTGCCTTTTTCGTCTTGAGCTTCTGAGAAGTCTGCAATCTTTGTCTTTCCATGTTGATCAAGGTCGACTGGGTCGCTCCGGCATTGATGCATCCTTCAAAGTGGTGCGAAGCGACGCGGAGGAGATCCGCATCCCGCTCCGGATCAAAAGGAGGTATGTGAACTTCGGGGGCGCGCATGTTCGACGCTTCCTCCTTGGGAACGTCCTCAGTGGGAAGCTCGAGAGCACCGAGCTGCAAGATCAACAAACCAGCGTACAAGTGCAGCATGGGTTCGGATCGAAAGGGCCAGGATGTGATGACTCTTTGTGGGGGGGGGGGACCGCATTTGGACGTCGCTGTCAGACCAGGCTCGATGTACATGAAAGCGAGATGTGAACGATGCGCACGCCACTCACATTGAGATCTCTTCCAAGGCTTCTCGGCTCTGTCCCATTGCGATGAGATTCGGCACAAGCTCGACGAGCAAGTTTGCGCGCTGAGTCGCGTGCACAACACAAGCCAAGACGTCAGCCAAGTCGTCTACAAGCAATACGTGCAGATGAGAAAGAAACGTACGTGAAAGGCGCGCTTGCTAGAAAGAGCTCTGATGTAGTTGAGCTTTGCCCGAGTGGCGTGCAGCGAGGGCTGGGATGCATGGCTGACACTTCTGCGGCCTGAAGCTTTGTCCACACATCCCATGCCTGCTATCTCCAATCCCATCCTGTAAAGCTCAATCGGTCTCCACTCGTGGCATCTCATCAGGATCCTGAGCGCTCGAGCAGCGCGCAAAGGATCTCTCTTGGCAATCATCAGATGCATCACATCGTGCAATTTTTGAACCTGCAATGATCTTTCGGAGGGCTGATTCAGCCTGAGACCCATCGGCGGATCTATTCTGGCCGATTTGGATCTGCGCGACAGGCTCGTAGAAGTGCGCGAGCCGATCTTGGCTTCGTGACGCGCCCCCTCAAGTCCTTCCCCTTCTGAATCTCGCCAAGAGAATGCGCGAGGCGGAGCAGCATTTGCTAGAGGAATGGGTATGGAGGAGGCTTGAAGCCTTCTTTCCCTATTCAAAGCTCTTGTTCTCAGCTTCCAACCAATCAGAGCAGGTCTGAGATGAGGCACGTGATGAAAGAATTGGCTCGCCTCCAACTGTCCATCCACCGCATTCACAGCCGAATCCAATTTTGATTGAAGCCTGCTGCTGCTGCTCTCTTCGTGTCCAACAGACTGGCGCGCTGGCGCTGGCGCTGCTGCTGCTGCTGCTGCTGCTGCTGCTGCTGCTGTGGATGTTTTTGTTCTGCCTCTCTTGCGGCCAAGCATGTCCGACTCGCGCCTGCTCCTCCTCCTCGACTTTTTGCTGCCTCGATGCGAAGATCGGCTTTGAGTGCGATCCCGGCTGGGAGTGCGAGTGCGTGTGCGAGTGCGAGTGCGACTTCGACTTCGCTTCAAGCGAGGTTGCTCTTGGTCTACGGCCATGCCAGCCGTCTCCCTCGCTGCACCCGCGCTTTCCATCTTGGATGCGAGTCACGGAGTCCATGCGCTCGTCTCTTGCGCCTTTGCAGTCACCAGAGTCACGAGTACTCGTTATCTTTTCCTTTTCGTGTTGATGATGGTCAGGTGCAGGGAGCGTAGCGAGCGACCTCAGGCTCCCTGCACGGCACGGGCGGACGTCTGCTATGCATGCAGCAGCAGCACGGACAAGCGAGCGCGCGCGTTGATCGACCGCGGCGCGTTGGAAGGGCGGCATGGCATGGCATGGCATGGCTTGTGCGCAAGAGGACCGTGCGCTCCATGGACCACTTGCAACCTCTAGCTGAAGCCCAATCTCTCTCGCAGTCCTATACACACGTCTACCGTCTTCCCTTCCACCACACCGCACACCGCACACCGCACACCGCACACCGCACACCGCACACCGCAATCATCGACGACAAACCTCGAGACGTTGAAGTAGGACTACCCGTGATCATCGTCATCATCACCACCATCGCAGCAATGTCATCCACGTGGGAAGTGCGCTTCAGCAACTCGAAGCAGCTGCCTTACTTTCACGATCCCAGCACTGGCGCATCATCCTGGGAGCCTCCTTCAGAGCTATCGGACTCTCAGATCAGATCCTTGCCCGGTGCGGCGCAATACTTGGGTGGAGCGGCCAGCGCTACCAATGGAAGCTCGGCAGCTGGACATGCTGGCCAAGTGAGGGCTAGCCATTTGCTGGTCAAGCATCGAGAGAGCAGAAGACCCAGCTCGTGGAAAGAGGTGAGTGTATGCGCGGCTATTTGTGCGCGGCTATTTGTAGCGGCAAGTGGGGGCACGCTCCTCGTTTCGCTCTGCTCACTTGATGCTCATCATGTCCGCTTCCTCTTCCATCCACGCAGTCGAACATCATCCGCAGCCCTGCTGAAGCGGAGGAGATCCTCAAGGGTCATTTGACCTCCCTTGGCGCCAACCCTACACCGGAGAAGTTTGCCGAGTTAGCCAAGGTCCACTCGTGAGTGGCGATCAGTTGTGCCGCGCTCCAAGCCGTCCGCTGCTTGAGGCGAACTACTTTGCTGCCGAGCACACACTACTCGAGCCGCGCGCTCCAATGCATTGTTTCCAGTCTGACCATCAAGGCTTCCCCATCGTCACTGGGCTCCTGCACAGGGATTGCTCGTCGGCCAGATCAGGTGGAGATCTCGGTTTCTTTGGCAAGGGACAAATGCAGAAAGCGTTTGAGGATAATACGTACGCTCTTCAGGTCGGCCAGCTCAGCGATATTGTCTCTACCGACAGCGGCAAGCATCTCATCCTGCGTACCGCATGAGCGAGACATGACGAAGCGAAGCAGTAGACGCGCAGGCGCCGTACGGCCAAGTAGCGGGCGCGCGCACAAATCAAAATACAAATCGACGTAGTCACACGCTTGATTGTCATCTATTGCGTCTGATAATGACACTTCGAAGAGGTCTGCCATCTTCTGTTTCCTCTATGCGGTGCTCCACGAGCTCGAATGGAGGGCAACGCTTTGCTGTATTGTCCACATTGTGCGCCATGGCCGGAACATTCGACCACGGATTCCAGGCTCGTAAGATGAGCTGCAGATGATCCGCCGAGAAACGCGCACTGATTGGAGGAGATGTGTATGTACTCCAAAGAGATGGTTCGGAGCGGCCACTGCTAAAGATCGCCGGCAGGAGGCCATTGTGGCGCCACTCATCCTCCGTCCCTGGGCCTGATCGCAGTTGCTCGGGAATTACTGATTCGCTGTTCGCCTCCAGCCTCTGCTTCTCCTCGCCGCTCAACAGAGCGAAATGGGAGATGGCCATTACGCCTCTGACGTTGAGCCATCTATGCAAACCGAGCAGAAAGTCGATGGGCGGCAGGAACCTTACGAGCAAGATGATGTCGAACGTGCCCATGGGTGGCGTGCCCGTCACATCCAACGCCTGAGGACCCGCTTGTTCGGATTCTCCTTTGCGGACTGCGCTGATCTTTTGCTCGGCGATGCGAGCCCATACAAGCGCATCTACGCCGGTCGCTCCGGCAAATGACGACGACGATGCATGGTCGAGGAGGCGTGTGGGCTCGTCCAGCATACCTCGCGCAGGCGCAAAGCCCGCATCTCTCAGCAACATTTCCGCGCGCAAGAGCGCTTTTCGCAGCGAGTCTACGCCGACTATGCGCCAAATGATACCCTGAGCAAGAAGAGGGTCGGTGGAGAGAGGTGATGATCATCTGAGCCGTCGTTTGATTTGACGTCGATCGAGAGCAGACGAGAGCAGCAAGAGAGCACTGACCGGTGTGAGTCCTCGAGATGCGTATTCGCACACCCATGCCACATCTCTTGCTCCCCCGCAGCCCAAGTCAAGAGCTCTAGCGACGGTAACCTCGTCGCGGCCGTCCGATGCGCCCGTCCTTCCCGAGTCCGTGTCGGCAAAAGACAGCATGGCCCGCTCGACTACAGGCGAGGGCTGGAACATCAATGCAGGCATATCGTGGCGGTGTCGCGCGTCACGAGGAATCGTGTTGAAGGCTTCTCGATCGCCTTGAACACTTATACTCGTCGACGTCAACAGACCCAAGTGCGCTGCGAGGCGCCAGAATTCGAGCGCGCCTTTTTGCTGCTGCTGCTGCTCATCATTTGCCGTGTCGTTTGGCAAACTCTCTATCAGATCGCGCAAGGCACTTGCGCACGACTTGTCAAACGGTGGTGCGGCCGTTGCGTCTGCGTCTGCGTCTGCGTCTGCGTGCCAGTCGTCATTCGCATTGCGCACGACCAGACGCTGGCAAGGGGGCCACTCGCATTCTTCAGGTCCGACGATCCATCTCCAGCCAGGCACATGCCATTTGTCAAACTTGTGCTGAATGATCCAATCACGTTTCTTTGCCACAATCAATCGAATAGGAGGCACTTGCACACGCTCGCTCGACGGCGAGGCTGCCGCTGCTGCTGCTGCCGCTGCTGCTGCTGCTGCGTGCCCATCCGCTCCGTTGGGACTTGCACGGACGATGGGTGGAGGAGGCAAGGAGCTGAATCTATGCTCCAGCTCGGCAAGACCTCCGATGTGATTGGAACGTAGTATGTGAGCCGCGCAGAAAGCTTCGATGGGGCGCAAGTCTAGGATGACTGGCCAGTCCTCTGCCCATCGTGCGATTCCCAGCTGCCGCATAATGTGAATCTTCCTCGATCGAGCCTGTGAGCCGGATGGCTGATGGTGAGCTGTGCTGAAGACACGCGTGCACGACAGCTGATCCTCGCGCTCAATCTCGAGCGGAATCGTTCAGCCTCTGCCTGCCTGCCTGCCAACACCTCCCGTGCTGATCCTCGTACAGATACACAGAAGAGGGCCGTTGCTGTTCAGACATGCAAGTGCATGAATGCTACACTTTGACTTGAAACGCGCTTTCGCTTTCCCTTCAATCTTGCCAGATCTCCCATCTGCAGCAAGCGTCGTCATCTGTTTTTTTCCCTCGAAACCGCTCCCAGCCATTTCCAATTCCGCATCAAAAGTCGTCTTGGGCCTCTTCGCGCTCAGTCTTGCAATTCACACTTATCTGCGGGGCCTCTTGATGTCTTGTGTATTCAAATTGTCGTCGTTGTCGCAAGGCACGTGTGTCTGTGCGCCCATTGTCAGCGTCCAAGTTAAAAGGTATGACTACCTACATGCAGTCGTGAGTCTTGAATCGGTCACGCGTGAATGTAACAATTGAATGTGCAGAGGAAAGCTGCGATTTGAATCAAGAGTCAAGTTTCTTTTGAAGATGATTCTATTCACGTGATTATCATGCCCTTGAATCAGATCTCTTTTAAAATTTTGGATTGCGATTACAAGGTCAAACAGTAAGGTCACGTGACTGCGCAGCCCAGGGCGAAAGAGTTGTCAGAACGAGAAGCGGCGCCACGCAATCTTTGAAATCACAATCACACATCGTGCGTGGCGCCATCGCGACTCTTCAGAAAGCGACCACCATCCCGCATTCACGATTGAAGACGAGCCGTCGCGCTGCCGCATACACCTCATTCCGCGCCCTACGCCTCGAGGGCTATCCCGCTAATATCGCCTGGGCTGGCTCGGCTCAAGCCACTTCGGCCTGATCATGTCCGCTCCGAGCAACCCAGCGGATGCATCCGCAAGCTCGAACAACGTATCCTTGCCCGGTACCACGCGAGCGACGGACGAGTTTACAGAGACGGTGGCGTGGGGCGCAACGACCGAAGTGTCTGCAGAGGAGATTGTAGAGAAGAGCAGACTGGTGCGCGAGATTCAGAATCAGCAGAGCAGTCTGAAGGGTGAGTGGTGTGAGCGAGCAAAGGGGGGTAACACGTGGCGTCCACATGCGGGCTATATTCTCCCACATGCACTGACAGCAATCGCGTCGGTACTGCTTCTTCCTGTGCTTTGCCCTGCGCACAGCCCTGCTGGCGCGAGTGTCGGCTGTCAAGGCGGACTGCACCAAAGCGGAAGCGGACAACGAGATGCTGCAAACGTACATCGATAGCGTCACAAAGAGTCTGGCTGCTAGGAGTTGATAGGCCACGTGTCTGGAGCCCTACGCTGGCATAAAGGCACGCGAACTGGCCACACTGGTCTTTTGGTCGAATCAGCACAGGTTCCTGAAGAGCGCTGCGCCACGCCATTTCAATAGCACTCGCTCAAGCCCCACCTGGCCCGTTTTAGCACGCAAGCACAGGTGCGCGTGGCGAACCGAGTAGCCTACTATGGCGCGTCGAAGATGCAAGGGACGCGCCATGATCTTTGCCAATATCATGGAAATCGGTTTCGCGAGATGCGCACTCGCGGACGACGCAACCGTGCATTCCTGCCGGAGGATTCATTGGGTCGGACGTCAGGCGCATACATCCCTCTTCGGCAGAAGGGGCAAGGATCGGGGCACACATTGTACTCTGCCTGCACAATTGAACCCCCATGATTTGGGTCCAGACTTGAATTCAGCACAAAGGTGTGTCACGCACCATGACGAGGCGGTCATCACGTCGCAGCGGAGCGAGGAGTGGACTCGACAATGGCGTGGTGGATCGATCGCCTGTTCTCGAGCCAAGCAGCCAATCTTCCCGAGGCGCGAGGCGCACAAATTCGTGGTCAATGGGCACTCAATGTGAACAAGACATACAGCACATCGACACTACGCAATACAAGTGTCCATTCATTGTGCGTTGTGATGATTCGGATACAGCGTCCATAACACTCGGGAACGCGCAAGCTAGGACTGCAGAATGTCTGACTGAGCAGAGCAGAGCAGAGCAGAGCAGATCTTCTTGCTCGTGCCGCGAGTTCCGATGTCGTCGCGGTGGACAGCCTGGGCGCACCTCAAGGGGGAGGGCGAGAGGGATTCTTTGGGTTGGAGAGGATGAGGTCGTAGTATTGGGTCGCATCGTCGGATCTCTGGTTCGTAGCGATGAACTGCAGCTCCTTGTGCTTGGTCTGGCTGATGATGACGTCTGTGGTGAGGGACGTTTCGAGGAACATTCTAGCATCGCTAGCAGCGATGGTGTTGTAGAACCAGAGATTCTCTGCCGTTTCGGTGGTGCAGTAAGCATCCAGCACGCTGTTGTGCGCGCCTGGAGCATTGTCCGTGCTCTCCAGCGACAAACAGTGCCGCGTTGCTCCGGCTGGACGAACCAATCCGTAGCCGGTCACTGGACGTCCCGAAGTGGGAGGCGTGTAGTCGGCTGGCGGAGGACGTGAAACGTCGGTGCAGTTGTAAAAGATGAACTGCTGCGGCTTTAGAGCTTGTCCATCATCGTCCAGCGTGACGATCAGCGAGGACTGTTGGCCATCTGGACCGGCGTGTTTCACTCCGGGCACGATACCAGCCCAGATGACGGGCGTGGATGGGCCAGCGCCGCGAGGACGCAGGCCCTGTGGTGGGGGTGGGGAGGTGTGAAGGAGGAGGGGGAAACGAGTTAGTCGGGATGGGTTTGCATCATCCGTCATTGCGCCACCTGCACGATACACTCACGAGTGCGGCGTTGGCGTACTGCTCGCAGTTTGCAACGTCTCTCTGTACCAGAGGCGCTCGATTGGCTGGCGAGGCGCTGACTGCCGAAGCAGCAAAGATGCCCACGAGTGCAGCAGAGAGGAGCTTGTAAGAGAACATGACGGATATGTTCGGGCGAACGAAGAGCTCGAGAAGGAGATGCTTGGACAGGATATGGATGTGGATATGGATATGGGATGAGGCGGTCTGGAGCGCCACCCTTTATACCCTTTGAGCATGCCATGCGTGGCCCTCGATTAGAGCGACGACGATCCCCGTTCACTGGTGTTCGGAAGCAATCAGGCACGGATCCGGCGAACCGCGGTGTGAGGAGCATGGCGTACCGGTGCCGGTACTGGCACAGCGCCAATGGAAACACGAGAGTGTTCCTCTTGAGATCATGCAGCAACAGCACTTCAAGGCACAAGAGGCGCTGGATTGCAGTCTGCAAACGCTCGCCGGCGGTCCGGTCTCTCAATCAGCAAGCAAGCAAGCAACGCATGACAAATGACTTTTGAATTATCGCCCCGGTCCTTCGGCGTCTACCATGTCAGTCTCGCTCGCTCGCTCGCTCGCAGGCACGCACGGCGGGCCGTGTCTGATGTACGGTACAGTGCTTGACAACAGCTCGTTCCTGATCGCTGATGTCCGACGCGATACCGCATACCCCGCTCCTGTATCAAGCTAAGCTCTCTTGCTCGGTCTCAGTTCATCGCTCAGGTGGTGGCAGTTTGAGCCAGTCTGAGTGTCAGTCGTGAGGCCCAGCTGAAGGACACGAATGTTTGTCTTCCTTACGCGGTCTGCACTGTCTAGTAGGCACTAGCGCGAGTGCGGCTTTTGCAACGGCGCTGCCAAAGTCGTGAGTCACATAGCGGGGCGCAGCAGGAGGCCCTTCACGAGCGATCGCGCATCGATCGGCTCAGACTCGCTCGCTCGCTCTTCCCCTTCCGAATGCAGCATGCATGCGTAACGGGCGCCGCGATACCGCCGGCGCCCCGCGGCGGAAGCTTTGACCGATGATGCCCGTGCAGCGGCATCAACACTCGTGGCTTCCTCGGAACTTCATCAACCTGACGTGACGTGACGTGTCGTGACGTGGGATTCAAGATTCGAGTTGCCGCTTCGATTCTCTTGTCATGATTCACGATTGTGCTCAAGCCATGTGCAAGCTTGCGCTCCAAACAGCAGACTGTCGATGGCGCTCGTCGTGATTAGCTCGAGCCCTATATCACGCATGGGGCGTACGTCGGAAGCCAGAGAGAGACACTTGGTTTCTGTCATGCCAGCCTTTGGCTACGAATCCTCCCACACATCTCGAGATACAATCACGAGTACGATTCGGCCCAGTCAAGCAGAGCTAGTCAGCTCAAAGGGTGCAAGGCACCCACACTCGCCGCGACACAAGTGGCACGAAATGACAGCGGATTTTGCAATCTTGGCGCATGACTGACGGCAAAGACGAGGGAGGGGGAAGGGAACGAGCTGTTTGCATTGCGACTGGGCGACTTGTCGGGCGGCACAAATTTTGCCACTATGGAAACAATTGCGCTCCCATGCACCCCCCTGACGCTGCTGATACATGCCCTCTTGTCTCATGTTGGACAGCAGGATTGCCTATTTTGAAGAGCCCCCTTCCGAGGAGGCAGGCGACCCCCCGATAGTGTCGCTCGACTTGGATGTTTCGCTCGACTGGCTTGCATCCCTCTTCAATCTAGCTTCGATTTCAGCATTGACATGGCTCACGTCTTCGCCCTTGAGGGCGCCGACCACTCGAAGCTTGTACAAGTCAAAGGTCGCGACATCCGACAAGACCTTGGGTATAGCGCCCGCTGGAGACTTTGGAGGATGCGCCTCGCTCAAAGTGGGGTCTTGCTTTTCCAACATGGCGAGCAGCGTTTTGCGAAGTTGCCAAGGCATGGCAGTTAATCCGTACTGTTTTGCCAACGAAACAAGCTGCGCATCGATTTTGGAGGTGTCGCGACCAGCACGCATGGCTGCGTATCTTTCCCTTTCCAGCTTGACCGCACCAGTAGTGTCGTACGGCTTGAGCGGTAGACCCGCAATTTCTCGCTGCTGCTTTCTACGTTTGAAAGACTGGTACGCTTTCAAGTTTGGAGGCGCCTTGCCACGTCCCAACTTTTGCGCCTTCACATCCAACGCGCGCGAGTATCTGTCGCGTGCTTCCGCACTTTCCGCATCGGCGCGACCCTTGTAGAGCTCTTCGAATGTTGAATCAGCCAAGCTCGCTGTCCGCGGCGACATTGGCTTGTCCATCTGCTCTAGATTTGGATCTGAAATCACTGCAGCTTTGCGCTTCAATGTGTAATAGGTCGTTTTGGAGCTTGGCGTCTGCATGTTCTTCGCCTTGGCCAGCGCATCGATCTTTGCTTCCACTTCCGCCATAGCCTTGCCATCTCTCTTTAGATGACTCCTCTCCGCAAAGAGGGCGGACATGTTCTGGCCAGCTCTGGCTGTCCTCAGGACAAAGGGACCACGTTTGCCCGCTGGAGACGAAGGTGCACTATCTGTACTGCTGGGTGTGCGTGCCTGTTCAGCGGAAGGAGTCCGAGGTTTCGTAGTCGCTTCCGCAAAGTCGTTTGAAGCGGCAGGCGCGCTGCGCTGCGGTAAGCTTTCGGGACGTGGCGGGCGTCCCAATCGTGGCAGCGTGCCGAGCAAGGACTTGGTTCTATCTGCACCCCTCTGAGTCTTGAGCATGTAATGCATAACTCTGTAGTGTTCCGGTGTCCGAGGTATTTCCGGCAGACCTAGGTCCTTTGTTTTCTCCGCGATGGCATTGTCCAGCAATGAGGCATGCTCTGGCTTTACTTTCCACTTTTGTCTGATCAAGACGTCGAGACGCGTCCGTGGGTAGTCCTGCGGATCGATGTGCTCGTGAGGTCCGGGAACCTTGTAAGATGCGCGCGCCTTGCTGGTCAGCTGCTTCAGTCTCTCAACCTCATCTGCTGGAGCCCCTGACAATCGCGCAGCTTTCAATCTGTTTTCGAGTGTCCGAAAAGATGCAACTTCAAGTCCCACTGGACGTCTGCCCCTCCCGCCTTCGACTTTACGGAGCGCGACTCGCGAGCCATTCGGCGAAGTGCTTTCTGAGGTGGCCGCACTTGGCCCGGACTCCGAGATCGAGCTGTGGTCATTGTCCAAGGAACTCAATCTAGGCGACTCTGTAATATGCGCGTCTGAGTGGAGGTTCGCAACATGATGGGCAGGCGTGCTTGGTCGCAACGGCGTCCGTGTGAAGGGACCGAGGGAGAGCTCTGTGTCGAGATGAGACCAATGGAATGCATCGCGAAAATGCGCAGGCGAATTCGGCCGTGAAGGCGTCCGCAGCAAGGAGTTGGCAAATTGATGCGCATCCGCATCCGAGTCGTAGAGCGCATCATTGTAATGGGCAGGCGTGCCTGGGCGAGAAGGTGTCCGCAGCAAAGAGTTCACAAAGTGATCCTCGTTGAAATGTGCGGGTGATGAGGGGCGCGACAGATTGTTACCGGATCGATCGTGTGCAAGTGGTCCGAGCATCGACCGTAACAGGGACCAATCGTGATCAGTCAGGCCATGTAGCGTGGTTTCAGACCCCACTTCCACGTGATTGGCATGGACTATGCCTGTCTGCGGAGCGTGACCGACAAGGCGACTTGTCGCATCGCCGCCTGTGGCGTGAATGCCGGTTCCAGATGAATACTGGTGAAACAACTCTTTTGACGTTCCCGCCTCCGCAAACATTGGCTCCAGTGTTGAAGGAATGCCGCGTCGATCCCATTTTGCCGGGTGCCCGTCTGATGCGAGGACGATTGGGACAAAGGTCAAGAACAGCGTCCAGCGCATCGTGCAGCTCGTCGAGCTGCGAGCGGAAGAGGGTCTCGATTGCAGGGGTATCTTCAAAACCAAATCTAGCCTGTCCTGCAGGCGAAAGAAACAACATGCTCCCATTGAAAGCGGAGGGTGAGGGTGTGAGCCATCGAATCTTGATAGGGAAGCCAAAATATATGCGCTCGTCGATGGGTCAAGACCATCGCCACCGCAAGGCATGACTGGATGAGAAAAAGGCGCAATGCTGCGTTCATACCAGCATGGAATCCTTATCGGCATGAGCACATGAAGATACGCAGTGCTGTAGACGTCAGCAGAGAGCCTGGAGAGCGGGATACGGTCCAGCAAGCGCCGATCGCATCCGCCACTTGCCCAACGCCTCGCGATAAGCCGGCTCAAAGCGGTAGGCAAGGCTTATAAGCGCGCAAGATACGCGCATGATTGGGCGGGCAAGACGCAGCGCAATCGGTCAGCGTCGGATCCGTTGCTGGCGTCGTTTGCGGGGAATCGTGCCGAAATGGATGGTTGGCGCTCCTCCAGGATTTTGCGTGCTCCAGCCGTTTTTGTTGAAGCTATTGCATCATGCATCGCACGCAGTTGTGTGCGATCGCCTCGACGGAAGCCTTCTCTAAATAACCCAAATTACGATGTCGAATGCCAGCATTCCTGCCACCAACACCGTGTAGCGGAGCGATTGATGCATGACGCCACGCAGGCGCTGCCCGTCCACGACGCAGCGCCACGCAGACGGGCATCCAAGAAGGTGCGGTTGAAGGCGGTAGAGTATCGCCGAATGGTGTTTTGCGAAGCCAAATGGGCGATGAGTGGAAGGACCTTTGACGTGCTCAGCCTCAGCTTCATACCTCGGTCCATGCTCGGTGGGAAAGGCACGCTCGCCATATCGCGATTCAGGAAGATGCAACGGATCGCGTGATCGATACACGTCTTGCTCTCGATCAACGGACGGGATGTCTATCTCAGTCGCGAGACGTGGCGACGATGCGCCACACGGGTGCGCTGATAACGAGACAAATGTGGAAGCGAAAGACACGCACGCAGCATGCCGCATCGCTTGGATGCGAGCGAGCGTCACTTTAGCGCTTGCACCACCTTTCCTCGGAGGCCGCTTGATTCTTCGCCCGTTTCCTTCCTTCCTGAGCTGCGCTTTGATCTTTGATCTCTTCTCGTTCGGCATTGCGTCCGTGCTATCAGCATCTTCCGCATGTCACAGCTCCACTTTCTCGCAATCCTCCACTCGTGACTGTGGACCTATCGCTCTGCGCGCATTCATCTTGCTAAAAAACACAGCTGCGCTAGCCTTGCACATTTCGAACTTCTGTCAGTTTCCGTTCGTCAATCCGCCTTCGTAATTCGTCCTATTATATATGGTGACAGTCATCAGTCAGAGGCAATATCGACGGAGCGCCGTCGATGTAGCGTGTGCGCGGTGCCCACCAGTCACCAGTCGTGCACGCGCCATTTGCCACGTGGCGCCGTGTGTGCTGCTTCACGCGCATCTTTCTGCTCAAAATCTGAATCTTAAGATGCAACAACGCATACAGCATGCGCCGCGGTCACGAGCACAGCACAGCTCATCCAGCGGCACTTTGCACATTGCACTTTGACTCGACACTCACACTCACATCCCCATCTTGACACTCGCGACAAGACCACCGCCGCTGACCTGGCCAGCTCTCCGCACTGGAACTCTGATCCCACGATTTCCTGCCTTTCTGTCGACTGCCAGCTCCTCCTGATCGCTTCCTCTTGGCAGCCTAGCGGAAGCGCGCAGACTGCACCCTAGGCATCCCTCAACACACACACCACGATGGTAGTCCGATTACGCTTATCACGGCAAGGGCCAAAGAACAGCCCCTTCTACCACTTGGTGGCCATCCGCGATTCGGCTCGTCGCGATGCTCGCCCTATCGAAAAGCTAGGAGAGTACGATCCGGTTCCCAAGGTGGTGGCCAATCCAGCAACCGGCTCGCAGAGCAGCTTTTCTGAGAGAGCCAGCGGAACTCTGCATCCAGCGCAAGATAGACGTACTGGTCTTTTCACCAGTGGCATCGCTTCTGCTCGCAATCCCAGATTGGAGAAGAGAGTGGAGTGGAATAGGCAGAGGATCGCTTACTGGCTGCAAGTGGGCGCTCAACCTACCGACGTGGTAGCCAGGCTGCTGTATAGGGTGAGTAAATGCGCGTTTGTGAGAGTAGAATCTTTGAACATGTGGCTCATCCTTGCACAACCGCTCTCATACCCAAGGCCGGAGTGATAGATGAGCACGGAAGGGTGCAGCGGGACAGCCAACCGGAGGCAGGAGCGCAACGGATCAGCGATGCGGAAGCATCTTCAAGTCAACAGGTCAAGCAGCTCGAAAGCGAAGCGCAGTCTGTTCGGGCAAGCAGCGCTCCCGAGGTGAAGAGCAAGCTGCCAGCCATATTGCAACTCATTGCCGAGTCGAAGCAGCGAGCTGCAGAGAGCGCAGAGGCGGCCAAACGCGGAGAGACGATGACGTCTTCGTCGCCATCGCAGCTCCTGCCACCATCTCGACTCTCCTTGGAGGAGCTTGAGCAGCAGCCGCCACATCTTTTCAGACCTGATCAGAGGTTGCGCGACGCTGAGAGGAGACGCGAGGGCGATGGGCAGCTGCAACGTGCCCTTCGCGCCCCGCTGAGACTTTCGCAACTCGGCGTGCTCAAGAGGAACAAGGGCAAGGGCACACCGCCCCATCGACCTCAACTTCCACCGAAGAAAGCGAACACCGAATCAGAGGCAAGCGAGTCAAGCTAGCATCAATCAATCGCAATTCATATGCTTCAGAGCGCGACAAATGTCGCTGACCGTTAAGCAGGAAGAGCCGCCCTACTGAAAGTGCATGTATGCATGCACGGGTGCGCAAACATGTCGCCTGGTACGTCTGCTGGCATGTTGGGAGACGCTCACTTGCTGCCAACGCCGTCGCCAGTCTGGGGGCAAGCTGTACGCATTGCAGAAGGGATCAATCACCTGCTAGGCGAGCATCTACCCCATGTCTGAAACTCACCCTTGTCAGCAAGCTCGGCGGCCGTGCCAGTCACGCCACCTTGAGCCTTGGCATCGGGACCCGACTGAGCAGCTTGCTTGATCTCTTGAGTGGCGGCCGCCTTTGTGTCCGCACCGGATTGCTGCCACGCTTCGCTGCCAGTCGCATTGCCGATCGCTTCCTGCGTGCGGGGCGAGCGGGCGCGCAATGAGCGAGATAGGCAAGGGGGAGCGTGTCAGCATAGGTCGACGATGGCACGGCATGCAGTCGCGCCTCCTCGATGACCGGTGCGCGACATGCACGACATGCAGCGCAAAGGCAAAGAGCACTTCATCCAGAAGGCCGCTGGTGGGCTAGACGAAAAGACTCACTGAGGCGGCACCTTGGGCTAGCTTGGCGTGTCCAGCAGCTACGCCAGCAGCAGAAGAGAGAGAAGATTGATCGGACATTTTGCGCGCGTTTGTTGTGGATGAAGTGTTGAAGCGTCTGAGTGAGTTTGAGAGTATGAACGCTCTTTGCATACTTGGTGGTGGTGGTGGTGGTGGTGTGGGTGAACAAGTAGAGGATGCAGGGTCTGCACGGGGCTGGGGATCGTGAATGAAGGATGAGAATGCACACATCCATCCCCACACGAAGCAGAGCTCTCTCTACGCGTAATGTACGGTAGCTAGCTTAGTCAAGCCCTGCATGCATGCAGCTGGTGATCGGTCGTCTGGCTCGCGTCAGAGGCACCGCACCGCGTATACACGTGCCCCCGTGTACAACCACCGCATGCCAAACCGAGTCAGAGTGCCGAATCCGTGTTCCATCTCGTCTCGCTACTTGCCGACTCGGACCGAACCATCAGCGTACCATCTATCTGCGCCTCATTGCTCCAAGGCCAAGGCAAGACTCTTTCTTCAGAATCAAGTCTCGGAGTGCGTTCATGACTTGACTCGAGCGGCAAGTCAGAATGGGCGTGAAACATATCGCCTAATCGCAACCTTTTTTGGTGTCGACACCAAGCCATGGATCGATCCCGGAGCTCGTCTGTCTGAAGCGACCTACCAGCCGGAGAGAGTGCCACATCATCCATCCGTCATCGCAATGCGTCCTGCTCGCAGCACAGCAAAGGACCACACTACGTCCTCGCGTTCGCACTGCCCATTTCGTTCGCTCAGCTCGCGTGACGAGTGATTACGCTGCGCCTGAGGCGGAATGAGAATTACCAGTCGGTGACTCTTGCATTCACCAACGTCAGACGATACGCTCTGGCTATGTCCTTGCAGCACCAGACACTCTAGCCCTCGCTTCCCTCAGCACTTCTCTGCATTCCGACGCAATCTCCTTGACGCCGTGTACCCCCGCTTCATCCCATGCTGACAGCACCGCCTCGGACTGGCCCCACAGCCTCTCTGCCGCAGCGAGGCCTTCATCTGCCGTGCCTGTGCGCGAGATCGAGGTGAAAGCAAAAGTGAGCATCGAAGCAATCATCATTCGCGGGCTGCATCCCCCCTCAAGGCCCCCCCACCACGCTTGTATGCTGCTACCTGAACAAGCAAGAGCAACACTCACGCTCCAAAGCTATGCAATCCCGCAACCGAGTAGGCAGCTCCACGACTTGCTCGATGGCACGTGCCTGCCGTCCTTTTTGATCCCCACCGCTCGACTTGTGCTGCACCAAGTGCTCGGGCAAACTCAGCTCAGCGCGGATCTTGTCGATCTGAGTCAATGAAGCTCTTAGAGCGTCCAGTGAGGGTGTCAAGTCGTCTGCTCTGGTCTTCATCTGAGCGCAGAGCAGGAGGCCAGGCGAAGCGATGCGAGCAAAAGGGGCAGGCGCAGTGTCAGCAGCATACATGCCATCATCTCGCACAGCAGCTTCGGACAACGTCCAACGCATACACGCATACACGCATACACGCATGCTCGTTCCATCATTTCCCACAATTCCTGCAACATCATGTGCTCATGTGCTCCGCGCTTACTCTGCGTATGGTCTCGCTAGCAGCTACCAGCTCGTGATGATGATTGTACACCAAGCTCTGCCTCTCCCCATCCAGTTCCCTGATCTCGGTCAAGAGCCTAGCCTGATCATTCATCAATCCAGCCGCATTCTTTGTCCTTCTCAAATTTTCCAAGGCCAATGAGGGCGAGAAGTTGATCGAGTCGGGATGCAAAGGTGAGGATGAGGAGGAAGCGACTGCTGTACCTGCGCTGCTAGAACCGTTGGAAGCGGAAGCGGAGGCGGAGGCGGAGGCGGCCAGGCCGTAGTAGTCGCGCAAAGCGCTGCTGCCTGCTCTACCGCTTGTTCTTTGCATGATGCTTGATATGGCGTGACGTGAGATGGAAATTGCTGTCGATGTCTGGATAGCGAGTCCCAGTCTACTGTAAGCCCAGCGCCAGTCAAGATGGGCACGATGGTGCTGGTCAGAGTCCGAAAAGTCGCGAGTCGCGAGTCGCGAGTCTAAAGGTCGAAGCCGCTTTAGACATGCACGCACGCCATGCGTGTGCGGTGTGACACGTGATGCTATTCAGGAACGCGCCACGCTTCGTACACTCAACACTGCGCAGCTGGACCGACCCAGCTCCATGACTTTCCCGCACAGTCACCCACTTGATTAGTGCCACTCCTCCACCTCCTCCCCTATTCCTCGTCACCCGCCAAGGCGGCGAGCGACGTTTCCGAGCCCCAAGCAGGGTGCTCATCCATCGCCGCGCCAGCCAGCCAATGCTGAGCGATCCACAATGGCTTCCTCTCCTACCCCTTCCTCCTCCTCGACGTCTGGGGCGACGGTGACGTACAGGCCGTACGTCAGCCACAGACGCAACGCATCATCCCTAGCCTCCTCAGCATCCATCACCCCCGCTGCCACTCCACCGCCTCCCTCTCTCACACCTCCCATCGAGTCGGCATCGGCACAGGACGCGGGGCCCTCTCAGAGCACCCCTCGTGCCCAACATGTGCTCCCCCCGAGCAATGGGATTAGCCCCTCTGTCAGCTCACCACCTCCTGCCCGAAAAGCCGTCTTGCCCTCCAGCTCCACAACTACATCAGCGGCACCTCCGCCTCTCCGTAGGATATCCGCTTTGCGAGCGCAAGAGTCAGCTCCAATCCCAAATGGAAAGGGCAAGGGCAAGAGCAGGTCTGCCGCGCAAACAGAGGCCGCGGTGGAATTGGACGCACAGGTTGATGGGCTTGCTGCAGACGAGTCATTCAGCGTTTCACTCCCAAACGGCGATGGGGAGTCAGGTGCGACGACCGGTCGAGCTCTCGGTGCAGCAGCTGTGATATCATCGTCAAACGGCAAGTCTCGCCCGACGGCCACAAATTGGAATGGCCCCTCCCGCACTCCGGGCTCGGTCGCTCCTCCTTCTCCGCGAGGAAATGATGCGCATTCATCCGCCCAAAGCAAAGGGCAAGCTTCCCGGAATCGAGCCCAGGCACTGACCACTCACAAACCATCGCGCTCGCTCGCCGGGCAGAGTGAACTGGCGTTGCCCCATCACATCTCCACGGCGGCGCGTCTACGCGAGCACAACAGGTCGCCCTCGACCATCTCTCAAAATTCGATCCAACGCGGCGTACACAGCGACGCAGCTGACATGGATCATGTTTTCGCTACGATCGCAGCAATGCCCGGCATGGACCTGAACGCTGATGCAGGCTTTCAGCCAAAGGGAACGGAGAGGAATAGATCCGAGGAGTTTTTGGCGCTCAGGCGAGATCACAAGAGCAAAGAGGCCAGCAAGGAGATGGATTTGGAAGGCGAAAGAATGGAGAGGAGGCTGGAAAAGGTGAGCTGGGCGCTGACTTCTCCGAGGTAGCGATGCGTTTGCTGACTCTGCACGTCTACGACGCGCAGCTCACTGCTTTGCACTTTAGCGGAGGCGGGCAAGAGGGGAGCGTAGGTAGCTTTCGTGGGTCAGCCTCTGCTGGCTCGTGGGCCAATTCCCTACGAGGCTGGGCCAGCGCGGAGAAAGCCGCAGAAGCCCAGCTGCGCCAGCAGGAGATGCAAATCGTGCGCTGGGAGGACGATGGCGCGAGAAAGACGTGTCCTATATGCTCGTGAGGGAACGGCTTGCATGTTGTGAATTGCCGTCGGAAAGTCACTGACAAGCCCTTTGGATCACCTGCAGCACGCCATTTAGCCTTGCTGTCCGCAAACACCACTGTCGGCTCTGCGGCAGCGTCGTGTGCGCCTCGCCCCACTTGTCTTTGCCGCCGGGACTTGCACAAAGCTTTTCTCAAACCGAACATGCCGCGCAACAGGCCAAATGCTCTGGTCTCGTGCTCGCAGATCCTCAGACGAGCATCATCCGAGATGCGAACGCAACGTCTGATGGTAGAGTAGGCTTTCGAATCTGCACGCGGTGTAGGGCGACCATCACTCGTCGACAGTACATGCTGGACGACGAAAAGGTGCCAGTGTATTTACAGCTGTACGAAGCGTTGATACAGCTGCAACGCGAAATCGAACAGACTCTGCCGGAATTTCAAGAAATGGTGCTGGGCTTGCAGAAGCAGGATGCGAGCGCTGCGCTGGGAACCGGTCCGCATGGGGACCTGCAACGAACTCCAACAAAGGCCAAGAGCGCCTTGACGCTGCAAAGGAACGCTGCGCAGGCGAGGAAAGCGCTCCTTGCCAACTTTGCAAATTACGACGCGCTCGCGAGGCGCATACAAACTCTGCCTGCCGGCACCAACCAAGCGCAAAAGCGCGTACAAGAGTCCATTTGGACTCGAGCCAATCTCTTCTTGCAGCAGAATGTAAGACGCAGTGCGACGTGCGACGTGCGAACCTTGCTTTGCCTCGAGCTCATCTGCTTTTCTCCCGTCCCCCCCATTTGTTCGATAGATGTTTCCTTTGCAATCACTTCCCGGCGCGATCACCAAGGGCTCCAACGAAAAGTCACGCTCCAAGAAATCCGACGCGAGCGCTTCGCTCTCCGGGACCAACTCTGCGGCGGCGCAAGAGGCAGTGCAAGAGCTTCAAGTGCTCGAAGAACAGTACAGATCGGTGTCTGCGTGGGCGGATGCTGCGCAGAGCAACAGACAATTGGAGGATGCGAGGACGTTGCGAGCCTCTGCGGACGAGGTAGCCAAAGAGGTCCAGAGGCGGCGCAGAGAGCTTACAGAGCTCGGCATATTGCGAGATCATTAATGCATGACGTGTTGCATTTCAAAGTCGTGCGCGTCGGCGATACAAGTACAGCGATTGTGGATGTGTGTGACGGTGGGTGTGGTAGTGCACACTGTGACGTGGAGCGATGCGTCAGCTCATGGCACAGTCACCTAGCAAGCGCCACCATGAGCAAGGCACAGTCAATCAATCAGTAGAGTGAAGTTTCATCAAGCTCAAAGGGACCAGGCATCGCCGGCAAGCGAGCCCTTTATGTAATCCCGTAGAGCCGCTTTTCAGGCGCAAATTACACTAGTACAGCATCATATGGAAGCACGACAAGGTCTGCACTCGAGGTCGTACACTCACCGTCTGTTCATGCGCCTAGGAGTCTGAGTGCGCGAGCCTCGTCATTCTCATCGACGTATGCTTCGCCTTCCTGCTCCGACTCGTCTGTGCCTTCATCCCCGCTTTCATCCTCGCGGTCTTCTGGTAGAACAAAGTCAGGAGTAACGTATCCATCGTCGTCGTCGGGATCAGCCAGCATGGTAGGTCCGCGAGGTTCTTCTCCCCTGGCTTCCCGTTCGCGTTCTTTGAGGATCCGCTTCCTCTCCCTCTTTTTCTCCTTTAGCCTTTCCTTGTCCACCGCATCGCGCTCCTTCATTCTGTCACGCTCCTCTTCGATGAATCGTCGTGCGAGCTCCTGCGCATCTTCGCCCGCTTGACCATCTCTAAACGTTTGCTCGCTCTGCAGCTCGTACACATCGCGCGGCATGCCAGCCTCGTCGAACACAATCTTTTCGCCCTGACCTCGCTTGCCGGACGCTGCCATTGCCTTTTTGCTGCTACCCATGGCCAAGGCCCTCTTGGATAGATGCGAAGAGGCCGGCAACGCGTCGTTGCCATCCTCGAGGCCATGATTGGCACGTTTGAGCGTGAGGAAATCGTCGTCGTCTGAATCTTGCGCGTCGACATTCGTAGGCTCGCCAGAATCAAAGAGGACGTCTTTACCCCGCTCGCCTTCTGATGACATCTCTTCTGCATCCGATGCTGATGTGACTGCCTCGTCAGCGCTCTCTTGGTCCCCGTCATGATCCACGAGCCTAGAGTAGTGCTCGCTCAGCACGCCTTGATTGCGCCGCTCAAACATGCGATCGTACTTTGTGCGCACTTTGGATGGCGCTCCGTCTTCATCGCGCGCTTGTTGCTTCTCTTGCTTCTGTAGCAACTTGACAGCCTTCTTTTTGGCAGCTTGAGCCTCCTTTACGAATTTGACCTTTGGCGCGCCAGGCAGACCGAGAGCTGCTGCGTACTTGTCCAACGGCAACTTGGTGACGTCAAACACGCTCTTGTCCTTTTGCAGATGGACGGATCTGACATACGAAACAAAGGCCTTTTGGCCCAGGTGCTTGAGTTCAGGATCTTGGAACAGGAAACCTTGCAGCTGACTCGAAATGGATTGCGTCTTACTGTCCCGCGCCTTGATCTTTTCGGGCTTGATCGACTTTACCTCCAGAGCCTTCAGAGCACCCGACTCTTCATCCGGCGTCAAGAAGAGCAGCGCATACCCTTTGCTCTGATATCGTGCCGTTCTGCCGACTCGATGCACGTAGGTATCTGCATCTTCGGGCGCATCTGTCTGCACGACCCAATCCACTGCTGGAAAGTCTAGCCCTCTTGCCGCAATGTCCGTGGCGAACAAGACGGCATTTTGAGCTTTGCTAAACTCTTTGAAGATGCTGAGACGAGTCGTCTGTTTTTGTTTGCCGTGCAAGCACATGATGCTCGTGCCTGGTCTGAGCTTGCAAAAGACTTGATGCGCGAATTGAACCTGCCTGCAAGAGCTGAAAAAGACGAGCATTTTGCACTTGAGGTGCGTGCGGACAAAGGAGAAGAGCATGTCCATCTTGCGCTCCAGCGGCACGACCATGTAGTGCTGCGAGAGCGATGAGGGCGTCTCTGTCGATGCGTCGCCCGGCTCTTGACCTGCCGCTGCGTCACGCACAGCGACGTACTCTGGCGACCGCAGAGATAATCTGGCGAGATCTTTGACGCGCTTTGTCTGAGTGGCGCTGAAGAGCAGCGTTTGCCTCGACTTGGGCACATTGGCGACGATGGCATCGATGGTGTTTTGGAAGCCCATATCGAGAATGCGGTCGGCTTCGTCCAGCACCAGCACTTGCACATTGCTGGTATCGAAGCCGAGCGTCTGATCCATGTGCTGCAGCAATCGTCCCGGCGTAGCGATCAGAATGTTCATCTTGCTTAGCCGAGCCTTTTCCACTTCGACGTCCTTGCCGCCAATGACGAGACCGGCAGAGAAGGTATGAGCTGATCCGATGGAGCGCAACACTTCAAAGATCTGCATGGCCAGCTCGCGCGTAGGGGAAATGACCAGCCCACCGAGTCCGTCGGAAGGGCCCCAGCGCAAGCGATGCAGTCGTTCGAGGATGGGAATGAGAAAGGACAACGTCTTGCCCGATCCCGTCCGCGCTGCTCCGAGCACATCTCGTCCGGACAGTGCGAGTGGCAGAGCGGATCGCTGGATCGGTGTCATTTCCGTAAAGGCGGCACGCTTCAAGCCTGTCGTGGGGAGCGGGTGGGGAGGGGGGTGGCATGTATGCGAGGGTGAGTATGCAGGATGGCTTCCTCGAGGCGCACTTAGCACACGCACCTTTGAGCGTGTTTAATGAGAGCGGCATCTCGTCGAACCTGGTCAGCTCCTTCTTGCCATTCACCACGTCGTCCAGTCGCCTCTCCAATTCTAGCAGCTCCTCATCGTCGTTGGAGCGCTTGACCTGCCTGGCGCCTCTGGAACGTGAAGCGTGGTTCAGAGCTTGCTTCTTGCGAGCTGCTGAGGGGCCGGCAGCCGCTTGGGAGCGGGACTCTTGAGGGGCGACATTTCGCTTTCGCTTACCAGTGTCAGGCATCGCGGCGCTGTAAAGCTGGAGCGGTGGTGTCGACTCGTGAAGAAGGTGGTGGTGGTGGTGGTGGTGGTGGTGGTGCAGCCAAAGCAGGCTCACTCCCAGCACGCATGCCATGCACGCCTGCGTTTGCTTCGCATCTCACCAAAATTTTCGTCGCGTGCAGCGCTCGCGCGCGCTACTAGCAACTCCGCGGACGTCCGGCGCGCCGCGCCCACTTGCTCATTCAATGGTGAATACGCAGGCAAAAAGCACGCCAGGGAAGGACTTTCAGAGGGTGCGGCGGCGGAGTGTATCATTCTTAAAATTGCAGCATTACTGTTACAGGTGTGATTTATATAAAGTCGCAAGTGACCTCTCTGAGCGATTGCGGCCACGGGCAAGCCATTCACGCCATTGCCGCTTCAATGGCTCCAGCGCGAGGGCCGATAGACTCCAAGGCTTCTTTGCTGCCCGGCTCGAGCGGTTGCACATGCTGGCCCAAAAACAGCTGAGTATCCAATGCTGGTGTAGTTGTGTGGTAGTCGCTGATGGACAAGTTCGCTCTGACTGCCATCGACACCAACTTTTCCACGCGCTGCTTCAACGTCGTCGAGCGCGAAGTGACCGTCTAAAAGGATGAAGGAGTGTCAGCCCGTGGTGAAGCCGAAGATGGCTCTCTCGCCTCTCACCAAGGTGTCAATCTCTACGACTGCTCGGTCATTATCCACTCGCACCAACAGAGCTGCCCTGCGCGGGCCTTTTAGGTCATCGATGGGGTCCTTCTGCATGGCGCGCGGAGCAGTGGGAGGTGTTGGGGCCGCCGCCGCGTCACCATCCGCTCGTACATTCGTCGCCTCGGCATCTGCCCTTTTCTCTTCCGTCATCGGTACATCAGGATCCGTCTTGATTTCCTGCACCTCCTCCTTGACGACTGGCTCCGCACTCGCTTGATCAACTTCCATCTTTTCATCCTCGTCGCTGCCCACAAACGTCTCCTCCACATCCCCAAAGTACCCATCCAGATAGCTGGCGACCTCTTCCGTCCGCTCTAGCAGCAGCACTTCCTCTGCAGACTCTGCACGAGATTTTTCGTCGTGGCAATGCGAGTGCGGATGCGTAGTCAAGCGCACGCTCGCAGGGCTCGAATCGACACCCAAGAGCAAGGCCACAGCCGAATCAGCGACCATGTCGTTCGAAGCGCTGCCTTTCCACTCAAGCACGATCTCGCCAGGTCGATTGTCTTGCTTGATATCGACTGCGCCCATGACGCGCAGCGTGCGTTTGCCCTCGAGGTCTTGACCTTCTTGCAGCTGGCCGTACATGCCTTCTAGGTGCCATCGGATGAGATCCCATCCGACGGCGAGGTTCAGACGAGCACGCTGGGTGATGCACGAGGTGTGCAGACCTGTAAAATCTGCCAAATCTGCTGGATCGAGCAGTGTGTATGCGTAATCTTTCGCGACCAGCAAACCAGACAATTGTGTATTGTTCTTTGGCTGTTCTGCCGCTATCCGACCGATTGCCTGTACGACGGCAAGAGTCAGTGGCTGTCAGGGCAACACGCTCGATCCCCGCTCACCTTTGCCATCCTTTCGCCCCGGAACCTCAGGCGCAGGGGCTCGCAGTTGCGTGGCGTATGGATCTTGACATCCTCTGAGCGCTCCGCGAACTTGCTTTGCAGCGCTGCTCGTAGCCTCGACATGTTGTTCTGCTCGCCGTGTACCAGCACCTGTGGGATGACGCGTCAGCGATGGGGCATGCTCACGAATCGTCGTGAGACGCACTATATGCTTTGCCTTGACTTCGTCGATGAAGCGAGAATTTTGCGTAAAGTCGACATGAGCAGAAAAGGATATTTCTTCTACCGACATGCGCAGTGGGATTTTTTGACCTGCCATGGAGACGATCTCGTCGGGGTCCAGGAGAATGTTCTGTCGAGAGTGCGAGCGTCGTGAGCGTGCGCTTGTGTGCAGCGAGCGTTGCCACTCACCCTGGCCATTGTGCCCTCCACGCTGTATCCCGTCACGATGAGGCCGTTCCTGCGATCGGGAGCCCACCGCTCTAGCAGCTCGCGACTGACACCGCTTTGCATAAAGCCTGGACTGGCCATCATGACACACGGTCCCTTGTCTTCGAATCGATCCAGTCCTCTGAGGTTGGACACGTGCTTGAAGACGAATGGATTGTCTCTGCGATTGAAGCGAGATCGAATGTGCTCGTTCATGGTGTGGATGTACGTCTGATAAATGCTGATGCATTTGCGAGCAAGACTGCTGGCGTAGTAGATTGGGATGGAGTGAAGCGATGGATTGGCTGCCCAATACTCGTCCAATAGCAGCAGCAATTCTTGCGCTCGACCCAGCACAAATACTGGCAGCAGTACGCGGCCTCCGCGAGACAGAATGTTGTGTACCATGGCTGTGTGCGAGAAACAGGGCCAGATGAGCGTGACGCTTGCGTGACGGTCCGAGAGGCATCACCGCCACTCACTGGTAAAGCGACGTTCCTTGTCCAGCCGCGGTTCCAAACTCTGCACGCCGTAGGTACTCTCGGAGATGAGCACATCCGGTCTCTGTGATGGCACTTCAGCTTGTACGAGATGTCGATCCTCTTCTCGACTAAAGTCGCCCGTGTACAGAATCTTTAGTCCAGCGATATCGATCAGGAACATGGCAGCACCAAGCACGTGTCCCGCGTGGTAGGAGGTGAAGCTGAGACCACCTGCGATTGGCACCTCTTGATGATAGTCTACAGCTTCGATGGACCTCCAAGATGCCAGCATTTCGCTCTCGGAAAAGAGATCGTCTGCATTGCCAGCATTGCTGTGGGGCAAGAGTGTGCATGGTGAGCAGGGGCCTCGTCACAAGCAGGCGATCTACTCACGATATTCGCACAAAGTCGGACATCAGGAAGCGATAGACGGCCTGATTAGTTGCGAAGAGCGTCAGCGTTAGGTCAGGATTAGGTCCTCGAATAGCCTCTCGCGCACCTTTGTTGGATGCGTCATGTACACTTTTGCGTTTCCCTCTCTAAAATTCGTCTTTTCCATGATGTACGTGAGCGCTGCGGCGTGATCCAAGTGGAAGCTGTGCGTTGGTCATCGTGGTCAGTAGTCGCTAAGCGGCGCGCGGAGGAGAACATAGCGGGTTGCTACTCACTGGGTGATGAGCAGCGCATCGACGGTGCTCCAATCCAATTCGTCGATGAATGGCAGCGCTGCGATGCCCTGAAATGCTGGATGAACACCTGCATCGCACACCACCGTCTTGCCTGCGAGCGGCGGCAGATGAGAAGGAGGAGGAGTCATGTCAATTGCGAAAGGCAGAGGCACAATAGGGAGCAGGCGAGCCAATGGCACAGCGCAGGTCGAGGGCGTAGCCACGCGCAAGATGACCAGCCTACCCGTCCACCCCTCCTCGACGCTCAAAGAAGCGCATACATGGCCCCGCTAATGCACCATCACCCGAGCTCACCTCTGTAGCGCATCACGCAGCAGCTCCTTCCCACCTCCTGACCCGCACCCAGCATCTCAATGTACAGCTCATCGGAGCCATCGTCCGCTTCCACGCCGTTGCCGTTGCCGTTGCCGTTGCCGTTCGCCGGCCTGCTGAGCACCTGGACGGACATTTCACGCTTCTAAGTGCGGAGCGAAGAGGTTGTTTGTGGAGGCGATCGGACAGTCTCTAGCAGGCGTGCCACAGTGACGTCTTCAAAGGAAAGCTGCTTTGGTCCCAGTCGGGTTGCAATGTGCCCGAGATCAGTGTCGTCCTCGTCCCCAAGACTTTTGGTCCGGCGGAGTGTCGCGGCGCAGGTAAAGAGGACAGAGGACCGGACTCCGCACTGAATGCGTGTGTAAGCAGTCAGCGTGTGTAAGCAGTCAGAGAGCTGGCTCGTGAGTGTCACGAGTGATGTTGGGAGTACACGCTGATTGCTTGCAGTGCTGGGGAGTTGGGTGTGTCTGCATGGACTTTGCGGGCGGGCGCGAGCGCTTCATTCATCTTGAATTCGGTTCGTGATTCACGATTCAAGATTCACGATGCTTGATTGAAATCACGGTGAATCATGCACCGACGGCTAGCATCTCACGTGACGCGAGGTGTCAGAGACTTTTGAGTCTTGACTTTTGACTGAAGTGCACGACACGCACAGCGCATGCATGCGGGCATGGCGTCCGCGACCACGGCACCTCGACTCTTGACTCATAAGTTGATCTCGAGATTCGGCTCGACTGCAGACTCGTCACTCTCGACTCTCAATACCACGTCGCCCTTGCTCGCCCGCTCGCCCGCTTGCCCGCTTGCCCGCTCACACACTCACGACTCCATGTGAGAGGCGAAATTCACGCCTCGCTCTGCAGGGATGACCTCACCAGCGCAAGCAGAGATCGGCAGACAAACCTACCCACCCTCCTCCTTCTTGCAGTGGCCCAGCGAGGGGCTGCTGGCTGTGCGCGACAGGTCAGATCAACTCTTGCTCCGTTTGCCTATTCATTTATGCGCACAGGCCACGTCCTCTCTTTCGACGATGTGTTGGAGCAGTGTCACAGCGCTTACGAGGGAGAAGGCGTGCTGAAATCAACAGAGGGTGACGTGATCCACCCTGACCAGGCAGTCACGGCAGCGTGCGTGGTCATCTTTGACACTGGCAGGTGAGTCTTGGCGCTGAGTGTCGGGAGATGGGCAAGGTCACAGGCACGTAGACGCGGACCACGTCTTACATGGCGCTCGTTGTCTCGCTCTCGCACGCCCCTCGCCTCTTCCTCAATGCAGCCACACGGCCTTGCCGGAGAGGGCCTCGCTTCAAGTTGAGATACCGTGCGCCCACCGATGCAGACGATGCCAGCACGATGAGCAAACTCGAAAGATTTCGAGTCGTGCGCAGAGCAGGTGAGCAGGTGAGCAACGCCGCGGCGCTGCTCCCTCCTTTGCAGTCTATATGCGCTGTTCCGCGGGCTTGCGCGTCGAAGAGCATCCACGCACTCATCGTCTTGCCCTCCTCTCGTCTTCCAGGCCACTTTCCGCGAGTCGCTCATCGCTCGTGACGGCAGGTGCGTGATGTCAGGGGAGGTGTACGCGGACTGCACGGAGGTGAGTCGCACGCGCAATGATGGACTCGTGGCCTGTGAGCCGTCTAAGATCCTTCCTGCCGCCTGCATTGCGGTTTCAGTACTACGAAGAAGTGCTCGCATTTTCCCGAGTCGTATCCCTTCCAGCCTCCCTACGGCTTCAAGACTCGCTGCATCACGCTTTTGATTGCGGCCAGATAGTCTTGTATCCCCTCTTGAGTGTCGCGCAGGACAGCCGTGCGATGGCAAGCAAGTCTGTTGATGCTGACTTTGCACCGTCCTGATCTGCTAGGGCAAAGATCTCGTGGTGCACGTTGTCAATCCTGCCCACCGCCAGTATCACGGAAAAAACATCAAGCCAAGCTACTTTTGGTCATTTCCCGAGGACTTTCCCAATCGTGCAGTGTTGCGGTTTCATTACTAGCAATGCGTGATTCGACACCTCAGAGGGTATGGCCCCCTCCGACGTGAAGTGATGTGGAAAGAGTCTTGCGGACTGTCCACGCGACGCGACAAAGAGAGGACGACAATTTACCATTTCAAAACTGACAAGGGTCCCTATACATATGCCCCGAGACTTTTACGGCGCAAAAGCGGATGCGCAGCCAAATCCCCCGCCAAAAGTCGCGTCCGGACGTCCTACTGGTATAAGTCGAGGATTTTACGCCGTAAACTAGGCCGCACCCCGCCAAAAAGACGCGTCCGGACGTCTGTGGACCTTGATTTTCAAGATTTTACACCGTAAAATTGCGCAGACAGATTTCTGCCATACAGACGCGTGCTCTGCTATACGGACGCGTGCGCGCGCCATACCGACACGCGCGCGCCCCATACAGCCATGCAGGCGCGCGCGCTACGCGTAAATTATCCGCTGCACGCATCAATTTGTACGCCGCACCCCAGCCTGCTGTGGTGGCCGTCACGCCTTTGTTGCGCACCAAACATCCCCCAGATCACCTCATTGTCCCTGGCACCGACACTTTGACTTGCTGGTGTACAGCAAGCAGGCTACCAAACGAGAAGCCAATCACACAGTCAGGAAGCTGTGATAGGGGCATTTTGTGTGG
>CCYA01000252.1:2500-14974 GCA_900000165.1 Ceraceosorus bombacis
CCCACGCTAACGCGCTTCATTTCGGCATTTCGTACCAGCCCCTATTTCGAGGGGCCCGTGCGCAAGCGACATGAATTGCGAGCGTCTATAAAGACTCGTCGAGATGGCAGCCGAATCGTTCTTCACGACCACCACCATCCCATCGTATCTTTCACTGCGTTCACACTCTCCTCTGGTCTGGCCATCGGCAAGCACGTCCACAATGTGCATCAGCAATGCTGACTGCTAGCCCTCACGAGCTGCAGGCAGTCTTGCGGAAGGAGACCCGCGTCGAGACGCTGCTCAATCCCTTCATCGTCGTCGTCACCCCAGCGGAGCTACAGCCTGAAAGCAAGCGAGCTCAACACCAAAGCTATCTCAACAATGGTCGTTCAAGAGAACATGCGACGTCATCACCTCCGATGACGTCGCATAAGTCGACATCCAATCAACACCAATCCAACCAGACTATTCCCACACCCAGCTCTCGACGGGCGAACCGGAGGTGCTGAAGATGAAGAGGAATGCTTGATTGATTCGTCGTTGAACAATGACGAGCTTCAGCAAGACACTCATCGACGCGCTTTGATCTGCGCTCGATTCGTTGTTCTTTCTTCACGATCAGGGCAAGCATATAGCAATTTGGTGTCAAGCTACAACATTGCAAACAGACCACACTTTTGAGTGGCTTGATGCGCCCAATGGCTTTGCGGAAAGACGAGCCGCGAGCACACTACAACTGATTCTCTCACAAGGCTCATCCGAGGGCACAACGAGTGAGAAGAGCACCGCAAAGAAGCTGCGTGCTGCACAGGACGCATCACACGTAGAGGCGGCCCTACCCGACACTTTGAGAAAAAGCTCTCGACTTCGACTTGCTGGAAAGACTGCACTATGCACTGCGCGGTCTCGGGCGGCGGTCCTACTTCGGTCGCTTGCATTGTGGAAGCTCGGTTGCCATCGCGACCATGGCTTGCGCAAACGTTGCCAATGTGGGCGAGAGAAGTGGTCGGCCGAGAGGGGGCAACAAATCGGCAAACGCAGCATTTCAGACGTCAGGCTCATTCACGTAGACTGCCGGCGTGTCAAACATGCTCAGCTGGCGCTGGTACAGAGGCTGTCGTGAGTACTTGCTGCACATGACAGTCTAAGGGTACATTAAGGGAGATCGATTCGAGTTGTATCACACCTGTACCGGTATGGTACAAGATACAAGGGCCGCCGAGGAGAACGGTATTCGACCACGATTGGAATGGTGAACGCACGGCGTGACCATACCTGACAACTTCTGCATCGTAGTCGGGATTCTCAAACGCTCCTGGAAGCGCTTTCGATTACACGTATGTAGCGAGCCCCCTGTCCATAGGTGTCGGTGTCCGTATCTGCCGTAATAGCTCATCACAGTCGCAGTGTTCAATTGCAAAGAGTCCTGGCGATCTTGCCCCACAACTATACGATGGATGGGCTCTGCTTGCTCGCCACGCGTCTCGTCGGACTTGTCGCAGTATTGTGGAGCCATGGCGGATGGTCTCGGTGAGTGAGAATAGGTGTTACAATGACGAGCCTAAGTCCAAGCTCTGTCATTCTTCGGAGCAAGCTTGGAGCCCTAATACGAGCCGGGGATGACGATTGTCGATGACGTCACAGGCATTCACAGACTCCCATCACACGCACTCAATTGAATCACTGTCTGCGCCGGAGCACGCGAATTCGAAGTCAGCGCGCCGCGCCCTTGTGTTTGTGTTGAATCACCGAGGTCGGGACGCCTAAGAAGGAGAGGCGCGAGGAGGTTTGCAGACGTCTCCGAGCGATGCAAGTGCAGTGCGCATCCACGGCAGTTTGCCGAGTCGTCTGCCTCGTCTGGCAACCGGCATCGAATCCGAGCTAATGCGAGTCCGCAATGACGGCTGTCAGAAGCCCACTCGGTTCGTGATCGTCCATCGATCGATCAAGGACAAAACCATGTGACTCGATCATAACGCATCGAGAACCCAGTCACAACGTTCGCTTGCAACATATATCGAGCCTTGCAACGCTACTATAGCTCATTGTGCGCCGAATTGAAAAGCTGTCCAGAATCATTCCCTTGACGATTCCGACGGACCGTGCAATTACAAGACCAGGCGATGTGTGGTCAGCTATGCACCAGGATGGGTGTGTTTCACGCACCTCTGCATGTCGACGTCCAAGTCCGGCAAGAGTCACGAGTAACAGAGGCGTTCGGGTTGAAGACGCCGCTGACACGCTTTACTCATGCCCACTCAAGAAGACAAGGGGCAAGGACGTGGTGCATGTTAGTGAAAGAGGCGCTGTCGGATCCGCAAAGCTGTCAGACACATGCTCGAATTGAAATCGTACCTGTGGAGCAGGTCGAGCTTGAGAACCGACGAGCTCGAAAAGATCGTGGATTTTGGCGAGGATCAGAAGTAAATACCAGTCACGCCGGGACACGATCAGCCCTGGGTCGAATCGCGCCAAGTCCGAAGGGTGCTTGACTTCGGTCATCACGCCTTGCCACATCTGCGTTGTATACAAGTAGTCGATGATCTACATTGGGTGGGCGTCACAGACTGCGTCTATGACGAGGCCGCGTAACGTTTTTGCCCACATCGCCACCACTTGTAATCCGGCGAGTGACTTCAAGGAGCCGAGCGGCACAAAGGCAAGACGTTGTGATGTAGGTGAACATCTCGCCGAGCACCTCGCTCACCCGGCCCAAGCTAGTGCATCGCCGTATCCTTCGCCGGACAACTACGGCACAAAGGGAAAGGCAAAGAGACGGACACAAGTCTTGCGGTGCATCGTCGCAGCGACAGGGTCTCCTCAGATGTGACAGCAAATATCAAGTTCCCACACTGCTTACCAAGCCACATGCTCATACTGCCAACAACGATCCTCAAATCAGTCAGAGGCATTCCTCGAAAGACATCTAGTCATTTGGCTGTCCTGAGGCGCCGGGAGCGCGGACGCGGTGTGGTGGTTCCGGGGGTTGCAATATCCGATGAGACGGGAGTTGCGATCTCTTATCAAGAGTCTTCACCTCTCGAAAAAAGTGTAGTGTGCTCCAAGGCTTCGGAGCAAGACGAACATGCCGCATTGCTTGATACAGCACATCAATCGTGGATCTGGACGCAGCAGGAAGAACGATTCAGAGCTCGCCATCTTCGCGTCAAAACGTTGGCCAAAATGTCCGTCTGCCACACTTACGTTCCACGACTTCCTCCATTTGACCAACGGCCAGTTCTCTGCCTTGCCCTCCCTTCCATACGCAGTATCTTTGAAGATCAAGAAGACGACGAAGATGAGCCCAACAAAGCCGGCAAAGGCGGTATTCTTTCGGGCTTCGCTGAGCGGTGCTCGCACGCCGCCTTTACCCTTGTACCGAGCCGTGGATGGATTCCACAGGAAATGGTCCAGGAGGTGCGCAAGCATGATGGTGGCAAAGTAGAGAGTAGGCAAGTAGTGGTGCAGGTCTGCGGTTCAGGCGTTCGGGCAATGTCAGCAATCCCTGGAAATGTAGAGTTGATCCGCATGAGGGCTCCACCACACTCCTGTACACGAGCGCAGGTTGTGGTATGCGGGAAAGGGCTGTCAGCGATCGTTGAGACTCGAAAGGAGGACTTCAAAGCTGCTTGAAGCTCACACATAGAACTCTGGACATGATCGCGCTAGGCATAAAGTGGAGCACCCATCCGAGTCCCGCAATCTTTCCGACAAAGAGGAATTGGTTCCAGTCCGCAGCAGAGAGATCTGCGTGTCTTCTTTGCATTCGACCCAGGTAGTAGGTGAAAACGAGTGCAAATACAGCGAGAGAGGTGGTGCTTCCCCACCAGATGATTGGGTTTCCAAGAAGGTAGTACTTGCGCGACTCAGGCGCCCAACTGTTCATCCTGAGCCCGTTGTATTGATACAGCCAGTCAAAGGGACTGGAGCTGAGAATGTCGAATTTGTCGGCATCCGGAATGAGCGCATTGTTCGACTGCCACATGGCGGCATTGAGGTGCAGCCAATCATCCAGGAATCTGGACTTGTACAACCTGGCGCTGCCCGCCGGCAGCTTGTCATTGTGGTGGGACTCAACGTTCCAGTACGTATGCTCGTCCTTTGGATTGTTCTCCTTATCGCAGCTAACTTCGATCTGCTTCCATCCCCACTGGGGCAAGACCGCGCTACCGGCTCTCATGTAGCAGCCCAAATTCTTGTGACGGAACCTCATCCGAGTCGTCAAACTGCGCACCACCTCACCACCCTGAACCTTCTTGCCGGTGGCCAGGTCGTCCACCACCTCGACAATCCAGTGGTCGTTCCAATCTCCAACGGTAGCATTGCCGTAGCCAGAGATTTCGTAGTTCTCCTTTGTGATCGGAGCGGCAATGGCATGACTGTGGAGATTGCGCCCCGTGGCCTCGTGTACGAAGCGGAATGTGTCGCCATTCTTGAACATGCGAGGAGGGTCGTCGCTCCCACCTCCCACTGGTAGCCTTGGCTCGTCCCACGTCGGTGTGACGATGAAGTCGTTGTTGTTGTCCTTATAATGGTAGCAGGTGACCTGCTGCTGCTGTGATCCGACGGGATAGGTCTGAACGTGCGAGTGAAGCAGGCCGCCACCATACCCCATATTCTTGAAAGTGACCTTGCTGCCATACGCGACCTCTGCGAGAAGGACTTCTTTTGGGTCAGCGTGCCAAACCGACTCTAATACAAAAGGCTACAAAGGATGAGACGCACCGAGAGGCGAAGTGGCGAAGTCATTGCCCTTCAGGTGAGCTTGGAACAAGCTCGACATTTGAGCATCTCCAGGGCCTGAGTGGTTGAGGATGAGAAAGTGCATCTTGAAAGAAGCCATGTAGACGAGCAGAGGAACGACGATCAAGCAGAGGAGTCTGGCACACCAGTGCCTGGCGTAGGCCCGAACGGGCATCTTGAGGTCCCCAAACTTGTCCCACAGATCTTCGATTGTGTAAAGCCCGACCAATGCCATGGCAAATAGTCCTACCCATTTGACGCTCATCACGCACCCAATTGAGACTCCCGTGTATGCTAGCCAGAACCACCACTTCTGCGAAAATGGGCGATGTTGATGGCCGTGGAACATGATCAATCCATGCACCGTGGAAAAGGTGAAGCACAGCAGCATAGAGTCGAGTAGGATGAAGCGCGAAATGACGAGCCAGCCGTTATCTGAGCGTCACAAGACATGAGCGTCAGCCATAGTCGTAGCTGCTTCAAGACTTTCGAAAGCAAATGTACCTCTACGCACCCAAAAGCACCATGATCGTGAGGGCATGCCTGGCTCGCCAGTTCCAGCCCAAACCGCCACTGGTGGCCCAAGCAAAAGGGACCATGGCGACGCCAAACAAGGCCAAAAAGACTCGCATGCCAACGTAGTTGACATTGGCCGGGTACGCCTCTCCACTCTTGAATTCGAAGTGCCCATTGTAGCCGCTCAGTAGACCGGCCAAGCCAACGAGCATTTTACCCAGAGGCGGGTGTACATCAAAGTAGAATTCACGCTTGAGATAATGCGAGCCGAATTTGCCGAAGTGGGCCTGACAGGGCAAGAAGATTAGTCAGCAAAGTCGAAGCCGCCAAGAATGTGACAGCTTCTCCAGCCTATCGCTCTACTCACTTCGTCCCAAATCACCTGTGGGCCCTTGCCGATACCCCATAGGCGCGTCAAGAGGGCCAGAAAGGTATACAAAAGCAGCATCGCCGTCTCTGACTGAGCAAGAGAAGACACATGTTCGAGCTGCAAAGGAAGAGTGTCGATGGTGGAGGAAGCAGCTTTCGTGAGCGACGGTGAGCAGTGGGCATCGTGCGCACCGAAGAACGCCGCTGGCCGTCCAGCCACCACCGGACAGTGTTGCGTCAAGATGTGCTCCTCCTACTCACTGGACTCTTGGGTGGTCTCTTTTCGGGTATCAAGCTAGCGTAGCGCGCCTTTGTGCTGGGAGCATACGAGGTGGGTGCAGAGACTGGATCCAGTCCTGCCCTAGCGTATGCACCGATGCCCGATCCCGCACCCTTCTCCCTGACCTTGTCCTCGCCAGCCTGCGAGTAGCCAGCTGGAAGCCTCTCGACGGATGCGTAAGGGTCGAAGCCGCCCTGCACGGCGAATCTGGTGCGATCCTGCGAAGACATTGCAGTGTTGCTCAGGTGGAATGGCAGAGTGGGGCCGCTTTCGTACGCTCTTTTCAGCTCGTACTCTTCTCCTCCTCGAGTCGTGACCTTGGAGTTGGAGTCTTGGGATGGTGATCCGCTGCCACTGGCGTCGCCGCTGCTGCTAGCGCTACCACGTCTGTCTGCTGCGCGTGGAGATGGCGATCCAAAGTCGAGGGCTTGATGAGAGGGTCGCTGTGTGATGTTGTAATGGTGCGGAGGGGATGCTCGGGTATCTTGGTGATTGTGCGGGGAGCGCGCGTTCAAGGTCATGGAGGAAAAGCGCGCACAAAGCCAGCAGCAGATCTAGCAAGGGGTTCACTGCAATCCATTCAATGACCTCGCCCGCTGCTATGTTTGCAGCACCCTATGGTATGCGTGGCACCTTCACCACACGCACGCTTTTCAAACTCGCAGCCGTCGTTCTTGTCAAGCGGCTTGCCTCCTACTCTTGCCCGGTGCTGTGCCGCCTCCACTGACTGCGCCTTATATTGAAGATGCAGGCCGACTGGAGTGGCCGTGCACCTTTGATTGATCGATCGATACAATCGACCGCGGGCTGGAAACTAGCCGACAATCACGCGGCGGCGGCTACGGCGGCGGGAGCGCAGTGTAGTGGCTGGCAAGTGATGGGCCGCAAGCGAATGGTTAGAAGCCACTCTGCAAGGCAGGTATGCGGATCGACGGCTTGTGACTTGGTGCAAGAAGAATGAGCGAGTGCGCACGACGGACGCTCGAGGTGACGCGCTCACAACACCAACAAGGATGCGGTACAGTTACGAGTACGGCGAGCAAGGGCGAAGCGGGTGTGGCAGTCGCGAGCTTGAGCGCGAAAAAAGGAATGGTCGGGCAGTGGAGCGGCTGGCGAACGGTGGAAGTCCAAGTCCTACTGAACCCCAATCTAAGGTCGGATGGCGAACCAGCAATTCAGAGTCAGAAGAGTCTTTGAAGGTGAGAAATGTGAGGAGATGCGTGAGAGGTGAAGGGAAGTGCAAGTGCAAGGCTTGTATCGTGTCGAACAGGCTGTGTCATCTGGTTTGGATGGGCGCCAATAAGCGCATCGCTACAGTACAGTCACAGCCGTGAGCCAGATGTATGCATGTCAAGCTTACGAGTGATCATAGCGCACAGCTACGCACCTCAGGAAGGATGGCAAGACAGCATATGCAGCACAGCTATGGCGGCTCGGTGGGTCAGCAGGCCAGCGGGCCAGCAGAGCAGGCAGGCATGCGCGTGGCCCTCGAGGAAGAGACGCGGCTGGCGCGCATGACAGCCCAACCTCCGCGCCCTTCTATTCTGCACCGGCGGGGTACTGTATACTGTACAGTGACTGCTGTAGTACTCTGCAGCCTGAGTGTTGTAAGAGTTGCACGCTGTTTGCTGGCCTGTGCTTCTTATACAGAGACTGGGATGATTGATGTACGTATTTGCGCCCTCACTATCGAGTGGCGCAGCGGCTGGCGCGCGTGCTTCCATGCCATCGGTGATTCGGTCAGGCACTGCATGCATGCGGCACGCATCAGCTGGAGGGGGGCCAGCAAGCCGGCCATCTTTCAATCTCCGAATGCCAAAGAGTCAAATCAAGGTCACGCACGCTCGAGCAACGCCTGCTGTGAGAATCAGAATGTATGTAAGGCACACCGCAACCCACGGGCTTGCCAGACAGAGAATCACATATAAGCGTAGGGCACACTCGCAATTCGCTCGGTCAGTGGAGAGGACTCTGGCCGCTCACGACATTCGATGGCTCACGGCACGCTGCGTGAACACCTTGTTCTGACTGCCTCCCAGAACTGGGAGCTGCGCGCACTTATGAGCCAAGGAACACATGGCAGGAGCTGCCAATTGAAGATCGATCGCAGCCTAGGCGCAAGAACGCAAGGGTCGATGTTGCCGTGCTTGATAGCATCGAAATTTACGCCGACGCAGAAGCAGCTGCCTCGAGCACCCCGACTGGCTGGTTTATTCCCAGCTTCTTGGCTACAGCCGCCAACCTATTATGCTCTATAATGTCGCTGCGTCGGGGGGCCAACAAATGTGATCTTGGTCATCAGCATGCTCATGCGTCCCAACAATCATTAGAGTCCTTTGTGACGGTTCAAGCCAGAACTCACTCTTGTTCCCAAGGGTAGTCGATCCACACATCTCCGGTGGTCTCTGCAGCCCAGTAGAAGCACCCTTTGCCAACTTTGTCTCCATCCTGCGCGTCATCTAGCGGTTCATTCTCTGTGGAAGTGCCTTCAGGATAGATGGGCAGTACGCCACGCTTCTGTCGTAGCTTGTTGTTCACTCTGTGTGAGAAGCGAGGGCGATGACACGGTCAGTGCGATGCAAAGCGCCCACCCTGATGGTCACGACGTACACAAAAATCCCAAATCGCGTAGGCGGGAGCGCGGCTCGCTCTTGAGGTGACAAGCTTTTGATCTCTTTGCGAACATCCTTGAGCAGCTGCAACAGGTGTGCGGGCTCGTTCAGCCGAGCACGCAGGTTTCACCAGCTACCGTGGCATACGACTCACCTCGTTGTACGCATACTGCAGCGTCGTTCTGCTGTCATCCACCTCATCCTGTCGAGGAAAGGTGCGCTCTATGAGTATCGCATAGCAGTGAGCAGCTCAAGCTCACGGTGGCTCGCAAACACTCACCACGATCAGGATGCGCTTCCCGAGCAGCCCTTCGCCCTTGCCTTCCTCTGCGGCGCCTCCCTCCTTTTGTCCTCTGATCGCCTTCGCATCCAGCCACTGCGTCCTCAGCACCTCTCGTCCCAGAGCACCGGCGGATGAGTTGGCGATTTCTTCGTACAGCGCCAAAGACACAACGTTGATGGGCACGTTTCGCAGCTTTGTCGGATCCAATCGGGATGGCCGCTTGAGAAACGTGCGAAGAACGCGAGCAGGAAAGAGACCGCCGCCTGCGATGGCGAGAATCACGTCCTGGTGTTCATGGCATGCATCCCATGTAGCTTTAGCGTACAGTACCCACAAAGAAGGGCGATCAGAACTCACGGGATCAAAGTCCTGCTTGATCTTGCGGGCTGCATTGCATATATGCTGTGGTTAGGGGTTGCGGCAGCACGCGAAGGACAACGCCAATGGCGAAGCTTGGCGTTAGCAAGCAGCCCATCGACCCGGCGTGTGCCAACAAACGTCAAATGCTTGCGAAAGCATCGACGGTCATATCTGCCAGTGCTCTGTGATACTTACGACATGCACCTCTTCGTAAGTGATCCTGTAGTGATCGTCCGGAACAGTGTCGCTCAAGCTTGCCATGGTGATGATAAGGAGCTTGCAGACGGAGGGGTCGTGGCAGTACGATGGTGCGGCGAGGGCTGCTATGCGTGCGCTGGGAAGGTGACCGGTGTGGTGAAAGAAGGTAGATGGGAATGATTATGCTACCTATGAGCTCGCCATCTGCTTCGGTCGTTGGCCGGCGTCGTCGCTGGGCGTGATGGGAACAGGGCAATGATGGGAAGTGCAGTGTGCCTTCGTCTACTAAAGAGAGCGCGCGGTAGATGTATTGCTGAACGCCGATGCAGCTATAGTGAAGGAGAGTCAAGAGTGCTGGCGTTGTGTAAGCGCCGTTGTGAGTTTATGCGCGGCCATACGGCACGCACTCTATAGTCTTGAGTCACGAGTAAAGATGTAGATAAGAGCAGTCAAGAGTAGATATCGCAATTTTGAATCACGATGCTGTTAAGAGTCGAATCTCGAATTCAAAAATTCTTGGATCCAAATTGACTCACGTGACAACATGCTGTGGTTCTCCACTCGTGACTCAACGAGACTGGGCGCGATCGCGAGGAAAAGCACGCGCGCAGCCTCTGCGGCTTTGATTGATAGGAGGCAGCGTGTGGAAGGTCTTCCACTCGGGAATCTTGAGTCAAAAGCCAGCAATGAGCGTCTTGAAAGATGAACGCTATTTGCGGCTTGCTGTTTCCATCATCAGCCCTTCCTGCACACTGATAGCATCGCAGGAACCAGCCCCGAAGCTTTGCAGATCTTCCCTTCACATACTTGCTCACCATTTCCATCCTCAGGAAGCGGCAAGGCAAAGACGCGGCACCTTCCCCCTCCCTACACCTGCCTGGCCTTCCGATTAGCAATGTCATCCGCCGAGCAGACGTACGGGAATCAGAACGACGATCAGCTCGACAAGCTGCTCAGCAAAGTCAAAGCTCTCGTGAGTTGCAGCCGAGCTACGTCACAGGTCTTGTCAGCGTAGCGTGGCGATGCCATGACGATCAGGGCAGGATGGGACAGGCTTGAATGCGCTGGGCGCTACGCCGTTTCGCTGCGTGCTCGCGTGGACACTCGAGCTGCCAGCAGACGGATGACGCCAGTCGTGGTTGCGCGCAACTCCACACTGATGACGCTCTCACACGTCCCTTGGCATATATGCGCTTGCTGCGCCTCGTCACAGCGCGGCGTCACGACGGATATCCATTCCGATGTAGAGTCGCAGCGCACAGGACTTCTAGCAGACGCCGTGAGTCTGACATCCTTGGTAGCCTGCTGTTCTTTGGAAGTGCACCGGTACTGACAGCCGTCACACGGTCCTCGCGTTCAAGTCGGAATCCTTCGATGCCTTTTCCAACAGGCTAGGCTCCACGTCTTCTCGATTCACAAGACAGGTGGTCGCAGGTGCAAAGAGCAACAGGCTGCTCACAATGTACATCCTCGGCGGTATTGTCGCCCTCTTTCTCATATGGCATATTTTGTTTTAGGCGTCGCAGCAGCCGCATTGGTGCAGTCACGATCAGAGAGGAGGGGCTTCGACCGACGGGCGGGCAAGAATGATGCTTGCGCTTAGCAAACATCTGCACAGCTCATCAGCTCATCAACATGCATCGAGAATCACCGGTTGCGCGGTAGGCCTCAGTGGAGCATTCAAGAGCTCACGAAGATCGACGCGGCCTTCGTCAAGTCGCTGGCTCCTTGGAGCTGCTACAGCCGCAGCCGCTGCTGCAATCCAGCCACTGTAGGATCAGGAGCCGAGTCAGCTTCGACTCCATTTCCGCAATGGGTCTTGGTGCCGGGTTGCGGAGCTGCTGAAGAGCACAGCGGGCAGGCGGCAAATTCATAGTCGCCGTGTTCATTCCCGTAGCGGAGCACACGATGCATGCCAGGGGCCCTTTTGAATGCGGATGGTCACGCAGCGAGTCGTGCTAGCTACCTGTCTTAAACAGCGCAAACGGTAAAGCGCAGCACTATCGCAGCTGCCACATCGGAATTGCAGCGCCCTGATGGCCTCATTGGCGCCCACAGTCAACGAGCGAAGAGGCGAATGGAACCTTTGTATCATTCTGTTGTCATTGTTGTGCACAATAGACAGCAGTGCCTTCTGGCAATTTTGCAGAGCCTGAATGACTAGGCAACGAGGTTGTGATTCGATGCACAAACGGGCTCCGCCGTGAGCGGTGCAGATTGCATCTACGAAGCGCTCATGATGGCGTTCTGCGCGACACAGATCACACGTGTGGGGTTGATCTTGATCAGCACTCGGCTCGCCTTAAGAAGCGTAATCACAATAGAACTTGGTCCACTCACGATGACTGTTTGAGATGACGGCAGTTGGACAAGTGTCAGGCAGCGGGTCGCTTGTCAGCAAAACGTCGCACACCTCGCAACAGTATTCGAGTGATAATGCTTACGATCGCCGTTGGAAGCTTTCAGAGCCTTGACAGCCTTGCGGCGGGAGCAAGAGACCTGGGGGGCGGCATCCAGTCATGGTGGGTCAGCAACGCTTTCAAGAGCTTCATGGAGCTATGCGCGGTGAATGCCCTGCCCCTGCCCCTCCACCCAACTTCTAAATGCCCCTGAAGAGCTGGCTTTCGGATTCACCGCTCGACGCTCATGCCGGCGTTTTCCCGGCGCCAGTGCCTCCGTACACCCTGGCACATGAAGCGCTCGCTCATCAGAGAGACGGTGTGTGACTCACCTGCTGCATGACCAGCTCGATATCCTTGGCATTGACGTCAGTCTCGTCGATCTCCCCGTCACTCTCGGGTTCCTCCTCCTTCTTCTCTTTTCCAGCCCCCGAGTTGGCCTGAGATGCGGCAAAGCTCTCGGCGAGCATTTTCTCTTGCGCTTCTTGCTGAGCCAGATGCTGAGCTTGGGCTTGTTGAGCGGCGAAGGACTGATCCTCCGACTTGGCCTCGCCAAAGACAACGTAGACATCGGCAGTGGATGACTTGTACACCTCGGGCGTAGCGATCACGTACAGGTGCTGCACAAGACGAATGTCATAGCCGAGGAGGGAACGTCAGTAGCTGGACTGAATACCATTGCGAGCTGTGCGAATCGCATCGTCCCCCCCCCCCCCCCCCCCCCCCCCCCCC